>JANAVB010043017.1:6495971-6726511 GCA_029216955.1 Iris pallida
AGAGGTCCCAAGTTCGAGCTCCTCCCTCGCTTGGTGGCGTTGCTATAACCGCACAGGTGCGTTGCATCAAATAATTTTTTAATATTGTTAAAAACAGTTTAAATATTTGAATATATTGAACTAAGATTTGTTATACATATATTTTTATCTTAATTATGATTTGTTAAAAATATGTTTATACTTTTAATTAGAATTTGTTAAAAATATTGCATACCTTTGGACTGTCGTAGGCTTGATGTACTTTATGTTCTCGTTGAGGGCGTTGCCGAAGTTGAACTCGCATTGAAAATAAAATCAATCAACAACATTTTAATCAATATAACGGAAAAAAAATTTGAAAATAAAATCAATCATACAAAATTTAATTATAGAAACACAAACAATGAAAATAAAATCAATCAACAATATTTTAATCATATACAGAACAAAATAGAAATAAAATCAATTAACAATATCTTCATCATAGACCGAAACACTGACATTGAAAATAAAATCAACATCATTTTAAATTCAAAACGGATTCTTTAGATCGTATTGGAACTCACGTAGAAAATTTCTGTTGAAAGACCAGCTGTATCTTTGAAGAACCAAAAGTAGAAGATGAAGGTCTTTTTATATTATTTGGTTAATATTGCAAAACGTAATGTATAAGAGAAAGGAGGAAGAGATTTTGTAGAACAATATGAATTTGAATGCACGTAAAATTATGTAATCTAATTATTTCTGGTATTTGAATTATATAATAGTATAGATAATAGCATAAGAAGATAATAGCATAAGAATTACGTTAGGGCTTGTTTGGTAAATGGATTTGGATTTTGGATTTGGATTTGGAAATCCAAAATTCAAATCCAAATCCAAATCCAAATCATGGATTTCAAAATTCAAATCCAAGTCCAAATCCAACTCTAACCAAACATAGGATTTGAATTTATGATTAATAACTAAATTATAGTCATGATCAATAATTAAGCTATTAATTAATTATAGTTATTATTAATTATAAAATTAATAATTAACGATTAATAATTAATAATTAACGATTAGTTATTATTAATTATCAAATTAATAATTAACAATTAGTTAATTTTTAAATAAATAACGATTAATAATTAACGATTAATAATTAATAATTATAAATTATAATTAACGACTAATAATTAATAATTAAAGATTAATAATTTTTAATTAACGATTAATAATTATAAATTATAACTAATGATTAGTAATTATAAAATTAATAATTAACGATTAGTTAATTTTTAAATAAATAACGATTAATAATTAACGATTAATAATTAATAATTATAAATTATAATTAATGATTAATAATTAATAATTAATGATTAATAATTTTTAATTAACGATTAATAATTATAAATTATAATTAATGATTAGTAATTAATAATTAACAATTAATAATTTTTAATAATTAACGCTTAAGAATTAAAGATTAATAATTTTTAAATAAATAATGATTATTATAATTATAAAATTAATAATTAACGATTAATAATTAATAATTAACGATTAGTTAATTTTTAAATAAATATTAGTTTGTTTTTAATTAACTATAAGTTAAATATTTTGAAAATAATAATTATAAATTAATATAATGATGATTAGTAAATTATTAATTAAATTATCATAAAATATGATTCTAATCGTGATTAAAATATTATTAATTAAGATTATAATAAAATAGTCGACAAATTATTAATTAATATTATAATAATACTAATAGATTATTAATTATGATTATAATTGGATATTAATTAATAAATAATTAATTAAGATTATGGTTATGATTAATAAAATTATTATAATTATGATTAATAAAGTAATAAATTATTAATTAGGATTATTATAAATTATTAAATAATAAAATTATTAATTAATAAATTATTAACTTAGAATATAATTATGATAACTAACTATTAGTTAATTTTTTATTAATTAACTAATTTTTAACGAAAATATTAAAGAATAAATATTTTAACAAAATTATTATAGAATAACTAATTTTTAATTTACTAATTTTTAACAAAATTATTAAAGAATAAATATTTTAACAAAATTATTAAAGAATAACAAATTTTTTCCTCCCAAATCCAAGTTATGGATTTTGTGATACTTTCTATATCCAAATCCATCTCCAACCAAACATAGGATTCTATAGATTTCTCTCCAAATCTATTAAAATTCAAATTCCACCTCCAAATACGGTTTACCAAACGGGTCCTAAAAGATCGAATTTTGACGAATTATTAAAAAAAATCGAACTTTGACGAGGCATCGGATAACTACTATTTTAATAAGAAAAAAAATTAAGAGGAGTTGATTGTAAAAAGGAAACGATGGAGGGGCTGCAAAGGAAAAGAAAGTACGTAAATAAGGATTGGAGCGTGCCTAGCTGTGGAAAGGGTTTGGCAGCCGTCAATAGAAAGAAGAAGAAGAAGAAGAAGAAGAAGAAGAGGTAACGGCTAGCTCTTTTGATTAGCTATTCCGTCTGTTTTTAGGGTTTGATCGATCTCTATTTTTTTCTCGCAAAGTTCACGATTTTATTTCAATTCGAGTATGTTATTGATCGAAACCCTAGAGAAAAGTTTACTTCTCCGTGTGAATTTAGACATTTGGGGATCAAAATTACAAGGAGGATGTTACGATCCTTTAGTCCCACATCGATTATGGAACTTGACGTGGGTTGATATAATCTTCGGCTCTCTCTTACTAATGGCTAGCTTCTCGGATGAGTTAGTCCAAGGTTCCTATCAAAGGATCTCAGACCAGTTTATTTCTTGACCTATTTTTAGTTATTTCTGTAATTTGTTTCATGGCATTGTTTGTTGGATCACAAGTATAAAAGAAATTTAGTAAATTTGACCCATATTTAAGAAATAGATGACCTTTAATTATATGGGTAGACTGTTAATCAAATTCCATGAATGAATCTAATGGTTTGCACGGACACGGATGACGGATATGACGTCGCGACACAGACATGGCATTGATTTTGGTGTCCTAGTGTATTTTGGTGTGTCTGAGACATGCCTGACACAGTGCAACACGGACAAACCTGAGACTGCAACACGTACTTGGCACCGATTTTTGGAGTGTCCGTGCTTCCCAGATTGAAGCAAATAGAAATACGTCTCTAGACGTGATGCAGGCGGTTAAACCAAGTAAATGTTTTATCTGAAGAGTCTAATGGCAATATAGAATTAAGGCGAGGTTGGATTGTAGTTACTTTTCATCCGCTACTTCATTTGGTGCCAAATGCAAGGTGCGAGCCAAATGGGTTCCATTCCGGATAGGCGTATTTGCGAATTGTCATTCATTTTCGGAACTCAAATGGACATTTTCAAAACGCTATAATTTCGGAAATGAGTGTTCGAGCAAACGAGATGAAACGTAAGTGTAATCCATACCAACTCTAGGAGTTCTTACTTTCTAATTCTTTGAGGTTAGTGTGGTATAAAGTGAGAGTTTGAAGTTCAGAATTTACTGCAATGTAAATTCCTTTGAGTTTATCCACATGTAAATCAATATTGCCAGGTTAGACTAGTCCTCATTGTAGACTATTTTACCTAGTTTATCCTTAGAAGTTAGAATGACTCTGTATCTAATATACTCCCTTAAATCGGATTCTTTTGGTTATCGGGGTTTAGAATCCAAAAAGTTATCTTTTTCTTTATTGTCCACCAATTTTGTATTTTCATAGAACATGCTATTTGGAATCCTTACATTTAAATTGTTTCTCTTATCATCATATGTTTGTATTGCATGCGTTGGTTTTGTTTCAAAATGGTTTCTTTGCTTACTTTGAGCCGGTTGTGTTGAGAGATTTTGATGGCTTATTAGACCTTAATGTTCTTCTAGTGTACATATTCTTAAAGCAACTATTTTCTATTACTAATTCTAGTGGTAATGCTAATTTCAAATTTCATTTTTTTTTTCTAATTTCAAATTTCATATAAAAGTCCAAAACCATGCAGAATGAGTAGTAGGCTAGTAGCTGTTTTATTGTTATGAGGACCATATAAGCTGAATTCTGACTGCTTATCTTTTAGTCCTCTTAATGTCATCTTTGTACTTGTAGTCCAAGTTTTCTCAAGAAGAAATCTATTTGTTATTCCCAACAGACATATTTGAGAACTTTCAAGTTTCAACCTCACGTGCTTTTGTTACATTGTAAATAACTTTGTCTGTCAGGCTGCTTATGTGGATGTTATTTGAGAAAGAGTATCTTAACCTCAATTCTAATGGGAGAAGGCTTGGATCATGATGATTTGGGATGATGTATTGACTATGTTCTTTTTTCCTTTGTTACCATTTGAACAATAAATTACTAGCTATTTTTACACGGTCTTCTTGTCTTGTCCCATTATCCATAGTTAGCTTACATATAGAAGAACATATTCTTGGAGGTCATGATCAACTATGATTAAGGGCAAAACGTTAGTCTTTTGCCGTCAGGTCAGACGTATGTTTCACCAATGTTTTGTTTTGTCAAACCTTTTCATAACATGGCCATTTTATCTTTATTCTTATTGGCATGTAATTTACCTTCCTTTTATTGGAAGGTATGTAATTTCTAGTATCTATCTTATCATTATTTTCTCAGAAGTTAGAAGTTTCTGATTTGGTGTGTACTACAAGGAAAATATATATGATGTTAGGATATGTTGGTGCAGATTTGTATAGGGAAATCCTATGAGATCCTCCTCATCCTCATTGGTAGATTTAGCCATTTAGGTATGATGAAACCAAACACACTGACCCAAACAAACTTAGATCTGTGGTGGGTATGGTTATGGTTGACTAGTTCGAGCTTAACCTGGCCCTAAATAACACCTGCCTGGGACCTAATTGATTATAAAGTCATATCTACTTTAATATGATATATGACTATTATTTTCTTAACAATAATAATATTAATATATTATGTCCATTACCCTCATCTGAATTTTAACTACTTCAGCAGTCAACATATTAAAGAAATCGAAAATAGTGGCACAATACTATAGCAATGAAGTTTTGGTCATTTTTTGTTTGTGTTCAAGCTAAAAGATAGTGGGTTCAGAGGTCTGAATGAATATTTTCCATTTGAATTTTTGTTTAGCTCTTCTCAGCCCTCCTAGAAAGCAAGGCCCTCTCTTGCTCATAGCTACCTTAGCTACACATTTAGGGTTGGCGTCAGGTTGGCATCTGGTCTACATAACTGTTAATTCGTGTGTAGGTTTATCATGCTCCATAGAGGACCCCACTCTAATGGGACACAACTAGGATGATGACGCTGAGGTTCTTTTCAAAGAAATTGTGTTAGCTAAATAGATCTAAAGAATTGCCTTATCCTTGAAATTTATTCATGTTTTTCCTTCTAATGGTTGCTTAACTTGATAGCTTTTATCTGGTAAAATAATCAAGAGATGCATGCAGTTGAGTTATAAGCAGGTTAGAAATTAAAACTCAAGTCGATCTGATCAATATATACACAAGGTTAAATTAGGTCCTAACTAAACTAATACTGGCGTATTTTGGTGGTTCAATATTTTATTCCTGTGCTCTAAGATAGCTCATATCTCTAAGTACCTATTTTAAAATGTATAAATAATAAATTTCATTGACACTTCAACATCGGCCGTCAATGATTGTTTCTCTAGTATATTGAAGTATATTTCTGAATCTATGATTGTATACACATTCTGAACTATAGCAATGAAGTTTTGGTCATTTAACTACTTCAGCAGTCAACATATTAAAGAAATCGAAAATAGTGGCACAATACTATAGCAATGAAGTTTTGGTCATTTTTTGTTTGTGTTCAAGCTAAAAGATAGTGGGTTCAGAGGTCTGAATGAATATTTTCCATTTGAATTTTTGTTTAGCTCTTCTCAGCCCTCCTAGAAAGCAAGGCCCTCTCTTGCTCATAGCTACCTTAGCTACACATTTAGGGTTGGCGTCAGGTTGGCATCTGGTCTACATAACTGTTAATTCGTGTGTAGGTTTATCATGCTCCATAGAGGACCCCACTCTAATGGGACACAACTAGGATGATGACGCTGAGGTTCTTTTCAAAGAAATTGTGTTAGCTAAATAGATCTAAAGAATTGCCTTATCCTTGAAATTTATTCATGTTTTTCCTTCTAATGGTTGCTTAACTTGATAGCTTTTATCTGGTAAAATAATCAAGAGATGCATGCAGTTGAGTTATAAGCAGGTTAGAAATTAAAACTCAAGTCGATCTGATCAAAGTATACACAAGGTTAAATTAGGTCCTAACTAAACTGATACTGGCGTATTTTGGTGGTTCAATATTTTATTCCTGTGCTCTAAGATAGCTCATATCTCTAAGTACCTATTTTAAAATGTATAAATAATAAATTTCATTGACACTTCAACATCGGCCGTCAATGATTGTTTCTCTAGTATATTGAAGTATATTTCTGAATCTATGATTGTATACACATTATGAACTTTAACAATTTACTTCTCTATTTTTCTGATATAATTAATATACTGCAATCAATCAATCATCACCTTCATGCTTGTCTTAGTAATCATATAAGGTTTTACTTATCTGCATAGGGTTAAGGAGCACTAGAAAACATCACTTAAGGATTCATCTGCCTGATCCTAAAACTTTGATGTAAAGATTTTTCTGTTACAACATCCTGTATTTGTCAGACCCCAACTTCCTGGAAGTATTATGGACAAAAGAGAGATTTGATATAAACCTAGAGGGTGATTATAAATGATTTTTTTATTGAAGCAAATTAGATAGTGGGTGGGAATACATTAGATTTAGGTCGAAGGTAAAAATATGTTCAAACTAGAATTGTAGAAAGCTTAACTAAAGTCTAAACAAGCTCCAGAACTATTTCGTTCAATAATTACAGCATATAGCATCTTAGTATCTGATGTGTTTTGAATCATTTATAATTTCCAACTTTTGATGTTTCCTATTTCGAATGAATAATATCACTGGATAATTTGTTCCTTGTAGTCAAATCTGTAGTTGCAAATGTAGCATACTAATCATTATAGTGAGATGAGCTTGGACTAGTATTCAAGGTTGTGAAAAGCGCTAGGCGCTAGTCGGGTGGGCACCTTCCACCTAGCGCCTAGCCCTCCTAGGCGACCACCTAGATCTAGGTGGTTCAAAAATATAAAAATAATCCAAAAAAAAATCTACTAAAAATTGCAGAAAAGTTCCATAAAACCTCAAAACATGCATAGTCGGGCATCAGGGGGACTAGGCAGGCACCTAAGCGGGCATCGGGGGGCACCCGACGCCTAGCGCCTAGGCGGACGCCTTTTAGAACAGAGCTAGTATTGAGGATTATAAAGAATTTATTCTTATTAGCAAACACCATAATGTTGCTTGTGGAAAACCATCTACTAGATGAGATAATGGACCAAAGAATGATGGCAAGATGTTATTCTAAGGTTGTTTATATTAGACAGAGTACTGTAGAATTAGTGCCTGCTCCTTCCTACATTGTGCATGACTGTTTAAATAAGAACTGTACTGGTACCTTTGAAGAAATTTGAAAATGTCGTGGAATCTTACTTTAGAACCTAACATGCTGATTAAGCATATAGAATATTATAACTTTACTATGTGATGTACAGTAGGCCAGTATCTCTTAGTATTTACATCTTGCCTATGAATATAATTGTTATATATGCCCAAACTTTCATGTATAGTTAATATTCACATAAACGAACATGTTCAAATATCTGGAAGCTTTATATAAATCACGTCTATCATCATTACTACTGAAATAATCTGCCTGAATGTTAATACTTAATAGTATCTCACTTTATAAACTTAAATTAAGTATACATGAGATTGTTACTCTACTACAAGTTGTTATGGCCCTTAGATTATAATCTCTTAACATAAATAATATTGTACATGTATTTAGGGCAATCTAATTTGGTTGTTTCACAATTAATTATGCAAAAGGGTTATATACACTAACTACTCCGAAGTTTTGGGTTTATAGCACGGGTTACCTCTACTTTTAAATTAATTACACTGACCACCCCCATATTTTATGATTATTACACGGGGTACCCCTACTTTAAGATAAAAATAAAACGTAATAACACTAACTACCCCTATTTTTAATTTTTTTTTCTAAAGGGAGGGGTGGTCAGTGTAATTAGTTTTAAAGTAGGGGTACCCTGTGTTATAATCCCAAAACTTAGGGGTAGTTAGTGTAAATAACCCTATGCAAAATTTGCGGAAGCCTTGTTATGGAGCAATAATAATCAATAATCTACCAACAAAAATCCCTAATAGATATTCAGAGTTCACATTTGCAATCAAAGTAGGTTTGGAGTCTATGTTGTATGGACGCATATGGAACGACATATTTCGGACATGGATACAACACCAATTTTGATGTTACCTTGTGTATAGTGGAGTGTCTATGCCATGTCTGATACGGCGTGAGCTGAACACAACAACGATTTTCTTAAGTGTCTGTGCTTCCTAGGTTCTAGTTTACCAAAGAATCTTGAATTCAAATTTGTTTAGAGTTTTTAATCTGACTTTGACTGCAGATTCAAAGATCTAAACATCAGAATATGGCGGTCCTTCGTGTATGAAGGTTGTAGTAAAAGCCACTTTTCTGAATAGGGGTTGTACATCTGAAACGGATCTCTTTAGCATAAGATATGACCGGTATCCTGTACAGCTGTGCAGTGCAGAATCTGCATAACGAAATCTGAATATCTCGATGTGACGACAAATTTTGTAGATGACTAACACGAAATTAGTGATTCGAGTAATTGTGTTATTTTTGTTTGGGTTTACCTTATGCAAAGGAGAATATGGATTTTAGAGATTTAGGATGTGAATAGCAATGAAGAAGAAGAATCTAATCTATGAATTGGCATATCACCAAAATATCACGACAACAAAGCCTTATCCCCAAATCTTGGTGTCAATTTTTTAATCCTTTTGTCCCATTCAGCTATTTTAAGGGCTGTCCTCCATAATACTAACAAAAATCATATCCTTCTTTACAGCTTCAATCCACATCCGTTAAGGTGTACCCCTATTCCTAGTGACTCTTTTAACTACTATACTATTACTCCTTATTGATGCATCTAATTGTTGTGCATTGTATAATCCGAACCACCTAAGACTATTTTCTCTCGTCTTGTCCTTAATTGACACGGCCTCCAACTTCCGACAAATACACTCGTTCTTATCCTATCTTAGCATTATCATTTCAGCTAGTTTTTGGGACATGTTTTTTAAGGTGCCCAACACTCTAATCCATAAAATATGGCTAGTGTTACCACGATCATAATATAACTCTCAACTCTTCATTTTTTTAAAAGCCAAGCCTTACATGACATGAGTTTATATAACCACACAAGCATTTACCATTAGGCGATACTAGTCCTAGTCAAACTTGCCAAATTATCAGTCATATAAGAATCAAGTATAACTAATCCTAGAAATCAACAACATGCACCATGTGCATAAATAATTAAACGAGAGCACCCAAAGTTAAACCAAGTAACTCAATGTCTCAAAATCGGAAATGTGCCATGTGTTGGTTTTATGGAATCTGATAATAAATTTGTAAAGATCTTCATCGTTCCTATCTAGGCATTAAGTTAATAAATGGTTTATGTTCATTTCACATGACTTGCCCGTCTTGTCCTATAATTTACTGAAATCAACATTTAATTGATGCTCTCTCAGAAGGTCATGCTCATGTAGAATGAAGGTCACATCTTTAGTTCTATTGCGTAAGAACTATTTCACGTGGCTTGTTATTGTATGAAACCAGCTCTTTGAAACTTGTGTTAGCCATCTAGTTCATTTATTTTGTGATGTACAATTTGCAACACCTTAATGGAATATATGGAATTTTTTGCGCTCTTTTCTTCCCTCCGTCTCCCTTTCCACATTACTTCTCGAAGTTATATTTCTTGCCACTTGTTGACGCCTATATCTAGTTTGTCAATGTATTGTATAAAACTTTTGGTATTCATCTATGCTCACTGATACTTATACCTCTTTGTTGAATGCATATGTAAATTCATACTTTATATACCTATAAGCTTGTGTTCATGTTTCTTTTATGAGGAGTTAAAAAGTTTTTGTCATGACTGTCTGATCTCAGACGTCTTTTGTTAAACAGGTTTTCAACTTCTGATTTTGCAACAGCCTAAATGGGGGATGCAGAAAGTGCCCTTCCTCCATCCAAGAAGAGGGGAGCTGGGATTCAGCTCACGAAGGACAATCCTGAGGCCGAGGAGGATGCTTCTGAACTAGAAATGGGGACTTTCAAAAGAGCCAGTGAGGAAGTTTTGGCAGCCAGGAAAATAGTAAAGGTGCGGAGGACTCAACCCACATCAGTTCCTTCTTCCAATCCTTTTGCTGCAATTCGCTTGGCTCCTCCCTCTGACTCTGGTGCAAAAGCTATCAGCTCTTCTGTCCAGTTGGATGCTGTTGATAAAACAGTCCCTGAAGAGAAAGGTGGTGCTAATGAGAAGATTGGTGGAATTGGTGAAGGAACCGAAAGTAGAACTGCAGTGAGTGAAACAAATGGAACCGAAAACACCAGCATAAAGTTAGGAGACACCACTAGTGCATTGCCGGAAGTCGACGAGGAGGTGAGAAGTGATGCAGTTGAAGCAGCAACCAAACAAGTAGAAGTTGAGAAAGAAACAGAAAATGAACGGGAGAACACTGATGACATAGCTGGAAGAGAAGAAACTAAGGGAGAAAAAGAAGAAACTGAAGCTATAGGCGCAGGTGAGAAGGCAGTCATAGGAAAAAACGAAGTAGCTATAGGCGCACCTGAGACGGCTGTTGAAGAAGAAACTGAAAGAAAACGTTAGAAGATGGCAAGAATGATGCAGCCAAGCCACTTGCACCTGTAAGTTCATTTCAACAATTGTCAAGCAGCCAAAATGCCTTTACAGGGATTGCTGGAACTGGGTTTGGGTCCTCTTCGTTTTCCTTTGGGACAATTGTGAAAGAAGGCCCAGCGTTTGGTTCAAGTTCTGGATCTATATTTGGTTTCAAGAGCGAAACTCAATCATTCCCTTCATTTGGTTCTGGGAGCTCTAGTAATGGTAAATTTTCCTTCCAATTGCCTGGTACTTCGGTCCAGGATGCTACTAAGAGTGGGGCAAAAAGCATACCTTCAATGCAGGAGGTGCCTGTTGAAACAGGAGAAGAAAATGAGAGGGCGGTATTTACTGCTGATGCTATATTGTACGAGTATTTAGATGGAGGGTGGAAGGAGAGGGGAAAGGGTGAAATCAAAGTGAACACTCAAATATCAGATGCCCAGAAAGCGAGGCTTGTTATGAGGGCCAGAGGGAACTATAGGCTGATCTTAAATGCAAGCATTTATCCAGAAATGAACCTGACCAATATGGACAAAAAAGGTATCACCTTTGCTTGCATTAATAGTGCTGGAGATTCAGTGGGCGAGCTAGCTACATTTGCTCTGAAGTTCAAGGATAGTAGTTTCATGGAGGAGTTCCGTGGAGTTGTTGCAGCACACAAGGGGCCAAAGGACAATGTACTGAAGACACCAGAAAATTCTCCAAAGGCCTCTGATGATTAAATTTATTGCTATGACTATGAGTAGCTAGCTAGTTTCTTATGATGATTCTCCTGGGGCAATGGATGCTGGGTTCTTGACCTTTTGTTTACTATCTAGTTTGAGATGTCAAAGTATATTATGGGCTACCAGATTAGTGATGTAACTTGGTTGATGCAGTCGGTTTATCTCGTAAAGATGACCTAGAGTTATAACTACTGTTACCCATTTTGTTTTTGTTGCTGGTTTATTTGCAACTGGAATGTCAGTCAGTGCTTTATCATTTAGTATGGAATGGTATACAACACTTTGCACTTTGGTAGTGTAAAATTACAGTGTGTCGGTGAAGTTAATATTATGATGTTGGGAATTTTACTGTTCAAGTTTTCACCAGGTTTTTGTATGAGCAACTTTGCCTTTGGCTTTGTCATCATTCCAAGATTTGTAGTAGAGCAATGCTGATGCTAATTGGCAGATTGTCATATAATTGAACGGAAGGTCGGTTGGTGACGGCCTCCATTTCTATAGTATGCGCTAATCTCCCCTATATTTCATGAGTATTTGAGGGACTACTCCTATCCTTTATAAATTTTAGGCTAAATTTTAACTTCATGTTTTGCAACCTGATATCCTGAACTTTGAAAATAGGCAACTTAATACCCTAAAATTTATTTTTTTCAAAAATACCATCCCCCCCAAAACAGACCTCCCCCTCTCCCCAGGCCGGCACCAGCTGGCCGCTCCCCTCCCGTCTCGTCGTCGTGTGAATAGCACCCCCTCCCCCCCCCCCCCCCCCCCCCCCCCCCAAAAAAAAACCACCTCTCCGGTCGGCATGGAGAGCGCGAACGTGCAGTGCCGAAGCGCGCGGGCGGGGGCGCGCTTGCTGCAAGCAGGCGCTGCGTGGGTGGGACGTGCAAGCGGGTGCGCTGCCTGGAGGCAAAGGGGGTGGGGGCGGCCGGGGGGGGGGGGGGGGGGGGGGCGGTGGCGGGGTGCAGCTGGGGGGGAAGAGGGGGGGGATGCTGTTGAAGAGGAGGGTATTTTTGGAAAAAATAAATTTTAGGATATTAAGTTGTCTTTTTGAAGTTTAGGATATCAAGTTGCAAAACATGAATAGTTGAGGGTATCAAGTTGAAATTTAGCCTAAATTTTATAAAACATAGGGGTGGCTAGTGTTATCAGTTTCTATAGAAAAATCTGTTCGGGACATAGGGTGGTTAGTGTTATCAGTTTCTATGATCATTTTAAAGTTTAAATTTGATTTTTAGTGTTCAAAAAATATTGGATGATTAGTTTTATTGTTTTAAGATTTAGCTATTTGGTAAGTCTTTTTTTAAAAAAATAGAAGAAATAAAGGACTATTTTGGATTTCTGATTATTTGGAAAGGATTATTGGAAATTATAATCCTTTTTATTAGTGATTAATGATCTTTGACGTAACAGAAGGTGCGTGTAATTTTTTTTTTGAAACAATGCAAATGATATAATGCTCTTCCAAACTGCTGAAGACTTGATGCAATTGAAATGTTCTTGAGAGTACTCACAATGTACTGATTTTGCATACACAAAGTGTGCTACATACTAATGAACTGCAGAGCTACAACCATCATTGGAACAAGATGAAATATCCATGATTGGTCCAAAAGAAGGAAGAGACAAGTTAGGTTTCGGTGGAACCTGCAAGTCATCGATGCTTCCTTCCAACATCTCTATTACTTTGGTGATAGAAGGCCGGTTCTGGGGCATTGTTTGGATGCACCACAAACCAACCAAGATCATCTTCCTCACAACTTCTTCGGTTTCAGCTGTCGCACCATAAGCTTGTAGACCTCCACTGTGATCTAGATGCTTGTATATCGAAAAGGGAAAGTAGGTCTCGCTTGTATCTTGAATATCCAAGGGTATGTTCTCTCTTCCTCCAGCCATTTCCAACACCATCATTCCGTAACTATAGATGTCAGACTTACTCGAGACGACTCCAAAGTTTCTGCAGAAAAGTTCCGGGGCAATGTAACCTACGGTGCCTCTTGTACCTTCCATGGAGAGGATGCTGTCTTTTCGGAGGCACAACTTAGAAAGCCCGAAATCTTGGGACGAAAATCTTCGTCTAGTAAGATATTGTGAGGTTTAATGTCGAAATGTACTATCCTTGTGTTGCACCCACGATGCAGGTATTCTAGTCCTCGAGCAATACCAATTGCTATCTGGTAGAACTTTTCCCATCTGAGAGTTGTTTTGGGTTCCTTCGAGCAAATTAGCTTGTCTAACGAGCCATTGCACATGTACTCGTAAATGAGAGCTCTCTTGGATCCCTCTGAGCAAAAGCCCAGAAGATTAACGATGTTAACATGCGAACTCCTGCTAGTGCTGGCGATCTCGTTGAAGAAGTCCTCTCCATTGCCTTTGGAGTCGCTTAAAACCTTCACTGCCACCAAACGACCATCGATGAGAGTACCTTTGAATACACTGCCATAACCGCCCTGGCCAAGTTTGTTGCGGAAGGATTCTGTTATTTTCTTCACATCAGAGTACTTGTACCTTTTTGGAGCTAGAGATCCATGTTTCTTTAGAAAGTTCTCAACATTCTTATCATTGTTTAGACTCTTCTTCCTATAGATGCGACAGTAGCAACAAATAACAATGCCGCATGCTGTAACTAAAGCCACGGTTCCTCCTACAATATCTGCAAGTGAAAAATAATGTGAAGTAAAAAATGTTAATACTTAATTACCAAGTTTTTTTTTATTGAATAGTCTAACAGATTTCTAACTGTCATGAGCTATTTATGAACTAGCAAGTTGAAGAGAAACATGCTTTTTTACCTATTGCAGTTTTCTTCACATGATTTGTTTTCTCTGCAGCCAAAAATGAAATACCAAAGACACTTCAGCATACATAACAGTTTTTAAAATAACATCCAAACGAAAACTCATCTTGTAGTAATTAATAACTGAGACAAATTTATAGTCTAACAGAAAGAACCTCTCCATTTCCACATTTTTATCACGGCCGGCCCGGAACATTTTTATGTCCAGGACGAAATACAAAATGATGCCTCTTCTTTAAAAAAATATTGGAAATAAAGTATCAAGAAATTTTTGCATGATACAATAAACCAAAGTGAACCCTTTTAAACTGGGGTCTGATATATGCCAGCTAACCTTAAATTTTGAATAAGGAATATATTATGGCAAATGGCAATACTACTTTTGTAGTTTAAAAAAAACTCCGATGTAATATGTTATTTAACATTTCTTGTTTATGTTTTTTCAGTACTAGAATTGAGATATATGGGTTTGTTTGCCTAATTTATCAACAACAAAGAAACTCAAGAACATAAAAAAAAAAAAGCCAAAATTAGGAGGAACAAAAGTTACAAGAGGAACAAAAGTTACAAAATATTTCAGTTTGAAAATCAAATCATTGTGAAATCTTAAGTGCAAAACTTACGAAAAGATATTCAACATTAGGAACAACATATAATTTTAAGTGTGAAATCTTAAGTACAAAAATAAATGAAAAGACTCATCGCCATCGGCTCGTCGGTATTCAACATCAACGTGGGATCAATTATATCTCACAACACGTAGTGAGCTAAATATACTACAGAAGCTTATTGAAACTTAGTTACTATGAAAATGTGCATAAATAGAAAGATTACGAAGGAAGATCGAAAATCTAATACAAACAATATTTATCCTAATTTTTAAAAGATGCAAAATTTCTAGTCTGTGCTTGTGTTTGTACAAAATAGATTATATATAAATATAACTTGAAACTTTCGAAAAATAAACTACATCAATAGAACCCCTCATTGAAAAGACGGAGGCAAAGAGATATTATCCTCAATCATTAACAACAGAGGGAACTCATAAAACATAATAAAGCCAACATCACGAGAAACAAAAGTTATAAAATATTTCAATTCTCAAAATAAAAGTCTTACAAAAATATCAGGTTCACATTGATACCTCTCTCTCTCACCTTTTCGTCTCCTCTTCGGGTCAAGAGGAGAGAGAGAGATGGAGAGAGAGAGAGAGAGTTCCGCAAGCTTGTCTGCCACCGTGGCCTTATTCGTGTAGTCTTACATCGCGGAATCTTTGTGAAGGATTATAGAAGAAGAAATTGAAGAAAATTAGAAATTTTGTGTTTCAATTATAAGCAAAAGAGAGAATGAAGAGAGAATTAAAATAAACAATTCAAAAAAGAAACTTATTGCTGGTCGTCTGGAATCAGAAGCGATGTGAAGAACTTTTTTCCTCTGAAATGCAAAAGAAAATCTGAAGCGATGGGAAAGAGTGGTTTTTTCTTTGAAATTAAAAAGTCGGACGGCTATCCAATTTTCATGCGTCATGTCCTATTTGTTGAATTGCTATAATAATTTTCTTAGGACCTTGTACTTTAAAGAAGAAATCAAAATAACAATGTTTTAATATTTATTAGGGATATTTTGTAAAACCTCCCCTAAATAATGGGCTAATTTGCGAAATACCCCCTAAACATCTCGAATTGGTAAAACCCCCTTTCCGTCAAGACGCTGTTTGATTTTGGGTGACGTGGCAATCCGTGTGTGTTATTAAGTAAAAAAATAAAAGTTAGACGAAAATACCCCTGTAAATTAGTCCATTATTTAGGGGAGGTTTTGCAAAATATCCCAAAAATATACGCAGGGGTATTCTCTCTCTCTCTAATTAGGGCATGTTCTCGGTGGTGACGCCGTGGACGTCGGGCGCCGACTACAAGGGGCGCATGGCGCGGTTCGCGGAGACGGCGCACGTGTTCACGCTGGCGCGGGACCGGGGGTCGGGCACCGTGGGCCCCCGCGGGCACGTAAGCTACCGGATGGAGGGCTCCGACGAGGAGAGCCTGAGGAGGGGGACGGAGAGGACGCTGAGGATACTGGCCGCGGCGGGCGCGGCGGAGGTCGGGACGCACCACCGCAGCGGGGACAGGCTGGACGTGAAGGCCGCGAGCTCGCACGAGTTCGAGAGGTTCGTGAGGGAGGCGGGCGGCAGGGAGATGGGGAACGGGCTGTCAACCTTCTTTTACATATAAACTCTCATCTCCAAAAAAGGAAAAAAACAAGGGTTTTGCTGAGATTTTTCCATTGAGTCCACTCTATCCATTCCTCCTCCAAGAGACCCAGCCATGGCTTCTTCAGCAGCTTCTCTTCTTCCTCCAATCCCTCTATGGAGGACCCCCCACAAAAGAGGGACATCAAGAAGCCCCTCGAGTTCCAGAGTGGCTGCGCTCTACTCCTCCTCCGACCCATCGGAGCCCTCCGCCGACACCAAGTCCCCCGTCGTTGCCTTCTCCCACCTCCACTCGCCCTTCCTCCTCAAGCCCCTCCCCCCCTCCCCGTGGGAGTCCCTCGAGATGGCCTTCCTCAAGGACCCGGAGACGTCGGCGGTGGACCCGAACGGGGAGACGTGGGAGGTGGAAGGGCTGTACGTCGCGGACGCCAGCGTGTTCCCCACGGCGCTCGGCGTCAACCCGATGGTCACGGTCCAGGCGATCGCTTACTGCACCGCCCAGTCCGTTCTGGAGGTGCTACGTAGGAAGATTAAGAGAAGAAGGAGAAGGAGAAGAAGCTCTGTCTGAAAAATGTTCTTGTAAGTAAAAATCCGTGTGTGGCTCGGAGATTTCGGGCTCGCGAGGCTGTACGTCCACGTACTGGCCGGGCAGCTCGGGAGCTTCCCTACGATACTCTTCTTCCCCAAGTACGCGGCGAAGCCGATCAAGTACCCGTCGGAGAAGAGGGACGTGGACTCTCTACGCAGGGGTATTTTCGTCTGTCTCTTTTTTTTTTAACTTAATAACACACACGGATTGCCACGTCACCCAAAACTAACAGCGTCTTGACGGAAAGGGGGTTTTACCAATTCGAGATCTTTAGGGGGTATTTCGCAAATTAGCCCATTATTTAGGGGAGGTTTTACAAAATACCCCTATTTATTACTATTACTAAATTTTAAAAAAATTGGGGCCCCTTGGAATTTGGGGCCCAGGGCGCAAGCCCTGTCTGCCCCTCCTCCGGGCCGCCCCTGATTTTTATTCTTAGAGAAAATTAAAAAAAGGTTTCCATTTCCACATATTAATTATTAAAAAAATGGAAACAATTCAAGAAACACAAAAGATAACTGGGGAAAAGAGAGCAGATATGTTAGGGTTACCTTAGGTAAGTGTTGCAGATGTTCTTAGAAAAGAAATCTAGGCAGGTGTCAAATAATTCTAAACAAATACTCAACTTCAAGAGATGACTAGGACAAATTATTCTAAAGATATAATTCTAAGTGAAAAAAATGATGTCACTTTGAACATTGACTAGTAGCAAACAGAAACAGTTCAAGAATGATAATTGTTTGTGAGATGTGTACCTTGGTAAGCATTGCATATTTTCTTTACGAAAAGGCTCAAATTATGTGAAGAACCAACCAGGAGACACTACAGTCATGAAGTTCACAAGTAACGTCTTTCTTAAAAATAAAATAAAAAAGAGTTCACAAGTGAGCCTTTATAACTTGAGGAGCCTGACTATAATTCAGATCGGAAGTGAATGTGGGACTATAAATCAAAACCACTGGATGTTGCTGATTCTGCTATGGTAGAAGAAGTATTTGGAACGACATATATAGATGCATTAGGATGCCGCCTTCAAGGCAGGAGACTGGATGAATGGTTAATTCCCTCAGTTTTGAAGAATTTTAATAGAGGAACTTAATTGGCTCATATTTTCTCCTCGAGAAGAGAAGAATGCTCTATTCACATAACTAGTGAGCCTTGCGATCGATAGGTGGTGGAAAGAGAATAGCATTGTCTGAATTAATACACTGGAATCACTACAATCGAGCTACACTTCTCTGAGCCGGTACCGGAGAACTATCATTCGGCGGCAATCTGTAGTATATATGAGTAATAACCAGCATGCGTATTCTCAAGGCAGGGAATGTTTCTGAGGTTCGACGGTCTAGAAATGGAGGAACAATTGAAGTACACAGTCATTTTGATAACATTGCCCATCAATTATCCTATTTTAGGTCATAATATGGTTTCTTAAATAGGAAACCCTCAAATAAGAATCCTATTACACCTAAAATAGCCCATC
This sequence comes from Iris pallida, assembly GCA_029216955.1. Taxonomy (NCBI): domain Eukaryota; kingdom Viridiplantae; phylum Streptophyta; class Magnoliopsida; order Asparagales; family Iridaceae; genus Iris; species Iris pallida. The sequence continues at coordinate 6,514,662 of JANAVB010043017.1, forward strand.
AATTATCCTATTTTAGATCATAATAGGATTTCTTAAATATTTAATTAGATTTGGTTTCCACAAGTATGTTGTTCCACAAGGATGGGAGAATTTGAAGTTGCCTGTCATTCGATCACAGAGCAGTCCATCAACTCCCTCGTGTACAGTAGGACTGAGATGTGGAAGGCAATATATACTGCAAGAGCAAGGATAAGGAAGATAGGCTCTGGGTAATTAATTTATGATTAAGACTCCATAATATTGTTGGCTGCTACTATCGAATGCTACTGTTGCATAAGTAGGTAGTACAAAAGAAAAAAAAGAAAAAAAGAAACCTTAGTAACCAAGAAGAGGTAGGGCGTCTGCAGGAGAGCATTACTCAAAATGGGTAATCCGATATATTCAATGCTTCTCATTGGATTGACTCGAAGTATAGATTACTAATAAAATGGGTTACCATGATCACTGATTTGCATTAGATTGTGTGTAAAACTATAAAGGAAGCTGCATGTTAAGTTGGGGTGATACATTCTGAATTGCTCATGATCACTGATTTGGATGCATTGGACCACTGGATCAGATGAGTTCCCTTGCATCCAGTTACGTTGTTATCTTCCGTGTAGAAAGGGTAATCGACAGGGATCGATACTGGGATCACAAGATGGTTGAACTGGGCAGAGCAACGGAGCAACGGAGAACACTTACGAAGAAGAAGAAGAAGAAAAGGAGGAGCATGGTGGAGGGGCGAGAGAAGAAAAAAGCCATAGAAAGAAAAAAGATTTTTAACACTATAATATCATCATCTAACTTCTCCAAGTCATACTTACAAACCGAGAAGCAGGGACACACCCCAAAGACCAGTTCCATGTATTGTGTTGCGTCGTGTTGGACACATATTAGACACGACACACATAATCCAAAATACACTAGGACATGGCAAAATAGGTAATATAGTATCCGTGTGTCTGCACTCTGAAAATTCGTTGCCATGGGCGGCTTCCGAGAGGAGCAACTGGACGTCGACGACAAGGCTGAAGAGAATTAAGATGAAGATGAAGATAGATAGACGTCCGCGACACATTGCGTCTCAACTGGTAACACTTCTTCGGAGCTAAGCCAACAGGAGAAGAAAGAAAAAGGGGTTCGGTCGGTGTCAAAGAATTAATTCAAAGAAAGGAAATTGCTCCGAAGGTGTGCTGATTTTGAATCATTCAACACAAGGCACTGAGAGGGGAACTATTGGTATTTTTACTTTGCTTTGGGAACTTTTAGTCCCACATTGGAAAACTATCATGGTATATATCTCAATATATAGTTATGCTTGTGTTGGCATGTGCACATGGGATGAGGTAGTGGGTTGATTTTCCTAGAGAGTTAAGTTTAAATAAAAAGGAACAAATAGCGTTCAGAGTCTTTGGTTCATGGGAGCAGAGATGACTTGTTCACCCCAGCAAGGAGAGCACTATGGGTAATCTGATATATTCAATGCTTCTCATTGGATTGCCTCAAAGTATAGATTGCTAATAAAATGGGTTACCATGATCACTGATTTGCATTAGATTTTGAAAATTATTTGATGCATCAGTTGTACAATCCACAGTTTTATTACTTGGCATTACATTTTGAATAGTATTTGATGGGTTACCAAAGACTTGGCATTACATTTTGAAAAGTATTTGATGCATCAGTTCAGTTGTAGAACCCACAGTTTACTTGGACCATTGAACCAATTAAAGACTTGGGAGTGTGACTAGTCTCGTGTGGCCCATTCCAAGCCTGGACGAATGCTAACCAGCATTTGAGGCAGAGATGAGCCAAAAGAACGTCAGTACAATTTTTTCTTTTTCCAATTAGAACTAGCATATATGTAATATTTTATTGTACTTTTGAAGAGCAAAAGATACTATGATAGTAAATTACATTTTTATTTTATTTTTTCTATACGTAATTATCTAGCTGTTTTTATTAAATTTAATGAACAATTTTAATTATTAAAGCTAGGTAATGATATATTTGGAAGAAAAATTCACGGTAAAACTAATTTTTTTTTATATTATATGGTAGTATGGATGATAAGGTCAGTACAAATACTCCAATGTGAAGATGGTATTCTTCTTCTTTTTAGTTCACATAAGTAAACAACCCTTTTCCAAATTGGAGTTCAACTAAGGAAGCAGATTGACCGACTCAATAATCAGTTGCCAACTATGATGAGTTGAGCCTTAATTTTCTTACGGCGAGAAATGTTTAATAGTTTTTCTAATGAATCCTATTCTCTTACAACAAGGATCAAGCATTTGGTTACACAAACTAAACCTGAAGATGTTTCTTCTAAATTTGAAGAGACGTGACTGGTTTTTGACATACTCATGAGATCCGTAATCACCCCCCAAGACTCCCAGTTCACCACCGGACTAATAGCGAACGGAGTGACCGCGAAGGAGAGGTTGCTGTTGAAGACTGGACATTCACTTTTGGCCAATTCGGCATTGGCAACTACAAGATATCAGAATTGTTGTCGTAGAAGATTTTCGCGACTCGACACACTCCAGAAGGCGTCTGTATTAGAGGAATACCATCTTCACATTGGAGCTCAAAAATCTGGAAAGCTACAACAATTAAGATGGTTGCTTTCCTCTCAGCCAGAATGGGTGTCTTATGTTTGCGATGTCTCCACAGCTCGATACTCGACAATTCATTTCGAGGTGAGTTAGGGGCACCCGAAACCAATAAGAGGAGGAGGAAGAAGAAGATATAGCAGATTGACTGAAAATTAAGAGAAGTTTGGGGTTGATAGTATGATTGGTTAGTGGTCGACTGTTGGCATAGTTAATATGTTACTCAACTCTTACTGTATGTATGTAACTTTAGAGTTTCAGGTGTAGAGGTTGAATTTTAACCAAAACAATAAAGGGAGAACAGTGTCTGTGTTACCAAGGCAGGTCAATTGTAATACCTGAATCTTTATTGCTGCAAACGTTAGCGTAGAAGCAATCTGAGTGAAGTTTCAGAGCATAAGCTGAGAAACCAGCTGACAGTAACGACATGCCCTCGCCATGATCAGGTGCACTGAAACTGAGCTTCAACTCGAAAACTCGGGGTTTCTGGGCTTGACATCTAGGCGAGACCCATTGATCAGACAGATCTTTTTCCGATTCAGTCCTCCAATAGTAGAAACTGAAATCTCTGCAAACTGAATAACTATAGCGCCTACTCAGGGGAGCAAAACTGTCTTCTCCCCATTTGCAATCATCGGAGATGGGAATATTGTATATGATAGAAGAATAGTTAGGACCATCGAAATGAAGGATAGGGTGTGCAAAATTATAAAGGAAGCTGCATGCTAAGTTGGGGTGGTCGGTGGTGAATTGCTCATCTTCAACTGTGATTGTTTTCTCATCGTAGTCGATGTCCTTCACATGGAGATAGTGGCCCTTGAATTCGATCATTGCTTTGGATGCAATGCACCGGATCAGACAAGTTCCCTTGCATCCAGGTCCGCTATCTTCCATGTAGAAAGGGTGATGAATATCAATACTTTGATCACAAGATGGATGAACTGGGCAGGGCAACGGAGAACAAATCCCGGTCGTGGTTATGAAGAAGAAAAGGAGGAGGAGCACGGTGGAGGGGCGAGAGAGGAAAACAGCCATAGGAAGAAAGATTTCTAACACAGTATCATGTAACTAACTACACACGACCTAACACTAAGTCCAGGTCTTTCTCTTTATAAGAACTACGAAAACAAAAGGTAGCTTGCTTGCTCCAATTTTTCCCCTGTAATATTCTTGGGACAAAGTTTGCTCGACTTTCGGTTGACCTGGACTTAAGGGCCTAAGATGTTACAGGAAGGGGTTGTTTGAATAGAGGTAACTCTTTGAAAGTGTAAAAGTGGTATTTACAGTATGTTGAGTTTCAGTGGACTTGCAGCAAGTGACACTTTCCAAAATATATTTGGATATAATACTTTTTTGTCTCCTACAAGTAGAAAAAAAAAATGAGTCCGTTGTTTAGATGGTTGTTGAAAGTGGAGAAAAACAATTCAATTATTTGGATGGTTGTTGAAAGTGAATTTTGAAATTGGAGATATAGTAACACATAATTAAATTAAGACTTAATTGCATTTTGATACCCTCAACTATTTTCCTTTTTCAACTTACTACCTCAATTTTTTTTTTTCAAGTTGATACCCTAAATTTTATTTGGACAATAATGTCCATGCCTAAAATTCAAAACTACCCCCCAAACCCTTCTCCCATCCCCGTTCCCCCCTTCGGTCCCAACCCCTTCTTAAAATTCATGAGATACGTAATCACCCCCCAAGACTCCCAGTTCACCACCGGACTAATATCGAACGGAGTGACCACGAAGGAGAGGTTGCTGTTGAAGACTGGACATTCACTTTTGGCCAATTCGGCATTGGCAACTACAAGAGATCAGAATTGTTCTCGTAGAAGATTTTCTCAACTCGATACTCTCCAGAAGGCATCTGTGTATTAGAGGAATGCCATCTTCACATTGGAGCTCAAAAATCTGGAAAGCCCCACAATAATTAAGATGGTCGCATGCTTTCCTCTCAGCCAGAATGGGTGTCTTATGTTTGCGATGTCTCCACAGCTCGATACTTGGACAATTCATATCGAGGTGAGCTAGCGGCACCCGAAACCAATAATAGGAGGAGGAAGAAGAAGAAGAAGATAATAGCAGATTGATTGAAGAAAAGAGAAGTTTGGGGTTGATAGTATTGGAGTGTTATTGGCATATAATATGTTACTCAACTCTTACTATAATGTTTCAGGTGTAGTGGTTTAATTTTAGACACGACACATATTAGACACGACACACACAATCCAAAATACACTAGGACCTGGAGAAATAGGTTCATAGTATCTGTGTGTCGTTTGTCTGTATTCCGTTGTATCCTACGAAAACAAGTGCTCAGCAGAAATTAACACTTACGGCATAATTTCTTCTCAAAACAATCCGGATGAAGCTCCAAGTAATGCGAAAAGCCAGCCGACAGCAACGAAAGGCCGTCAGCAGGTCGACTGAAGGAGAGCTTCAGCTCGTAAAACGGGGCTCTGCGAGCTCGGCATACAGGCGAGACCCCCCGAGGCAATCCACCATTTTCGAGCTCGGTCGAAAAGTAGAAGCTGAAGTCTCTGCAGACAGAGTACTTGTAGTTGGTGCTCAGCAGAGAAAAATCACGTCTCCCCCATTCGTAACTGGATTTTACTATTTCAATTTGGATTTGGAAATCCTCCAAATCCAAATCATGGATTTTACTATTCAAATCCAACTCCAAGTCCAACTCCAACCAAACATAGGATTTGATTTTATGATTGATAATTAAATTATAGTCATGATCAATAATTAAGCTATTAATTAATTATGATTAATTATAGTTATTATTATTTATAAAATTAATAATTAACGATTAGTAATTAATAATTGACGATTAGTTATTATTAATTATAAAATTAATAATTAATAATTAGTTAAATTTTAAATAAATAACGATTAATAATTAACGATTAATAATAGTAATTATAAATTAAATAAATAATAATTAATAATTAGTAATTAACGATTATAAATTAATAATTAATAATTAACGACTAATAATTAATAATTAATAATTAATAATTAAGTAATTATAATTAAGTAATAAATAATTCAGTAATAATTAATGATTATAAATTAATTAATTATAACTTATAATTAAATAATTAATAATTAATAATTAACGACTAATAATTAACGATTATAAATTAAGTAATAATAATTTAAGTAATAATTAAATAATTAAGTAATAATTAATAATTAATAACTAACAATTATAAATTAATAAATAATTAAGTAATAAATTAATAATTAATAATTACGTAATTAATAATTAATAACTAAAAATTAACAATTAATTAAATATAAATTAAATATTTTAAAAATAGTAATTATAAAATTAATATTATTATGATTAGTAAATTATTAATTAAATTATTATAAAATATGATTCTAATTGTTATTAAAATATTATTAATTAAGATTATAATAAATTAGTTATTAATAAATTATTAATTAATATTATAATATTACTAATAAATTATTAATATGATTATAAAAAAATTAACTAATTAGCTAATTTTTAATTAATAATACTAAACATAGGATATGATTATTAATTAATATTATAATAATACTAATAAATTATTAATGAATATTATAATAATAATATAATAATACTAGTAAATTATGATTATTAACTAAATAATAAAATATTATTAATTAATATTATAATAATACTAATAAATTATTAATTATGATTATAACGAAATTAACTAATTAACTATTTTTAATTAATAAATATTTAAAGATTAACTAATTAACTAATTAAAGATTAATTAATTTTTAATTTACTAATTTTTCACAAAATTATTAAATAATAAATATTTTAACGAAATTATTAAAGAATAATTATTTTTTTCCTCCAAAATCCAACCAAATCCAAGTTTTGGATTTTATTATACTTTCCATATCCAAATCCATCTCCAACCAAACATAGGATTCCATGAATTTGTCTTCAAATCCATAAAAATTCAAATTCCACCTCCAAATACGATTTACCAAACGGACCCTAATCTGAAGGTGAGGGGCGTCGAAATGAGGGATCGGATGGGCAAACTCGTAGAGGAATCTGCACTTTGTATCACTGGGATGCAAAGTGGTGAAGTGCGGATATTGTATTGTGATTGTTTTGTCAGAGTAGGAGATGTTCTTGACAGGATACGCAACAGTTCTCTGCAGATTGTCCTGGAATTGGACTGTTGGTGTGGAAGAGTCATCACAATGGACCAAGTAAGTTCCATTGCATCCAGGTAGGCTGTTGTTTGTGTAGAACGGATAGTAGATATCAATGTCAGAGTCACATAAAGGATGAATGGTTGGGCATGAGTGAGAGAAAGAAGGAAGAAGAAGGAAGAAGAGGAGAAGGAGGAAGAGAAGAGCCATTGGAAGAAAGCTTAACATCTCTCTCTCTCTCTCTCTCTCTCTCTCTCTATATATATATATATATATATATATATATATATATATATATATATATATATTTTCTATATATATATATATATATATATATATATATATATATATATAATATATATATATATATATATATATATATATATATATATATATATATATATATATATATAAGAACACTATGAAAAAAAAAAGATATAGAACTTGACTGCTCCAATTATTCTTCCCCGTGGGACACAGTTTGCACGACTTTCAGTTGACCTGGACTTAGGTTCTGCTTGGACGGTGTTTTTATGGGTTTTGGAGTGTTTTTAAACCGAGTGCTTATGAAAACTCATGTTTGCTAAAAAATTTAGCCACGGGATTTGGCCGACTCAAAAATCACACAAATCGGATATTATGTGTCGTAAGGCAAAAATTCTAACACACGGAGATATGACGAAGTATATTATAAACTACAAGTACCCATTTACAAGCTATTCCAACCTCTCTTTATATAGGGAGAGAGGTTGGGGGTTATGAAGAAACGAAGGGCCAAAGGTCATGTAGGTTACAAGAATATGAATGTGTAGAGACATATGAGTTACAATACTCCTCCTTGGCTCTCCAAAAATTCTGCTTGTAAACACCTCTGAGTTTCTTCGTCTGTCTGTAGCTTGTATCTTACAATTTTGACCACCTACTTGTGTCTCGTCAAAACCATGCCAAAGAAAATCCAGTGGGAAAAAAACTTTGGTCGAAGGACAAAAGAGTACACACAGGTCAGTGTGATGGGGGTAAACTAACCATTGCAAAGGTGCCTCGTCAAAACCTTGTCAGGAAAAACCCAGTAGAAAAAACCGCTGATCGAAGGACAAAAGAGTACACGATGGTTTAGAAGTATACAACTGGATACTCCCCCTGATTATAATAATCCTTAGTGAATAAGAGATTTGAACTGTGTCTCGTTAAAAACCTTGCCAAAGAAAACCCAGTGGAAAAAACTTTGGTCAAAGGGAAAAAGAGTACACAAGCATACATCAGGATGCTTCCCTTTTCACTCGCACTCGACACGGCGCGGGATATACGCACAACAGGGCGTTTGGAGGCGCTTGTTGGGGCGCTCTCCCTCACATGCACACAACAGGGTGCAGGAAACATGTTTCACTTAGGCTAGCTCTGAAAGCTTTCTAAGTCCAATCGCTCTGAAATATTTCTGGAACGAGTGTTTTGGCAGTGACTTGGTGAACAAGTCTGCACGGATATTCTCCGATCCAATGTGTTGCACTTCAATCTTCTGAAGCGCTTGTTGTTCATGTGTAAAGAACAACTTGGACGATATGTGCTTGGTAGCATCCCCTTTGATGTAACCATGTTTCGCTTGATCAATAACAGCGGTATTGTCCTCATAGACGACAACAGATTCATCTGGGTCATATGGAAGATCACATGTACTTCGAATATGGCTAATAATAGCTCGAAGCCATACACACTCTCTAGTCGCCTCATAGAGCGCGAGTAGCTCAGAGTGGCTCGTTGAAGTAGCCACTAAGGTCTGTTTGTGAGACCTCCAAGAAATCGTCGTGTTCCCAATGGTAAAGACATAACCATATTGGGAACGCCCCTTGTGCGGATCAGATAAGTATCCTGCATCGGCATAGCCAACAAGGGTCGCGTTGCTTCGAGTGCCAAGAGCGTTGGACTCACTCAAAACCGCGTAGGGATAGAACAAGCCCAAGTCCGTAGTACCCTTAAGGTAGCAGAAAATATCTTTTATGCCATTCCAATGGCGGCGTGTTGGCACGGTGCTGTGTCGAGCTAGACAATTCACAGCAAATGATATGTCCGGTCTAGTACATTGGGCCAAGTACAATAAAGCGCCTATTGCACCCAGATAAGAGCACTCAGGACTCAATATCTCTTCGTCGTCCTCCTTTGGACGAAATGGGTCCTTAGTAATGTCTAGAGAGCGGACAATCATGGGAGTAGCGGACGGCTTAACGTCAAAATGACTAAAGCGTCTCAATACCTTTTGGGTGTAGTTCGCTTGATGGACAAGAATTCCATCTTTACGGTGCTCGATCTGCAGGCCGAGGCAAAATCGTGTCTTCCCAAGATCCTTCATCTCGAATTCCCTCTTCAGTATATCAGCAGTTTCTGACAAGTCTTTTTCGGTTCCTATGAGATTCATGTCATCTACATAGACCGTGATGATTGCGTATCCTGAAGTTGATTTCTTTATGAACACGCATGGGCAAAGTTCGTTATTAATGTATCCCAAACCGATCAAGTATTCGCTTAGGCGGTTATACCACATTCGCCCGGATTGTTTCAATCCATATAACGAACGCCTCAGTCTAATCGAGAACGCGTTCCGTGGTCGGGAACTACTTGATTCAGGCATCTTTAGTCCTTCAGGGACTTTCATGTATATCTCTGTGTCTAGATCCCCGTAGGGATAGGCTGTGACCACATCCATGAGCTGCATATTCAGTTTTTCGGAAACTACTAAACTGATTAAGTAGCGGAACGTTATGACGTCCATTACGGGAGAATACGTCTCCTCTAATCAATTCCAGGGCGTTGTGAGAAGCCTTGCGCCACAAGGCGAGCCTTCTATCGCACAATCTCATTTCTCTCATTACGCTTCCTTAGAAAAACTCATTTGTGACCAACTAGTTTAACATTGGGTGGTGTTGGAGCAACAGGTCCAAACACGCTTCTTTTCGCTAAGGAGTCTAGTTCAGCCTGGATTGCTTGTTTCCATTGTGACCAGTCCGTTCGTCGTTGAAACTCGGCAACACTACGAGGTTCCATGTCATCATTGTTCATAATGTCAGTGGCCACTGAGTATATGAACACATCATCGATGACAGTTTCATTTCGCTTCAAAATATCGTCTAAGCTAGCATACTCAACGGATATTTCGAGGTTATTGGCATGATTAAGAATAGGCGTTTCATCTGCAATGCGCTCTTCTAATACATCGTCGTGATCCTTAATGATCTCATGTGGCAAAACGCTTTTAACAAGATTTCTCCGCTTCCGGGGAAGAACATCTTTGAAACCAACCGGTTTTCCCTTCTTCTTGGGAATAGCGGCAGACTGGACGGCCGATGGCAGCATCCTTTGCTCGGCGGGTTCGACCGGAGCAACATGTTTCACAGGAACATGGCGTCTCTCAGGGACGTCTATCCTTGCAGGCACATTTGCAGCAGGTATAATTGATCTCGTGACTTTTGCTAGTTCGCTAAATGCGTCTGGCATTTGATTTGCAATATCTTGCAGACCTAGAATCCTCTGCACTTCCTTATCACTATGTGAAGAGGGGGGATCATGATGAGCAAAAGCGGACACATGTCACGCTAATTCACGTCGTTCCTCATCAACGTTAGCGTGCATTTCTCTCCATAACGACGGAAAGATTGCCTCATCAAAGTCACAATCCGCGTGTCTCGCGGTAAAGAGATCGCCTGTCAAGGGCTCTAAATAGCGAATGATGGACGGGGAGTTATAACCGATATATATTCCTCGTCGCTTCTGAGGTCCAAATTTTGAACGCCTTATCGGCTCAATTGGAACATTGACTAGGCACCCAAACACGCATAAATATGAGATGTCAGGCTCACATCCAGTAACCAGCTGGTACGCAAAAAGTGGTTGGGTGGCCATGGGCCTCAGACGGACCAAATTTGCAGCGTGCAAAATTGCATAGCCCCATGCAGATAGTGAGAGTTTGGTGCGCATAACCAAGGTTCGCGCTATCACTTGCAGTCGCTTTATAAAAGCTTCCGCTAGGCCATTTTGGGTATGAACATACGCAACAGGGTGTTCAAGATTTATTTCCAAAGTCATGCAATAATCATCGAAAGTCTTCGATGTAAACTCCGCGACATTATCAAGTCTAATAGACTTTATTGGATAATCCGGATGATGAGCCCTTAACTTAATGATCTGGACGATGAGTTTAGGAAATGCTGCATTTCGGGTGGACAACAACACTACGTGTGACCATCTAGTCGATGCATCAAACAAAACCATGAAGTATTTAAATGGTCCGCATGTTGGTTGGATTGGTCCACAAATATCTCCATGAATTCTCTCAAGGAATTGGAAAACCAATCTCGTAGGTTTCACATGGAGTGGCTTGAGATTTGTCTTCCCAATCGAGCAAGCTTGGCATAGGCTTTTCGGATTTATAACGAAATTCTTTCCTCCAAGAGGATGCCCATGCGATGCATTCATAGTGCGAAGCATCGTATTTTGACCCGGATGACCCAGCCGGTCATGCCATAGCATAAAAGTCCTCTCATCAACTGGCGCTCGACGAATGATAAGATTACTCTCGATGTGTTGTATCGTAGTGAGATACAAACCACTTGAAAGACATTTCAACTTCTCCAAGGTACGCTTTTGGCCGTACTGAGTGGAGGTAATGAAAAGATACTCGAAGCCATGTTCTCGAGCAGTTTCAACATGAAATTCGTTTTCTCGAATATCCTTAAAACTCAGTAAGGTACGACTAGACCTTGGAGAATATAAGGCCTCTGATACTTCAACGGGAGTACCATTGGACAACGAAAAATGGGCTTTGCCAAAACCTTGAACAAGGGTTGAGGGTCCCGAAATGGTTGTCACTGAGGTTACTTTAGGCGTATAGGAGATAAAGTATGATTTATCTCTCAAGATAGTGTGAGTCGTTCCACTATCAACCAGACAATCTACTGTCCCGTGGTCCATGCCTATAAGTAAAGAAAATTAAAGTTTGTCACACGTTTGAGGAAAGTGCTCGAAATAGAACTTTAATTTATCGAGAAAACAGAAAATACAAACCACCAAAAATTTCATGACTTAAATCAAATATAGAGAGATAATGGAGATTCATTCTTCCATTTCTGCCACAAAATCGGGGGTCTCAAGATTTAGATTTTCGCACTCGTTGACCAGATTGGCTTCGGCCCGGCGTCCCTTGTGATAGTTATCAACTTCTTGGGGGGTCGCCCGGCAAGTCAGTTGCATATGACCATAAGCATCACATTTGTAGCAAAGAGTAGGCGCTTGGCCTTCCATGTCAGGCCCCGCTACCGTAGGAGCGATCGTCCTCGCTAAGGCGTGATGCCGCACGAGCCTAGATTGCGCTCGTGCAAGGTGGGTTCCATAACGGCCGATTTCAGCGGCTGCGACGGGGTCGTCGCACAGAAGTCCTAAGCAGAGACATTGAATAATAGCAGCGGAAATTAAGAACAAACACAAGTTATTCAAAGAAGATCTTTATTGATATTGAAACAACGTTTACATTGGGGGCGCAAGGCCAATATTACAATCACTCAAGCTCACACTTTACAAGTTCACTCAGCTCACTCTCATCTCTCATTTACAAGTCTTGATCCAGCGGAAGCTTCGGAAGGCGATGTCCATACATTATGTCCCGTATAAGTCTTTTCTCCATGCGGTCGCACACTTCGAATCGCCAAGGAACTCCGTGCCTCGACGCATCCAAGCGAGCTCCGCGCCACGAGCTTCTACCTGTGCCTGCACATGAACGCTGTGTGGGTGTCAGTACTCAACTGTACTGGTGGAATGAGCTCCTCGCCCACCCATACAAAACTAACACGTTCATTTACTTTGTGCAGCATAGTCCCTTCTTATCAATTGTCTTTCCAGTCTTGCATTAGGATCAGTTTTAGGACCCACGTCTTGGCTATTCTGTGTCTCTAGACCATCTCGTACTTACAACGACAACGTTAACTCAATCCTTGCCTCATGACCCTTCTCGTGCCAACAACGTTAACCTATCGAGTCGTGTTTGCCTTACGGCTTACAATCAGAGACGCAACTACGCGATGAAGCACCATTTTTCGTGTGACCGTGCTACAAACCCTTGCTGAGACCGTGCCTCGCAATTTAGTGAGACTTAACCGTATCGCCGCCTCGCGGCCCTTGCCGCCTAGCGGCCCTTGCTACTTTGACCACCAACTGACCCAATCAAGACTTGTGAATGTTAGTGTCACTCAACCAACTTTGCCTTGCGGCGGTTTCCCGACTTAAACTCAAACAACTAAACCAACTTAAGCAACTTATATGCCGACAACTCAAGACTTGACGCCACATCTCGTGCCGAAGCACGACGCCTATGTTGAAACCCAATCTTAGGCCCAAACTTTGTGTTCTAACTGTACACACCTTCAACTCAACTAAATCCAAAGGCATACACGCGGTTAGCCGCTATTTGCCGACATCTATATGAACTTGGTCACTAGCATCACAAGCTATACCTTGACGTATAGTTTTGTTAATCGGGATCCTTTCGACGCAAGTAGCTAGCCCCGTCGTAAGTTCCCGTTTAACCTGTGCCAAAACCTTACGCACGACTATACCCTGTTCCCTCCTAGGCCGAGTCGGCCCCTTGGCCAAGGGTTACCGCTCGAGGGTTCATCGCCCTTGTCGACAAGTTGTCAAATGACCATGCAAGACTCGACACGAACTGACGTCTCACACAGTCATTCCTCTACCAAAACCAAGACTTCTATCCTTGAGACCCCTCGACGACCCACGGTCGCGAGCATTCCTTTCCTTGAGACCCCTCGACGACCCACGGTCGCGAGTATTTCCTTTCTTATTACCCTATCATTTGGTTCAACTCATGAATGCCTATTTGATGGTCCTTTCTCAAAACTCACTTTGAATCAATTGTGGTCCTTGCCTTAAACACTAAGCCCTTGCATCGTGCCTTAAGCCAATCGTGCTCTGCGTGACCCTCCTGCCCAAGTCGACAGGCCTTGAGATCGTGGGACTACTGAACTTGACAACCGCAGAATGAGCGGAACAGCACTTGGAATGACTTAGGTCGACCGGCATAACTTTGCCTAACTTACTCAAGCCTACATCTTAACCCGAGGGACGAGCAAAGGCTATACCAAGCCTTGCGCAGTGGAAACGTGCATGTTTTATCAAGCATTTATGCGGGTGACGCCTATGACTTAGGCTAACTCTTAGCTTTTGCACCGAAGACCAACTTTCCTTCTCCTAAGCCACGGGACGAAGGACCGAGTGTCATTTTCAAAGCACGCCGTGCACCAACTCTAAGGCGACTGTTGAACCTTTTTCCATGTTTTAACTCATTTCGACCCGTCGGGATTATTCCCTTAGCTATGTGGATTCGTCTCTTTTATTATCAAGCCTATTGTGTAAGTTGAAAACACACGATTTATTATGTAAAGGCTAAGATGAGGCAAGTTCACCGAAACTATCCCACCTGAGCGAGCGGTCGCCTCGACCGAGCGATGTCTTCCAGCAGCCGTTGCAAGGCTAAGGCCGAACGCCGTCGGCGTTTCGATTCTTCCGATTGACTGAGCGGGACGGGGCACTACATCATACACCATTCAGAAAAAGTTTTGTCCTTGAAACTAACTGAGTACACTTATCGACTTATCACTTTACTCAACATTCAAGAACTCTCGCACACAATTCTCCTATGCATTACCCAAATTCGAGCCACGCTCGTGCTACCCTCAATCCTTTCTTCAAAACTTACGATCTTACAATCCTCGATACTTCCCCGTTCCTCAAATCTCACTTGAATTCAACGTATCACTTAGTATGGATCGTGCATATATCTTAGGCGTCCCCAAAATACATGCATTTCAACCAAGCCTCGTGATAGTGAATCCCGCCATCACCACTCGAGTCGGATCGTACGCGTATTCAAGCGTCCTTGATATACATGTATGTCAACCGAGCCTCATGAGTGGTGCCTTCACCATTCCTATCGCTCCGTACCGGAACGTCTGCCTAACTGCTAGGTTATGTCTATCTGCCAGTATTGGAATCATAGTTCCCAAACAACGATATCAACACTGACCCCCTCCTAAGGTCAAACCAAGTTGATAGTACGGGGTTTTCCATCCAAGCTCGCATCACTCCGATTTCTAAACATCGAGCATCGATCTCCTACGTACATCCCAATATTTCATCGCACGGGGTCCGAGTCATTCAGCAAAGCCATCCTATGACAACTTACGTTTCAACCAATTCCTTAACATATCAATCTCACTCGTTCAACAAGCCATTTCGCATAGTCTATATCTTTGAACACATTCGACACAGATCGCCTATCAATCTTTCTCAATTCGAGCACGTTATGACGCAATTTATTGCTAACCAAAATTCCACATTCCATATTGTCACGACCCGCACCCTTATGAGGGGCACGAGCACGTGGGTACGTCCAGCCTACGCCGCAGTATCGACGGTAGAATGCTGTATATAACGTCTGTAAATACTACGAATAACAGTTTAAATGTACCTGTACAGTATATATTCTCCGAATGGAGCTGACATAATAATACAGTCTCAATCACAGAATAAAACTAAGGTAGATAACTCAGAAGGAAAGACATATGATAGATGAAAGAGTAATAAGTCCATAGTCTAATACAAGCCCAGATATATACAACATCACAGGGTATCAAAATAGAATATAGAACTACAGTCTGATAAAGCTAGCTGGATCGCAGTCCAGTCAAACCTAGCTAACCTACATTACTCTGGAAGTACAAAATCTAGTGGCTCTACTATAAGGCCACGATCCAAGGCTACTCCATCTAACTCGAGCCCATAATAGGTCGAGCAATCCGCATCAGAATCATCTGTAATATATCATAACGGTATCCTGTCAGGAAAATGAGTAAGTACAAACACTAACAGCAGTTCCATGTGAATTGACAAGTTCTATAAGAGACAGTATAATGAACCACAAGACAAAGATATATGAAGACTTGGGAACCATTCGGAAGCCGAGTTACAACCCTTAAACCAAACAAGGACCGGGGTTGTAACTCTTCTCCCGAGCAGAACTTAGTCTCCAATCAAGGTACAATGTAAAGCCATGTAGAGCATGTGAGTAACTGTATATCATGCATGGTGAAAAAGTACTGAATATAGAACAGAACAGAATATATGACAAGAAAAGTAAATATAAAATGTGCCTCGAATATTATAGCCTAATGTGATCGGTATGGGTCAAGAATCAGGCTTCCAGCCGACCGACTACAAGTACGTGGACTCGGCCCGGCCGGGATGGTAAGCTATGGAGCAAGTAGTAGCACAGGTCAGGCTATACCCATCGTGAGGTGAGGGTATAGCTATGATACAAGTAGTAACTCAAGGTGGGCATTGATCACATTATCTATAATATTCCCCATTCCCCGAATAGTATACGGATCCGGACATAGCACGTCATGACGCGGGATTCCCAAAGAGGGGAGCAAGTCCTCTTCAGGAATCGACATCAATACAAGTACGAGAATCAAGACTAAGCAAGTACCAGTATCCCAAGAAATCCAGGAATGACATCTCATGACAGGAATCCGACAATACTAGTCCGTGAACTATCGTGTCTGAGAATCAAGTAAGACACTACGACTGAATCGGATATAGCAAGTATCAAGACAATGAAAACTATCAGTGAATGTACTTGCCTGCTGTCCTGAGCTGTATGGTATATCAACGCTCAGAGCAGAAATCAGGAACCTAAATACGAGATACTGTAAGTTAATTTAGATTTAAACAAGTTTAGGAATGATTTACAATGAATGATATGCAATCTAGGTCAAACTAGGTCTCACTGAGTCACACTAAGTCCTGTCAAGTCAATCTAGGTCAAATCAAGTTATATCAAGTCTAACCAAGTCAATCCTAGGTCATACCAGTCATCACGGGTCAAAACAAGTCGAAAAAAGTCAAACGGGGTCAAAAGTTGGCCTACAGTTGACTTTTGGTCAACTGGTCAACCCTGGTCAACTCTGGTCAACTCTAGGTCAATCCTGGTCAACCCTAGGTCAATGGTGACTAATAGTTGACTTTTGGTCAACTACACAAGTCTAATGGAAATTGGGACTAATTTGGGTAAAGCGTTGACCTATAGTTGACTTTTGGTCCAAAAAGTCAACCGGGGTCAAGACTAGGTCTAGGGGACTATTTCTAACTATTACCAACCTCTACAACCCATATCCAAGTCCATCTTGGACTTGGAAACTCATATCTTGGCCGTAGGCCAATATCCTATTTTACCCTTAAAAAGGGTAAAATTCTAGCTTAGACAACTATCAAGTTAGCCTACCTACGCTTGGTATTTTGACCCGAGCTTCCTAGGGTAGTAAGGTAGCCTATACATATATTACCTACCAAGATACCCAGGGTAAGTGGACATCCAGTCCATCTTACGGTCCGTATCGTCCGTTTACCCGTTATCTTGAATATTTCAAGATACGGGATGGTACGGCGCGATATATACCGACTCCCTACAACCCCGATTTCCACCCGGAAGCCTACCCGCAAAATCTAAATCACGTATTCTTGCCCCACGCCAAGTTTCAACTCATTCCGATACTTCGAGCTCCGTTTCGCCCTCTAACTCGATTTTCCCCTATTTTCTATTCTAGCCTTCTTCCCATTCTTCTAACTTCTTCCAATCTTTCCTTCTAACTTCTAATTCTTTTCTAACTTCTAATTCCTTAAACTTCTTCTACTCTTCTCTACGTATCTATCCACATATATATATATATATATATATATATATATATATATATATATATATATATATATATATATATATATATATATAGGCTAAAGGCCATGGGGGGGAGGGCTTTGCCTGGCAGCTACTGCTGCCAGGTTGCTGCTGCTGCTGCTGCTGCTGCAGCAAGGTTGCTGCTGCTGCTGTGCATCTTCACATATACTAAAAAGGGGGGGTTTCTATAGGCTAAAGGCCATAGGGGGGCTTTGCCTGGCAGCTGCTGCTGTGCATCTTCTTCTTTATCTCCTCTTCCTCCTACTTCTCCTCCTCCTACTCTCTCTATATATATAACCATCTATATATATATATATATATATATATATATATAACCATCTATATATATATATATATATATATATATATATATATATATATATATATATATATATATATATATATATATATATATATATATATATATATATATATATATATAACCATCTATATATATATATATATATATATATATATATATATATATATATATATATATATATATATATATATATATATATATATATATATATATACACAACACTCACATATCTATATATACATACATACACACCCATATCCATATACATATATAAATACACACTCATATATATATATTTTTTTTTTCACCCATATCCATATACATATATAAATACACACTCATATATAAACACACACACACCCTCACACAACACAAACACACACACACATTCTCACCACTCTCATCCTCATGACACAAATTTCATATCAAAATATATACACACACTCACACACATAAATACACATGTATATATATATATATATATATATATATATATATATATATATATATATATATATATATATATATATATATATATATATATATATATATATATATATATATATATATATATATTTATTTATTTTTTTTATTATATATATATATATATATATATATATATATATATATATATATATATATATATATATATATATATATATATATATATATATACCATTCAAAAAGGATTAAACCCTAATAAATCATTAACCTATTTTTCTAGGAAAAACCTACAAATTGTGGGCAAATGGTAGAGAATCTTCTCCTCTCCATTTATTGTGTGGGACATGAATGCTAATGGGAAATAAATGGAGAAATAAAAGCATGCCTAGATTGGTTGGTTCGAGGAAGAAGAAGACTTGAGAAGAAATTGAATTTGGAAGAGAGAGAGAGAGAGAGTTGCTTAGTGGAGAAGAAAGAGGGGGGGGGGGGGGGGGGGGGCTCTCTCTCTTGGCCGGCCAAGCATGGCATGGGTGAGGGGCACTTGTAATTACAAGTTTGCCCCTCCCTAAGCCTAATGCTAAATAAAATCCAAATTAGGTTTAGGAAGTTGCTAAAAATAAATAAAAATTATTATTAAACTAAATTACTCATGGGGGACTAGTCCAAACTCTTAAACCCTAAAGTTTAGTGTGGTGGGCCATGGTTAGCTAACATGTTAATTACAGCTCAAGTCGAAATTCACCGGGGTCCCGAATTAACTCGGAATGCGATGAAATTCGAACCCGACTCCTATAATAATTAAACAATAATATTCATGAAATAAAATTCCTAAAAATATTATAAAATAGAAAATTACCATTTTACCCCTAACTGGGAAAAGTGAGGGTGACACATATTTTCTAAGTCATTTTTTCCAATTCACGTAATCGATCATGAGGTCGTCTAGCTTAACAATATGTTGTGACCCGATCTCACGCGAGTCAGATTTTCTACGGTGGGCATGAATCACCATGCACGCTCCCGTGGGATAATAATCCTCATCGGGACGTAACTCTTGTTTTACGTCTAGACTAGTTCATTCTCGATGCACGGATTGGACCTACTCAATCCTCAAGTTTCTTTCATTCATCAGTCGCAAGTCCAAACATCCTCGAATTCACCTTCGTGTCAAACTGACAAGTCGAGACAATCAACATTGCCGCGTCCTGATTTTTCGAGTTCGATCATTCCCGCGACATGAATCACCATGTCAGCGCTCACGCGGAATAATCGTCCTAAATCCGACGCAACGCATGTGCGAGGCTGGAGTTGCGCTCACGCAAGACAAGATCGTTGACGTTGTGGCTATCAACGTAACCATCAAGATACGATCATTTTCATCCAACATTTATCTCGATCAAAATCCTAAGTATCGCATCCAACCGAACAATAACACTTGCACGATCGTCATTTGCCGAGTCAGAGTACCCTCGAGTTATCGCATATCGATCTTTGATACGCCTCAATACCATCGACGATATGCGTAACCTGACGATCTTCCTTTGCAACCAATTTCGAGTCGTACGAATGATGCCATCGTCCGACTGGATAATTTTCTCGACATTCAAATTCAAGTTCGATCATTATCCCTCGATTCATTCACAACATCAATTTCCTCAAACCAAACTCATGTATCATTCATCCGTCCATTTTAAGTCATCGACCAACGTATTTTTTCAATTCGTCTCAATCCTTTGCTAACTCAAATCATCGAACAACATTCAATCCAATCCTTAGAGTCATTCACGTAACTTCAAAATCAAGCCTTCCATGCATGCTATCTATCTGTCGTGCTAACTTTTTATATGTGATCCATATCAATTTCCTCGATCAAGTTATCCATTCGCTACACCTTAACTTTTCCTTGATTCGATTTCACCTACTCAATCATTTTTGCATTTCATACTTCACAAAATCCTCAATCCCGTGCACGTTCCGTGCGCGTCAATCTCTAGGTTGTTCGAATCCACTTATCAAACTTTGTCACAACAAATCACTCCATCGTACACGATCTAAGGCTTTGCATATGTGCGACGCTTGCTGATAGACTCACCGACACCCCGCATCCTCAATTGATTGATCGACATTCCTGAGCCTATCGCATACACCACTTAGGAATGAAGTCATTCAACAAATTCTCAAAACTATCATTTGAATCAAAATCGACTTCATCGAATCTCGTTCGAACCATTCCTCAATTTTTAAGCACGCTCACCTATATCGCACCGACGATATCGTCGCTCGATAGCACCCCTATCGATAGTCATCTCACTTTTACTCAATCAAGTTCAACTCATTCTTGCTCGAAACATTACGAATCCTGCACTCGACTTTTCTAAGGTCGACACAACTTTGGTGTATATGCCCAGCCCGACTTAGCCAACCGTGCTTACGCGAACCATCCTTTTTGTTTTATTGAAAACTGTTCACCTACGTTTTGCAAAATAGATAGACTTATTGTATGGACATCCCGTGGGACATTTGAGAGAGAGCGCACCAACGATATCAACTTTGCGGAAGCAACTGAGTTTTTTGAAAACAATGAAGTTAAAGAATTCAATCGATAGTCCAAGGACGTAAAGCCGTGCTCTGATACCATTATGTCAGGCCCCGCTCCCGTAGGAGCGATCGTCCTCGCTAAGGCGTGCTGCCGCACGAGCCTAGATTGCGCTCGTGCAAGGCGGGTTCCATAACGGCCGATTTCAGCGGCTGCGACGGGGTCGTCGCACAGAAGTCCCAAGCAGAGACATTAAATAATAGCAGCAGAAATTAAGAACAAACACAAGTTATTCAAAGAAGCTCTTTATTGATATTGAAACAACGGTTACATTGGGGGCGCAAGGCCAATATTAAAATCACTCAAGCTCACTCTTTACAAGTTCACTCAGCTCTCTCTCATCTCTCATTTATAATTCTTGATCCAGCGGAAGCTTCGGAAGGCGATGTCCATACATTATGTCCCGTATAAGTCTTTTCTCCATGCGGCCGCACACTTCGAATCGCCAAGGAACTCCGTGCCTCGACGCATCCAAGCGAGCTCCGCGCCACGAGCTTCTACCTGTGCCTGCACATGAACGCTGTGTGGGTGTCAGTACTCAACTGTACTGGTGGAATGAGCTCCTCGCCCACCCATACAAAACCAACACGTTCATTTACTTTGTGCAGCATAGTCCCTTCTTATCAATTGTCTTTCCAGTCTTGCCTTAGGATCAGTTTTAGGACCGACGCCTTGGCTATTCTGTGTCTCTAGACCATCTCGTGCTTACAAAGACAACGTTAACTCAATCCTTGCCTCAAGACCCTTCTCGTGCCAACAACGTTAACCTATCGAGTCGTGTTTGCCTTACGGCTTAAAATTAGAGACGCAACTGCGCGATGAAGCACCATTTTCTGTGTGACCGTGCTACAAACCCTTGCTGAGGCCGTGCCTCGTAATTCAGTAAGACTTAACCGTATCGCCGCCTCGCGGCCCTTGCCGCCTAGCGGCCCTTGCTACTTTGACCACCAACTGACCCAATCAAGACTTGTGAATGTTAGTGTCACTCAACCAACTTTGCCTTGCGACGGTTTTCTGACTTAAACTCAAATAACTCAACCAACTTAAGCAACTTATATGCCGACAACTCAAGACTTGACGCCACATCTCGTGCCGAAGTACGACGCCTATGTTGAAACCCAATCTTAGGCCCAAACTTTGTGTTCTAACTGTACACACCTTCAACTCAACTAAATCCAAAGGCATACACGCGGTTAGCCGCTATTTGTCGACATCTATATGAACTTGGTCATTAGCATCACAAGCTATACCTTGACGTATAGTTTTGTTAATCAGAATCCTTTCGACACAAGTAGCTAGCCCCGTCGTAAGTCCCCGCTTAACTTGTGGCAAAACCTTACGCACGACTATACCCTGTTCCCTCCTAGGCCGAGTCGGCCCCTTGGCCAAGGGTTACCGCTCGAGGGTTCATCGTCATTGTCGACAAGTTGTCAAATGACCATGCAAGACTCGACACGAACTGACGTCTCACACAGTCATTCCTCTACCAAAACCAAGACTTCTATCCTTGAGATCCCTCGACGACCCACGGTCGCGAGTATTCCTTTCCTTGAGACCCCTCGACGACCCACGGTCGCGAGCATTTCCTTCCTTGTTACCCTATTATTTGGTTCAACTCATGAATGCCTATTTGATGTTCCTTTCTCAAAACTCACTTTGAATCAATTGTGGTTCTTGCCTTAAACACTAAGCCCGTGCATCGTGCCTTAAGCCAATCGTGCTCTGCGTGACCCTCCTGCCCAAGTCGACGGGCCTTGAGATCGTAGGACTACTTAACTTGACAACCGCAGAATGAACGGGACAGCACTTGGAATGACTTAGGTCGACCGGCATAACTTTGCCTAACTTACTCAAGCCTACAACTTAACCCGAGGGACGAGCAAAGGCTACACCAAGCCTTGCGCAGTAGAAGCGTGCATGCTTTATCAAGCATTTACGCGGGCGACGCCTATGACTTAGGCTAACTCTTAGCTTTTACACCGAAGACCAACTTTCCTTCTCCCAAGCCACGGGATGAAGGACCGAGTGTCATTTTCAAAGCACGCCGTTCACCAACTCTAAGCCGACCATTGAACCTTTTTCCATGTTCTAACTCATTTCGACCCGTCGGGATTATTCCTTTAGCTATGTAGATTCTTCTCTTTTATTATCAAGCCTATTGTGCAAGTTGAAAACACAATTTATTATGTGAAGGCTAAGATGAGGCAAGTTCACCGAAACTATCCCACCTGAGCGAGCGGTCGCCTCGACCGAGCGATGTCTTCCAGCAGCCGTTACAAGGCTAAGGTCGAACGCCGTCGGCATTTCGATTCCTCCGATTGACTGATCGGGACGGGGCACTACATTCCACTCTCGCTTTGGGACGACTAGCCCGTTGGTTCTTACCATGAGACTGCCTAGGAGTCAAAGGTCCTTGGTTCTTGTTAGAACCTCGCTTTGGGTGGCGAGACTTAAACTCGCCTCTGTTCCTTGGCTGGGACGACTGGCCATTGTCTCGTTTCCGCCGTGGATTTGGTCCACGGAGAGCGTTTGCATCAGGCATTGGAATTGCCTTTGTTCCAGCATGACGAAAATTGTTGTTTCTCATTAAAATGAGACTGTTCTTCTCGTCTAGTAAAAACTGGGTGATGAGCTCGGAAAACTTGGTGAACTTAGACTGACGGTATTGCTTCTGGAGCAAGTTGTCAGTGGAAGAAAATGTGGTGTATGTTTTCTCCAAAAGATCACTGTCGGTTAATATCTCACCGCAGTATTTTAGAAGTGATCGAATCCTGCAGACTTCATTGTTGTAATCAGTTACACTTTTGAAGTCTTGGAAGCGCAGGTTCAACCGGTCATGGCGTGCTTCAGGTAGCCATATGGTCTTCTGGTGGTCGAAGCGCTCTTTCAGAGAGTCTCATAGCGTCTTCGACGAGGAGATTTCAATGAACTCCGCCTTCATGGTGTCAGATAAATGCCTGCGGAATAGAATCATCGCTTTGGTGTTCATTGAGCGAGTGACTTCCACTTCAGGCTCTTCCTCGTTATAGATGACGTCCAAGAGGCCCTGCACATCTAGATGGTTCTGGATGTCTTGCGTCCAGTCCAAGTAGTTCTTGCCAGAGGCTTCAAGGATGGAAAAATCAATCTTGATCGACATTTTTCTACAACAGGAGAAATTTTTTTGATCAGTCAACATATAAAACGACAAGTTTATATGGATTTGGTTTGTATAAGCAACAATAAACAATCGTAAATAAAAAACAACGGTTTTGAAAAAATAATTTTTATTTAAAAATTATCTTATATCGATCGACTGGCCGATATAGAGAGGTCAATAAGTTTCTTGCAAAAATGCATAATTATAAATACAATTTGAGCAAAAAATAATATTCGGTCAACCCCTTTCAGTAGCTCTACGTGAATATGACCAGGCGAGAAAATGAGGGAGGATGGTCACCAGGGACCTCTTAAGAACCAAGCCCCAAGTTCTTTCTGACATCATACCCAAATAGGTGAGCCTATTCGGAGAGACTTCGTAAAAAAAAATTTCAAATGTAAGAATAAATAAGATTTTTTAAGAAATTCACACTATTTACGAACAGTGCAAAATAGGTGACAATTTAGTGCGTACTCAAAATGAGCGTTGCTTTTGAAAAAAATTAGCCAAAAATTTTATTTTGGAAGGCCCAAATTTGGCGGTGCCAGAATTTGTTTATGTAGCCAAAACCATTTTTCAAATTTTTCAAGTTTTGTTTTCGTAATCACGCAAAAAAAAACGTACAATATAAGCAAGCAACAGCACACAAAAGAATTGGTACCTAAGCAAGCGGCACCAAAAAATGTCAACTATTTTTCCGACGTCTAATGAAGCGACGCCAAAAAAATAGCGAGAAAAAAAATACAATTTTTACTACCCATCTGTTACAATAATTCACTGAGTAACATAAAGAAAAAAAAAAATGCTACTGAGGTGCTTGTCGGGGCGCAGATGGCACTGAGGCGCTCGCCGGGGCGCTCCAAATCCATCATTACCAAAAAAAATGTTAGCATCTAAATTTTTTTTTTCAACATAAAAATTTGCTATCAAAAATTTATTTTCTCAGAAATTAACTAACAAATATGTTTTTTTTTCAAAAAAAAACTAGTATGCTAAAGGCTAGATTATAGCAAAGTTAAAAATCATAAGCAAAATTTATTTTTGAATATTTTTATAAGATACATACAGTTTGATAGAAGTATCAAGTTGCAATGAAACTTAAAAAAATAATTATACCTCAGATATTATGGTAGGAAGTCCAACTAGGTCATATGCTCAATGCACACTGGCCATAGGGTGAGAGAATGGAGGCCGCGGCTACCAACAAAGTTAGCATGCCAATTCAAAAGTTTGTATAAACAAAGTTGAGCATGCAACTTATTGTTCCTGAGAACTAAAAATGGTTTATAAAAATAAACTTTCTTACCGTACGGTGGAAGAAAGTGAGAAAATGATTGCGGATACGCGGGATCGGCGACGAGCGACGGGGTGCGCGCGGGGCAACGGTCGGCGGACATCGAGACGAGCGGTACGTCGGGTCTCCGGCGTTGCACGAGCAAAGTGATGATAACGTGTCGTAAGGCAAAAACTCTAACACACGGAGATATGACGAAGTATATTATAAACTACAAGTACCCATTTACAAGCTATTCCAACCTCTCTTTATATAGGGAGAGAGGTTGGGGGTTATGAAGAAACGAAGGGCCAAAGGTCATGTAGGTTACAAGAATATGAATGTGTAGAGACATATGAGTTACAACATTATGTATTTTTTGGTGGCTTTGTAAACACCCAAAATCGATGAGTTTTGGATGCTTTATTATTCCATTCTATTTATATCATCGCCAAGAAAATATAAATGTAACTACTAATAACTAAATCTTTTTTTATGTGTTTCTCTTTATTTTCTTCTTGGGCTGCTTTTTTCTTTCCGATTGAAGAAAAATCTAAGAACTTGTCTTGTACTTGGCCTTGGAGCTCCATTGGGTGCAGAGTTGTTTTCTAAGACAAGAATGTAGAAATTTTTTTTGATATAGAAGTTACCTTCGCGTCCATAAACTCATATTTTATCAAGAATAACTTTTATTTATATATGGACATAAAGGTAATTTTATTGTTATAGAAAACTTTCAGAACCGCTAGTTAATGAATTATCAAGTATGGATTGGAATGGTTTAAAAACCGCTACTTAAAACTAACAAAAATCGGATCCCTCATAACCGTTCATTTCCGCTACTCTAAAAATACTTCATAACCGTTACCCCCATAATTGCCAAGCAGACCCTAAGGGCCTAAGATGTTTTGTTCCCTCATATATTTTTAAAAATATTTTTCTAATGTTAAGACGTGGACCAGTCTTAATCTCATAATTTTACTTCCTATTTGATATGAGACTAAACTACCAACTCTATTGTAATCATCTTTTAACCTTCAATCAGATACGAGATAGAATTCAACATTCTACGAGTACTCATTCTCTCTCTCTCTCTCTCTCTCTCTCTTATATATATATAACACCCTTTGCTATTAAGTAAAGAGTTTTGGGACATAAATTTGAAGGATATTGTGATCGTAGCCAAAAGCAAAAATAAAAAAAAATCCACGACGTGAGCACCATAATCAGTACTCAACATAACTTTTGCACAAGTATATTATAAGATGTGGATAGCGAACTTGTTTTTTGTTATTTATGATTCATTGAAGTGTCAGGCTCAAGTTCATTATGTCCGACTTTTAACTGTCAAATTGGAGGTAATCCAAGGAATAGTTCTATTTCGCTTTCTCTGTTTTCAGTCGATCGAGAGTAATTATACAGTGATACTGGCTTACCACGTGGTAGTAATGAGCCTTAATTTTTTATCAATAGTACTATGACACACCAAAAGATATTGTCATTGAAAGAGTAGAGGAAAATGATTTATCATGACACTCTTGGTGAAGAGTCGCGTGGTGGAAGCTGGACCGTTGAATAATTTATCAGTAATCGATTATTTCATTTCAGGAAAGGAGCAGCAAAGAAATAATACTTAATTGTCTACGAGGGAGGTCTCTACATCTACATGTGGTGGGAGAAGAGGACAAGTTTTTCTCTGCTAATCTCTCCCTTTCAACCTGCACATAGGTTTGGCCCATTTCAATATTTGTTCTCTACAGAACTCTCTTGTTTCAAATCGATCAGCGGACTTGAATTATTCAGCTATTTCTTTCCTCCTTGTTCAAATTCCTCAAGACATCTCCGCATCTGGCTAGAGAGAACACACAAATATCATCGATTAATTAATGGGCACTTGCAGTTTCTGAAGTCGGTCATGCGACAAATTCTGCGGTTGCTTTTTTGGTAGAATGAATAAACTTGATTGCATTATTGAATGAAATGATAGCGGTATATATAGCTAAACATCTAAGATAACAAACAGATAAACTAGAATCAAAGTTGTTTTAACAAACAATTTATCAACCTAACAACAATGTAAAAACAACTTAACCATCTAACAAACAAAACAGAATAATAGAAACAAGATTATCTCCAACAATCACTCCCTTAATCTTGTTGCATCAACACTTCACTTTCTGCACCCGGATCTTCTCGCGCATCTCGAGAAACTTTAGTCGTCCAAGTGATTTCGTCAAGATATCGACGAGTTGATCATTTGTGCTTACATACTCCACTTCAATCTCCCAATTCTCCACACATTCACGAATAAAATGGTACCTGGTGTCAATGTGTTTATTCCTGTCGTGATAGACTGGATTTTTGCAGAGAGCGATCGCCAACTTATTATCTACCTTGATTAATATTTTGCAATTCTGTAAACAAACCATTCATTAATTACAAAAACCATCTTCTCTCCTCAACAAAACCGACTAGCTAGTCACATATTGATGCATTCTGTAAACAAACCTTTCATTAATTACAAAAACCATCTTCTCTCCTCAACAAAACCGACTAGCTAGTCACATATTGTGTGTCATTTTTGTGACCATTTCTCCATTCTTAACTCTACTTATTAACATCATCCTTGTCCCCTTCATTTTCTCACAATAAATTGAAATCCTAAAACGATGGAAGAAGGTTCAAATACGTGGAAAAGTATGCGATTGAAATGTTTGACAAGGAACGCACAAGAGGGGTTGCAAGGATTGTTACTATGAATATCAAACAAACATAAAGTGAGTTCTCATCAAGAGATGGTGACAGAATTGATATGTAATGTCACTTGCAATGACTTTATTTACCGGTTGATAATGTTGGCCCTATCCCCTTCTTGCCCTGCCCCTATGGGTTTCCTGCTAGTTCGGGTTCCCTCTGTGGAATGCCACTGAGATAGTAACGAGCCCTCTACCACTTAGCATACGAATTGATGCATTGATTTTACACTGATAGACTATACGACTGTCATGCATCAAGATATTGCAATTATGTTGAGATGCAAAGACTTGAAAAACATTCAGAAGATCAAGACTATTGGAGTCCAGTCTAAATTTGATAACGACGTATTTATGCAATCCAAATCTAGTTAAATATTTAATTTAATTTGATTTGGATGTCCATTGATGTTTGTTATTTTAGATATAATAGGATTCTTATTTTAGAAAATTCTAAAAAAGTATGTTGATGGAATATTTTAGGCACAATAGGATTTCTATTTTATTTCTACTTAGAAAATACTATTATGAATAGAATATAATTTTTCTCACCCTATATATATGGGGTGAGGTGGAGGTACAAAACACATCATAAAGTGAGATTCGGGGTACTCGTGCACAAGAAAATATAAAAAAAAAGTTCTTACTTTGCTTTTAGGACTTAAATTATTCAGCTATTTCCTTCCTTTCTCTTCAAATTCCTCAAGATCCCTCTGCATCTGGCTAGAGAGAACACACAAATATCATCGATTAATCAATGGGCACTTGCAGTTGCTGAAGTTGGTCATGAGAGAAATTCTGCAGCAGCAGTAATGTCTTCGGAATCTTCGGATAGAAAATGAAAAAACCCTGATGTCTCTATTTCTAATGGTAGCTCCTCTAATTTTTCCACCAAAGCCAGGTTCTTGGACTGCTCTCCCAGGACACACCAATGCGTAGATCATGGTAACACAACTAAGTCACCATGAAAATTTGTGTTCCTTAGATGATGGAATTAATGCAACTGAACGTCGACGACAAGGCTGAAAAGAAAGATGAAGATGAAGATAGATAGACGTCCGCGACACGTTGCGTCTCAACTGGTAATACTTCTTCGGAGCTTGCAGGAGAAGAAAGAAAAAGGGGTTCGGTCGGTGTCAAAGAATTAATTCAAAGAAAGGAAATTGCTCAAACTGATTTTGAATCATTCAACACAAGGCACTAGAGGAAACGTTTCTTATAACTAATGACCGGATGAATGTGTCTTGTAAAATTTGATCTAGAGGAAGCCAGCCTATCGTCACAGATGCTGATTGTGAACCCACTGAAAAAGGACAGTACAACCCAATGTAAACAAAATCAATGCTTGCCGAAAGGGGACCTACGCGTGAACCGACGTCACGTGTCAGCCTTTCATTGATCAGAAATTTTTAAACGGTGAACGAAGGAGAGCGATTTTGTGGGTCCAATGTCCCAGCCTCCCAGGACGGCATGTGACATCAATTTTGACCGCACGTTCTCTCCCATTGGTTCGTCAGTTGGCCGGGCTCAAGTAACTGTAAGATTGAATTGACAACCGAGCAGGCATGGTACACATGTATTAATTAAAAAATATATAATAAAGCTTGTAGGACCCTTGGACCTAAGAACTTGACTAACATAGCTTAGTTTAAGCAAAAGATGGAAAATTCTCTATCCTGTCAATATAAACATGCGTTTTCTTTCAAAAATATCCTTCAATATATTTAATAACTATAGAAGATTAATTAAAATTAATAAGAACATTTGGGTAATTAAATCGATGAATTAAAGTTAAGTTTGGATGTAATAAAATATGTACTAAAGGAACGCATGCATGCACGCATATAGCATAGACTTCGAAAATGAAAAGGAGTCGGTGATACTTGAC
The DNA here is from genome assembly GCA_029216955.1 of Iris pallida. Taxonomy (NCBI): domain Eukaryota; kingdom Viridiplantae; phylum Streptophyta; class Magnoliopsida; order Asparagales; family Iridaceae; genus Iris; species Iris pallida. The sequence goes on from JANAVB010043017.1 coordinate 6,544,643, forward strand.
AATTCAGGTGTAATGTATGTATGTAACTTATAGAGTTTCAGGTGTAGCGGTTGAATTTTAACCAAAACATAAAGGGAGAACAATGTCTGTGTTACCAAGGCAGGTCAAGTGTAATACCCGAATCTTTATTGGTGCAGACGGTAGCGTCGAAGCAATCTGATTGAAGTTTAAGAGCATAAGAGAAACCAGCTGACAGTAACGACATACCCTCGCCATCAGGTGCACTGAAACTGAGCTTCGACTCGAAAACTGAGGGTTTCTGGGCTCGACATCCAGGCGAGACCCATTGATCAGGCAGATCTTTTTCTATTTCAGTACTCCAATAGTAGAAACTGAAATCTCTGCAAACTGAATAACTATAGCGCCTACTCAGGAGAGCAAAACTGATCCCTTCTCCCCATTTGCAATCGTCGGATATGGGAATACTGTTAGTGCCGGGGCATAATTTTTCGATGGAAAACTGAAAAGATGAAATAATTGTAAAAATAATGTTCAAACGCAACACTTCTAGGAAGGTTGCGCGAGTATAACGAAGATCTAAAAAGATCTTGTTTTAGTATTACGAGAATCTAAAAAGATTTCGTAATCCACAGCAGCATATGATATACAAGAATCTAAAAAGATTTCGTAATCACAGCAGCGAAGAAGATGACAGGCAAAAGGTGGAATATGGCCCGCTGGGGTGAATGATCATCGTTGCTCAAAGCTATATTCGTCCCACACGAATAGCTTCCAGGAACCAGCAAGTTCGTTGGAGAACTTTGGAACACTTCTGCTCTTCTGACTCCTCGGATCGTACACGGACTCCCGTGCAAAAGCAACGCTAGTGTAAAGCTTCTCTTCTCTCTCACAGACTCTGTTTACTTGTGTTAAGAAACACTTGTAAACTTTCGTAACTTTCTAAATCAGTTCTGAACTTGTATATTACTGCCTGTGGGAGAGAAGAGACCTTATATAGGCCTGAGTGGCAACTGCCCGGTTTGCACAATATTCGGGACGTGGTAGAAACCACCCCGAACGTGCAGTAACCGCTCAGATCATGCACAAGCACGATCTGAGGCAAGTTGCGCCACTCTAGAACCCTGCGCATCTTGCACACTGCGCACTGAGCCATTTGCGCCAACCTGCGCCACTGCGCGCACTACGCACCTCGCGCCACTGCACAACCTGCGCGACCTGCGCCACCTTGCGCCATTCGCGCAACGTGCGCCACGTGCGCAACGTACGCAACGTGCGCAACCGACGCAACCTAGCGCAACCTGCGCGCAACCTGGCGCACAACCTGGCGTGCACCCTGGTCGCACAACCTGGCCGCGCAACCTGTGCCGCGCAACCTGTGTCACGCACAGTGGCCATACAAGTGGCTCGTACAACGAGCGCAACTAAAGCGCACTATGCGCCTAGCGACGATGCTGACGTGCTAAGTGCAAAGTACGCTAACAAAACGCCACATTACGCCTCATGAGCCCATGAGCCCGAGTCCGAGTCCGAGTCCGAGTTTGAGTCCGAGTCCGAGCCCGAGTCTGAGTCGCTAAGCCCCTATGGGGCTTAGCTCCCATGGAAATAAATTTCCTAAGAGCAAAAAGCATGAATGCTTTCAATTATTGATTTAGCCTTTTTCCCATTAGAAAATTAATCATACATGGCACACCCATGTGCACCTCCACACCACTTGTGCATCTCTAAACTAGCAAAGCTAATATATAGAGATACAAATCCTTTGGTCTAGCCGATGTGGGACTAAAATTCACTTTGAAAGAGACCAAAACCCAACAATCTCCCACATATCTCTATATATGGGTATAAGTGTTCCCCACAGTAACTGTCCATCATGCATTAGGAGAGATGTCGCTGACGACTTGAATCTTCCTGCATGGGTCAAACAACAGACTATAATACAAGACTGGACTAAGCCTTGAATTCTGCATCGTAGCTGAAATTCTTCCACTCATATAATGTAGTTACATGTGCTTCTGGCTACACATTAAAGGCCCTGTGCCAGCCTGGTTTTAGTGTATAATTTTGGGCGTCTACAAGTTTACCCTCAAGAGACGGCCTGATATCTCTTTGTCCATATACTATAGGTGAGTTCATTATAAAGAGACATGGCATGAAGCGCTTTGCGCTTCCTTTGCGGTGCTACGCCGCTATGACATGGCTTAAAGCCGAGGCCTTACCCCGTAACAGGAACCTCATCGTAGTGTCATACTACTGTAGCATGAGGCCACCGCCTCTTTGTAGTGCCAAACTACCCAGCATGAAGCCTTAGGCTCCCTTGCGATATTACGTCGCAATGACATGGCTTGCAAGGCCGAGTCTTTATCCCTAACCGGGTACCTCATCGTGGTGTCGTGCCACTGTAACATGAGGAATCCCTCCTCTTTGTAGTGCTGACTATATCCCTCTTTATTTTAATATACAGCATTAGGCTAACTGCCTATTTGCGGTGCTACGTCGCTGTGACTTGGCTAGCAAAGCCGAGGCATTACCCCATGCCTGGAAACCTTATAGTGGAGTCACCCCACAATAGCATGGAGTTTCACTCCTTGTAGTGCTGTTCTACCGTACTTTCTGTAAAGCACACCAGGCATTCACTCTGCCTGTGAACTCATTAAGGCATTTTAAGCCAACCTTCCTACGGGATCCGTTTTCCGCAGAAAACAATAGTAGACAACAGTGGTTATAGGTCCGTAACCTCTCCATGCGCAATAGAATATGTACCCACCGTTCCTGATATTCTTCCGATTAGTGGTCCTCCCTTGAACCAAAAGCTAGATGCCTAGTAAATTTCTCTTTGAACTATTAGCATAAAACTTTATGGTAGGAATACAATAATACAATATCAGAATACCTTCAAGCCCATTTTACAAGCTGTGTCATCGACCAGCTGGCGCTTGAGGCCTTTGGTGAACAGATCCGTCAGGTTCTCCTGACTCCGAACATCAATCACTGCAATAACACCTCTCTTGATAAGATCGTGTACTGCCCTGTGCTTCAACCGCACAATCCTCTTCTTCCCATTGAAGAGGTCATTTGATGCCACCGCCGCAGTCGCCTAGTTGTCACAGTATATCGCTATCGTCAATATTTGCGCCCCAACCACTGGAAGATCATACATGAGCTCCCGAAGCCATTCTGCTTCCTCGGCTACGGTATCAAGTACAAAGAACTCAGATTCCATGGATGACCGTGAGAGCATAGTCTGCTTCTTCGACTTCCACGATATAGCAGCTCCACCCATTGTAAAAATGAATCCACCTGTGGACCTCTCACTCTCCACCTCTGAGCACCAGCTGGCATCACTGAAGCCTTCTACTATCGGCGGATCTCCGCTGTAATACAGTGCATATGTCTGAGTCTTCTTGAGATATCTCATAATCCGTTTCACAGCTTTTCAGTGTTCAACACCTGGGTTGCTCGTGAAACGACTCAGCATTCCCACGGTGAAAGCTATGTCAGACCTTGTGACAGTAGTAGCAAATATCAAACTCCCGATTACGATTGTATACTCCAGCTGCCTGACACTTTCCCTTGAATTAGGCTTCAGCTTCAGATTACACATGTACGGCGTATCGATCCATGGAAGATCCTGATACCCATAACGAGTGATCATTTTCTCAATATAATGAGACTGTGAAAGCGCTAGTCCAGTGTCTGTCCGGATGATCTTGATCCCTAAGATCACATCAGCTTTCCCTAAGTCCTTCATACTGAACTTGCTCGAGATGAATATCTTTGTCTCCGTGACACAGCTCATATCCGTACCTAGGATAAGCATGTCGTCTACGTACAGACAAGCGATCACACCTCTTCCATCAGCAAACTTTGTGTAAATACACTTGTCCGTCTCGCTGACCATGTAGCCATTTGACCTTATAACTTTGTCAAATTTCTCATGCCACATCTTGGAAGCCTGTTTAAGACCGTACAAAGATTTCACCAACTTGTAGACTTTGTCTTCAAGACCTTTGACGACAAATCCCTATGGCTGTTGCATGTATATCTCTTCGGTCAGCTCGCCATTTAGGAAAGCCGTTTTCATATCCATCTGATGTATCACCATCTTATGTATTGCTGCGAGAGCAATCAACATTCTGATGGTGGTCATCCGGGCTGCTGGAGCATATGTGTCAAAGTAGTCAATCCCCTACTTCTGAGAAAACCCCTTGGCTACCAATCTAGCCTTGAACTTGTCAATAGTTCCATCTGCTTTCATCTTCTTCTTGAAGATCCATTTGCATCCGATGGGTTTCGTTCCTTGAGGAAGATCAACCAACACCCAAGTGTTATTTGAGGTGATAGAATCAATTTTATTGTCAATCGCCTCCTTCCAGAAAACCGTGTCTCTGGTCTTCATCATCTCATCGTAGGTAAGCGGATCTGCTTCCACATGATAGGTGACAAAGTCACTTCCGAAGTCCTTCGGCCTCCTCATACGCTTAGCTGATGGCTCAGCTTATTCTGGTTCAATCGTTGTTTCAACAACATCTTCTTGGACCACATCTTCATTGAAGACTTCAGTTTCTTGCGCACCCTCATTGTTCTCCGGAACATCCGCAAGAACAATATTTTTGTGCCTTGCAAATTTGTCTTTAAAATATTCTGCGTCGCGAGATTCAATGATATGATTTGACTCAATATCAAGAAATCTCCGAGCATCACTCTTCTCGGCATACCACAAGAAGATCGTCTTAGTAGTCCTTGTCCCAAGTTTCTGAATCTTCAGATCTGGAAGCTTGACATATGTCAGACACCCCCACACTCGAATAACATTCAATTTAGGTCTGACCTTGAACCAGAGTTCATGAGGAGTAACATCTGAAGTTGCATGAGGCACTCTATTTAGAATAAAAGTGGTCGTCAATGCAGCTTCTTCCCAGTAGCACTTAGGAAGACCCGCAGTCAACAACATTGAGTTAATCATTTCTGTTGACGTTATGTTCTTCCTCTCTGCTACTCCGTTTGATTGAGGAGAGTACGGAGCCGTAGTCTCATTTACAATTCCATGTTCTTTGTAGAACGATACGAATTCATGAGACTGTACTCCCCACCTCAATCACTTCTTATTCTTTTGAGTTGTTATCCAGTCTGCCGCTCAGCTTCGGCTCTGAACTCCTTGAACTTCTCGAATGCTTCATCTTTAGCTTTCAGCAAGTAGACGAACGCATACTTTGAGAAGTCATCGATGAAGGTTATGAAATACTTCATTCCGGCCTTTGTAGAGAACTGTTTGAAGTCATAGATATCGGAGTGTACCAACTCCAGAAGATCTTTACTTCGATTAACCCGAGGAAAGGGTTTCCTTGTGATCTTTGTTTGAGCACAAACTTCACATTTCTCTACCTTACCCCCACACTTGGAGATAAGTCCTAGACTAGACATTCTGTTTATTCGTTTACAATGAACATGTCCTAGCCTATTATGCCACAACTCAAAAGTATAAGCAGAATGAGTGATTGTATTAACAATATTGAACTGATTTACAAGCTGAATTTTGAACATTCTTTCGGTATAAAAAGCTTTTCCGAAATATGTTCCCCTGATAGACATCACCATCTAGCCAGCATTGATGTCCATCCTGAGGTCTGCGTTGCAGAGTAGGCCTCCTGAGATCAGGTTCTTGGCGATAGCAGGTACGTGCTTCACGCCTTCAAGCGTCAGAGACTTCTCCGAAGTCAGCTTCAACACCACCGTCCCGATCCCGAGCACTTCAGCTTGTGCCTGGTTCGCCATCATAACCACTTCAGAAGTAGGTGTATAGGTGGTGAACCATTCCTTACTGGAGCAGACATGGCAGGAGGCTCCAATGTCTATCCACCAGTCAGAGTCAGTCCCTACCGCATCAACCTGCGCAATCATAGCAATAACATCAGTGATCATAGTTACCTTACTAGGCTCTCCTTGCTCCGATTGCTTGGCTTTTGCTTTGCACTCATTCTTAAAGTGGCCCTTCTTGCCACACTTGAAGCAAGCCAAGTGAGACTTTGGCTTCTTCTTCTTCTTTATTGAAGTACTCTTGACTTTCAGATTGTCAAGGTCCTTCTTCTTGCTTTGGGAAGCCGCATGCTTTCCCCTTGGTTCTCTTGAATGCACCAGATTGGCGTTAGCCAATTGTTTGGACAGTGCGTCCACCTTCAGTTGAGCCCGTATCTGGTCCTCAACATAGATTTCTTGCAGGAGATCTTCAAGGGTGATCTCCAGATTCTTCCTATGCATGATTGCATAAAACTTGCTCCACCCAGCGGGGAGCTTTGAGACAATCCCTCCAACAACAAACTTGTCGGGGAGGGGCATCGCCTCGTCTTTCAACTTCTTTCGCAGCTTCAGAAATTCTTTTACCTACGACAACATGGACTTATCGTCCTCAAAGAGACATTTGTGATATTTTTCAACTACAAATATCTTGCTCCTGTTCTTATCTTCTTCGTACAGTTTCTCCAGAGACTCCCATATGTCTCTGGCAATAAGTTTCTTACTGTAGGATTCTGCTAGAGAATCCTCCATAGCATTCAGGATAAGCAGCCTGCAAATGCTATTCTCCCTTCTCCACTTGGCCTGTAGTTTAGTAGCCGTAGTAATGGCAGCAGCGGACCCAGTATCTGGAACAGTAGGTTCCTCTTCAAGAAGTACGTGATCAACGTCTCTGAGTTGAAGAGTGAGACAAACCTTCCTCTTCCAGACTTGATAATGCTCTCCATTAAACTTTTCTAACTTACAAAAGTCGGCATTGAGGAGTGAAGCATTAAATTTTTCCTTCGTAGCAATATAGCTTTGAAATTGTTAGTGCCGGAGCACAATTTTTCGATAAAAAACTGAAAAGATGAAACAATTGTAAAAATAATGTTCCAACGTAACACTTCTAGGAAGGTTGCGTGAGTATAACGAAGATCTAAAAAGATCTCGTTTTAGTATTACGAGAATCTAAAAAGATTTTGTAATCTACAACAGCATATGATATACGAGAATCTAAAAAGATTTCGTAATCACAGCAACGAAGAAGATGACAGGCGAAAGGTGGAAGAAGGCCTGCTGGGGTGAATGATCACCGTTGCTCAAAGCTATATTCGACCCACACGAATAGCTTCCAGGAACCAGCAAGTTCGTTGAAGAACTTTGGAACACTTCTGCTCTTATGAATCCTTGGATCATACACGGACTCCCGTGCAAAAGCAACGCTGGTGTAAAGCTTCTCTTCTCTCTCACCGACTCTGTTTAATTGTGTTAAGAAATACTTGTAAACTTTCGTAACTCTCTGAATCAGTTATGAACTTGTATATTACTGCCTGTGGGAGAGAAGAGACCTTATATAGGCCTGAGTGTCAACTGCCCGGTTTGCATAATATTCGGGACATGGTAGAAACCACCCCGAACGTGCAGTAACCGCTCAGATCATGTACAGGCACGATCTGAGGCAAGTTGCGCCACTCTAGTACCCTGTGCGCCTTGCTAAGTGCAAAGTGCGCCAACAAAATGCCACATTATGCCTCATGAGCCCATGAGCCCAAGTTCGAGTTCGAGTCCGAGTCCGAGTCCGAGTCGCTAAGCCCCTATGGGGCTTAGATCCCATAGAAATAAATTTCCCAAGAGCAAAAAGCATGAATGCTTTCAATTGTTGATTTAGCCTTTTTTTTATTAGAAAATTAATCACACATGGCACACCCATGTTTACCTCCACACCACTTGTGCATCTCTAAACTAGCAAAGCTAATATATAGAGATACAACTCCTTTGGTCTAGCCGATGTGGGACTAAAATTCACTTTGAAAGAGACCAAAACCCAACAAATATTGTCTATGATGGAAATGAAGATAGTTAGGACCATCGAAATGAAGGATAGGGTGTGTAAAATTATAAAGGAAGCTGCATGCTAAGTTGGGGTTGTTAGTGGTGAATTGCTCATCTTCATCTGTGATTATTTTCTCATGGTAGTCGATGTCCTTCACAGTGTAAGATTCCCTTGAATTCGATCATTGCTTTGGATGCGTTAATGCACAAGATGGATGAACTGGGCAAGAGAACGGAGAACAGACCCCGGTGGTCGTTATGAAGAAGAAAAGGAGGAGCACGGTGGAGGGGCGGGAGAAGATAACAGCTATAGAAAGAAATATTTCTAACACTATAACATCATGGAACTAACTACACACGACTCGTTTGGTTCGCGGAATAGAAGAGAAAGGAAATCAATTCTTTGGCATTTCCTTTCCTTTGGAAAATTACAATTCTCATTGATTTTCCTTTCCAGTATTTGGAAATGCCAAGGAATTTGGAAAAGAAAGTGAATACTTCAATATGGGAAAGTGATTCATTACTTAGATTGATGGAATCACTTTTCCCCTAATTTTCCTTCCATTAAGAATCACTTTCCTTTCCTCCTCCTTTCGCACCCAAACATAGGAAAGTAATCACTTTCTTTTCCCAACCCGATGATTCCACGAACCAAATGAGGCCTAAGTCCAGGTCTTTCTCTTTATAAGAACTATGAAAACAAATGGTAGATTGCTCCATTTTTCCCCTGTAATATTTTCGGGACAAAGTTTGCCCGACTTTCAGTTGACCTGGACTTAAGGGCCTAAGATGTTACACGAAGAGAAAGAAGGTTTAGGGAGAAGTAGCTTCCACCAAGTCTGTGAAGTTAATATTAGGTGTTTGCCATTAAAATTGTTTGATTTGCAAATTTCAATACAAACAGAACAGTGTTACAATATAGGACTTAGATGTAGTCCTAGAAGTACACTTTTGTTTATCTGGGTTCCTTGTGCCGATGGAGTGAGTGGTAATATATTGACTCCGTTGACGAGCTGACGACGATTATCGGTTCTCTGAAGGTTTGGATTGCTCTGGGTGCAGGAGCTTGCTGAGAGGAGGAAGACGTTGAGTGTCTGTATCTGCCTCTCTGGTGATTCTCTGTGTGTTGTCTATTCGTTGTGTGTGTGAGAAGGAAATGATCCCTCTATTTATAGCTTTGCAGGCTGGCTGCTCATGCACGCATGTAGGATGCGCCGGTGCGTGGGGACGCCACGCAGAGATTGCTGATGGAGGCGCATGGATGATGCGCCCTGATCGAGGGGTTGAATTCTTCATACTGCTGTTGTGAGCCGGCACGTAGCAGAAGAGAAGATCTTTCCGTTGCTGAAATCTTGGATGAGTTGAGTCAAAGGACACGTGTCGTCGACTCATGGCTCGGAGATCTCGGATTTGGTGGGGGATGATCTGGTGGGATGCGCCTTGGATTGGGCGCATGAGGAGACTCTGGCTCGTAACCTTTAGGAGTCACGAACCATTCTGGGCGTATGGCTTTTGAGACGCATGCAGGCGACTTTTCTTCTGTCTTTTGGGATCAGAGAGCAGTCTGGGGCGCATGGCTTTTGAGGCGCATGCAGAGCTTCAAATGGAGACTTTTCTTCTGTCTTTAGGGATCAGTGAAAAGTCTGAGGCGCATGGCTTTTGAGGTGCATGCGGATGGTTGGGTGGTCACGTGGCAGTAGCCGTCGGAGTAAAGTAATGATGATGCTGACGTTGCCGACACTTCATTTTCTGAAAAAGCTGTCAATTGTTCAGACTTTGGGGGGTGTGCTGCCAACTCTGTCAGTTCAGCATTTAATGTTTCTGACATTCGATGGACAGCTGAGGGGGCGCGTCGATTGACGTTCCACTGGGTATGGGGACGCATGGGGGCGCATCCTATGTGATGCGCTTGGTACTGGCGAGCGCGTCTGTGTGATGCGCTTGATGTCGAAGGGCACTTCTGTGTGATGCGCTGTCCGGCCGGCACATCCGACACGTCTTTAATGATGCGGCTGTTTCGCTCCTCAAGTGCCTTAAATAGCCGTTTGGCTGAATTCGAGGCATCCGGTTCATCCATTTAATGCAAGTTCATTACACAGAATTCGAAGAGCCATCCACTTGGCGCGTGGGTTTGATCTGCCCGGCCTATAAATAGTGGCATGGAGAGAAGGTTTGCTTCTCGTTCTCTCATGTTCTTCCAAAATGAACTTGGGTACTCGAGTGCATTCTGTTGACGAAGTGCTCCTGAGGGTGAAGATGAGACGCCATGTCGTCATTGATGCACTTGAAGGTAACTGTTACATCCAAAAGACGGAGTCGAGGGCTTCCGAGGCAGGCGGAAGGTGCCTGTTGCATCCAAAGATAGGGATGCTCGGGCCTCGTCTTCGTTGTGCAGAAAGAGCCGTAGATCAAAATTGCGGGGCTAGGCTCTTTCTTCCTTCAAAGTGGGTGTTGCCCACTCTGATTGTGTTGAAAGCTGCTCCTTTAGCCGTATTTCGATTACGGTCTTCCTTGGTCTTTGGAGGCTCTTTCGAAACCTCCCCTGCCACAGGCTTGCGGTGCTCTTCTCTTCCTTGGTTTGAGGATACCTGCCTCCAGCCAGAGGGTTAAATGCTTCATTAGTCATAGCATTTATCAGGTGTGCCTAGCTGGAAGAGCGGCACATAACTGGGCAGCTAAAGGGATGCACATAACTGGGGATGCACATAACTGAGCTGCTGAAGGGATGCCCCCTGCTGAGTGCGCATGGCGGAATGCGCCAGGTTGAAGGCGCATGGTATCTGCTGCACCTAGCTGGAGGCGCATGGTGACTGCTGCGCCTGTCTTGAGGCACATGGTGACTGTTGCGCCTGTCTTGAGGCGCATGGTGACTGCTGGCTGTAGACTTAGAATCTTTCCTTTGTAGAAATTCTCCTTTGTACAACCTTTTCTAGACATGTAATAGAATTTTATGTATAAATAAAAAGTCTTTCAAATGTCTATATTTGTTGATTTTGCTGTGAAGTATTTTGTCTGAGCTCTGGCGTATGTAGTGTCTGGCGCATGGGCTTTCTGGTTGTGAAATTCCATGCTTCTACAAGACCCCCTTCAAAGTTTTCAAAACTTTTGAATAAGTTTTGGAATACTTTGAATAAGAAGCATGGAGATCAGGGCACATGACTGTTGGGGTCCATGCCTGTTCGGGCGCATGCTCCTCTCAGTTAATGCATATGATGATGCCTCGGTAACCGAAAAGATTAATGATGATCTTTTGGTTTTATTTGCTATTATCTCTTCACAGAACACGAGCCGACGGCTAAGATCACTCGTCATCGGTTCACGCGTGCGACTAAGCCCTATAAATAGGTGAGAGATGGAGAGAGAGAGAGTTCTTCTTCTCTGTGCCTTTGCTTTCTTTAGAGTCCTTCTTCAAAAACCCTAACTTTTCCTCTTTGAGAGAATGGCTCCCAAGACTCCTCGTGGCGGTACTGGCAAGGGAAAGGAGCCGGCAGATTTTGCCGACGAGGATGCTCCTATCACCATCGCGACTCCGGCCGACGTTCGTCCCACGGTGACGGGTGGGTGTCGTCTCTTCCACCACTGCTGCCGACGCGTATGGACTTCTGTCCTGATGATACGCCGAGGTTTTATCCCACCGACGTGCATAGGTTTAGGCATTTATTATGCACCGAGGTTTAATTGCTGACGCGCATGGGTTTTATACCCTGATGATGCGCCGAAGCCTTCGCTAACGCGCATGGGCTCACGTCCTAATGATGCGCTGAAGCTCCAATGATGATGTGCATGGGTTCATACCCTGATGATGCGCCGAAGCTTCAATGCTAACGCACATGGGCTCATACCCTGATGATGTGCTGAAGCTGATGCGCATGGGTTTACACCCTAACGATGCGCCAGTCTGTTTGACACCTTTTGTCTTTTTGCCTGACTTCTACTTTTGTTGTATCAGTGTCGATGACGATCCCTTTGCTGAATGAGGTCCTCCTGGACGCTTCACTTTGTCAAATGGGAGTTGATTTTGATGAGGCGGTGATCAACCCTGCGAAGGATGCTATCTTACAAAACCAACCTCGTGAAAGAATACTGCAAATCCAGAACCAGTTGCCAATTTTCCTCCAAAGTATGATGGAGAGTGGTAAACTGAAATCTGCTGAATCTGAGGATGTGACTTTCTTAAAACCTACCTTTCTGTTCGACGACCGACTAGTCTCTTTTGAAGCGAAGATACTGAAGGTCAGAGAAGACTGGTTCTTTTCTGCAAAAGGCATGGTTTTATACATGCGGCAAGTTGACCGCCAGTTGACGCTGACGGCCTTTTATCGTTTGGCTTCGAAGAGAAGGATGCGCTGGAAACTTACTCCTTCTCAAGGAGGGGCCCTGGGAGGTACCCTTTCGATTGATGCTACCTCGAACCAGAGAGATACCTTGGCCGCTTCGCGAGCCGGTTCCTCGTTTAGTTGCCGAACCTTGCGTCCCGGGAGCCTCTACAGTGAAGTCCCAAGCGACATGTTTCCCTTCAGTGCTCCGACCTTTACAAATCGGATGCTGACATCGAAGGTCATGTATCCGAAAGGTGGATTTAGAGTCGAAGGTTGGTGTCACTACATCCTGAGGTGGGACGAGTTGACCATTTGGGTGCTTCCAAAGTTCAAAGCTGAGCTTAAGGAGATTGGGCTGACGGCCGCCATTCGGGCCACGCAGGCCGGCGTGGATCTCAATAAGCCTATGTTTCTTGCACTCTTGGAATTATTCAATGCCCAGACTGGCAGCTTTTTCACTCCGGTGGGGGAGTTGGGGTTGGCTCTCCATGAGATGTACGAAGTGTCCAAGCTTCCTTGGGGCTCGGAACCGTACGAGGAATATTTCCTGTCAAATGAAGAGATCCAGGTTCTGGAAGATAAGGACCCGGAGATGATGGCTATTTTCAAAGAGGTGACGAGCCATCATTACCTGATGCACCGGAGGGACAAGGGCAAGACCCAGCCTCATGTGACTGCTTGGAGGGATTATGTCTTCAAGCAGGATTTGGCGGATTCTTCGAGGATCCGGTTTACGACTTCGCAAGGGCTGAAGCCCGCGGAAGTGACTTCTGAAATAAGCCGGCTGGACGAGAGGACCCCACATTCGAATGAGAGTGGCAAAGATACGTATAGCTGCTTCTGGCACTGTGCGTACCGGATGTCATCTAAGGCGGTGTTGACAGCCTACTTGATGATATGGCTCCGGGATTGCGTGTTTGCAGGTGGATCCGGTGCCGTAGAGAGGGTACATCGAAACCTCATTTTGCCTGCTGTGAAGTTGGCCTTTGGACGACCTTTAGCTCTCCTCCCTGCGATGGTGTGTAACCTATTGCGGGGTTTGAGGTCTTTTGCTGATGATGTGATCCACGGGAAAGGTAACAATGACAACTTTCCCCGGGCCGAGCTGCCCTTCCATTATCTTATGGGATGGCTGATTTTGCATCATCCGAATGTGATGAGTCCTGGTCCGGAGGAGGATCATGTTGAAGGAGATGCCTTCATCCGCCGCTTCTACAAGAGGAAGTGGTTATACACCGGCGTTCCCGTTTGCAGGAGAGTTTTGTCCTACCTTCAGGGGTAGGAGATTGTCAAGGTTGGCCCCGTCTTCAAAGATTTCGAGGCCGATCAAGATCTAGTTGACTCTGGCGAAGATGCGATTACTTTGCCGAAATGGGGTTTTCGTTGGTTGCAAAGCATTCGGCCTTCTCACCTGGTTTACCGCAACCAAAATAGATGTTATCTGGAGCCATATCTGCCCAGCCGATTTGCTCGCCAGTTTGGCTATACCCAGCTAATGTTGCAGAATCCCAGTAGCAGTCTGGGTTTTATCGGAAGTTTGCTGGATGGAGCCCGGGGCTGGCAATATTATAATGCTGGATGCACTGGCGTTAATTTTACTATGCCAGTTCACAACCCTCGGCCACAGATCCTGTATTCGGCCGCCAAGTTATATTGCACTATGAATACTGCGTCTCCTGGTTATGATAGGGAGACTAGTTTCATCATTGGAACTCAGCTGGAGGCCACGGCGAACATGTTGATGGCAGCCCGATCATATCGTCCACCAGAATTGGCGGGATATCGGGCTGCTGCTGCAGCACCAGTGAGAGATCCGTCTGTTGGGAAGAGGCGGGCCGACACAGAAGCCGGTTCTTTTGTACCAAAAAGGCCGAGAAAGACGTCGACTCCAAAGGCTATAGGAGTGCCACTTGTAACGCCAGCGGGATCAGTTCCTGCTGAGGTAGGGAGTCCTCCGTAATTCTGGTTCATCTTGTCATTTTGGTGACTTATGCTTTTCTTCTTGTAGGGATCGTCGAAGAAGAAGACCCGTGTTTCAAAACCGGTTGTTAGTAAACCGAAGGAGGTGGCAAGCTCTTCTGATGAGCGCATTCCACCGATGATGTCTCCCGTGGAGGAGAGTCCCGAAGATGTTCCTGTGGAGGTTTTAGTATCTCCTGACTTTGATGAAAGAATTACGGAGGTTGCAACAACTTTCGGGAAGGTACAATCTGCCTTGGAGGCCTTGGACGTTGAGGGTCCTACGGACTCGAGGTATCCTGATGATGAAGTGGATTGGAGTTCGTCGCCTTCCGATGACGCCCCTTCGGCGTTGCAAGAGTCTGTTGCGGGGGCAACAGATATGGTTGGAACAGAGGAGAGGGTTGATTCCCCTCCTTGTCATGATGAGGGGAGGTCGGCTGTATCATTGCCGAGCCCTACCCCAGCCTCACCCGTGGAAGTTGAGGTGGCTACCGGTCAGGAGGTAGCGACAGATCCTGTCCCTGTAGAGGGACCTGAGAAGGATGAGACTCATCTGCCAGTCCTGTCTCCCGGGGCGGGCCAGGAGATGAGTGTTGATCTCCCCGTTCTGCCAGGGGAGGTACTGGCCGCTGATAGGACGTTGTGGGCAGAAGAGGTGGCCGTTGACGTCGGTGGTTCCTCCGAACTTGAGAAGGGTAAGGGTGTGGAACCCTCTGTTGCTCCTCCTACTTGGGGTACTATCTCGACGCCTGTGCCGGCTTCCTCTGTTCCTTCGGCTCCTCGGGCTAGCAGTCCAGCCCATGTTGATGAAGAGCCTATTGATGCCGATGTTCCAGCCTCGCAGGTTGAGGTTGACGGATCTTCTTTCGGTCCGCTAACTACAGCAGCTCCTCCAACTCCTGCTATGACGCCGCAGGTGCTGGCGGACGCAGATGAATATGTGAAATAAATCGTCGAGGGGGTGTATAAAATGCTGCAGAGGGGTGTATCTGCGGTGATGGATGCCAACGGGAGCTTTGCGACGGCAAGAACTCTGGCAATGCCTTATATCGAGCTGATCCGCGTTCACCAAGGCCATGACCATATGGTCGAGATCCTGGAGGCTTCGGTGATCGAGCTGGACCAGCGGCTCACGGAACTTCCGCGCATCCAGCGAAATGACCTTTTCGTCTTGATAGATGCGGAGAAGGGGAAGTTGATCGCCGAGATGGAGTCTTCCTACCAGGCCACTGTGAGCATCTGGGAGTGCGAGGTGGCCGAGACTAAGGCTGCGGTAGAGCAGTTGCTCAGTCCATGAAGGAGACAATGGAAACGCGAGCTGCGTTGGATGCTAATATCGCAGAGATCAACGCCCAGATGCGCCGCCTTGAGGACCAACGGGCCCGACTCCAGTTAGATGCCGAACGTGTCCAGGCTGAACACGTAGCATTCAAGAAGGAGGAAGCAGCTTTCACTCAGCGGACTCTTGCTCTGGCTCAGCAGCGACAACAGCTTGATGAGAAGCATAAGAATGATACTTCTGCTGAGGCTGTTGAATTGATGCGTCAGGAAGCTGAGCGTCGAGTCCTGGCGACTGTGGAGACACATGCAGCCGACTTGAGACGTCGAGTTAGAGAGCTCTCAGCCAACCCTGGAGATGTTTAGGGACTGTAGCCTCTCCTTTTTATGTTTTTGCAACTCTTGCTGGGGGATAGTGTAGTTCTGTACTCTCTCTTTTTAGAAAATAAAGAAGTACGCAACTTTTTTGTAATGTGTTCATTTTTGTTATCATGAACTTGATGATTTGTGTGGACCTTTTATCTTTTGCGCACCTTAGCTTTTAGGTACAGATAATAAGTTTGAAGGAACCAACATGTTTGCTCAGAGGTAATGTGGACGTGGCAATCATTGGGGTTCAAATGATAGAATCTTCCTACTCAGAGGTATTATGGACGTGGTAGGAATGATCCTGGGGGATACGCTGAACAACTCAGAGGTGATGTGGACGTGGAAGTTCTGCGATAAATGTACGACAACGCAGGGGTTGTTTGTACGAGATGTTTACTCAGAGGTAATGTGGATGTGGTAAACATGAAGGATAGCGTAGGCTTACGAAGTGTAAGATTCCGCTTTGTAGGGTGTAGAGGGATAACTCAGAGGTGATGTGGACGTGGTTGTCTTTCTACTGGAGGATGCTACGGAACAGCTGGGTTCCGGAAGCGTATAATTTTGTGAAAGAGAATTTGTATGGAAGTACATGTCTGAGAGATGTCAGGAGTAGTACTTCTTCAGGAACTTGCCATTGATGGGCATCATGAACAAGTCCCCATTAGATTTGGCGAGGCGGTAAGCACCGTTTGAGTATACCGTCTCTATGATGAAAGGTCCTTCCCACTTGGGTTCGAACTTTCCTGGTGTCTTGTGAGTTAACACCATCGGCCTCCTGACTGCTAGAACCAGGTCGCCAACTAGGAAAGTCCTTTGCTTGACCTTCTTGTTGAAAGCCTGTGATATACGGACTTGGTAGAGTTCGATGCATTGTTGAGCTAGGAGACGCTTCTCGTCGAGTGCCTCCAGTTCTCGCAGACGACGACATTGATTGTCCTCTTCTGTGAGTTTGTTTGTGATTTCTACACGGAGTGAGGGTATCTGGATCTCGAGAGGCAGTACCGCTTCACTCCCGTAGACCAGGGAGAATGGTGTGTTGCCTGTTGGGGTTCGTACCGTTGTGCGTTAGGCCCAAAGGCATTCGCCAAGCTTTTCGTCCTAGTCGCGTTTGTTGGATGACACGACCTTTTTGAGCTGCCTAACGATAGTTTTATTGAATGCCTCTGCTAAACCGTTTGCAGCCGGATTATAGGCGGTTGATGCCATATTTTGAATGCGATTCTTGTCACAGAACCTGCTGAAAATGTGGCTGATAAACTGAGGACCATTGTCATGGATGATCCGCCGGGGTACTCCGAAACGGTAAATGATATGGTGTTTGATAAAGCTGACCACCCTGGAGCTCTTTACTTCCGCTAATGGGACTGTTTCTGCCCACTTGGAGAAGTAATCGATAATGGCCAGGATGAAGCGGTGTCCTCTTGATGAAGGAGGGGTGATCGGTCCCACAATGTCCATGCCCCAAGCTTCGAAGGGCCAGGAGGCGACTGTAGGATGTAGTGGTTCTGACGGCATATGAATGAAGTCTGCGTGAAGCTGGCACGCATGGCACTTCTTAGCATAGTCGACAGCATCAGCGGCCATGGTTGGCCAGTAGTAGCCCATGCGTCGCAGTCGGTCCTGCAGCTTAGGCCCAGGTTGATGAGCCCCGCAAGTTCTGTCATGAGCTTCTCGAAGAGCTTCGGCCGCTTCTTCGTTGGACAGGCATCAAAGGAGAAGCCCATCATAAGAGCATCGGTACAGCATTTTAGTGGCTGTATCATAATAGAATCGAAGAGAACGTCTCCTGACTGAGACGGCTTCCTTCGGGTCCTCTGGGAGAATTCTGTAGACGGCGAAGTCGATGAACGGAAACCTCCAGTCTCGGACATTAACACCAGTATTTGTTGGCATGGCGTGGGTCACTCGTAATCACAGGTTGTTTTTAGGACAAACCAAGTCTCGACCAACCACCGTGACGTAGTGTTGAGTCCCAAGGGGTGCTGCTAATGAGGCCGCGAGGCCAGCGAGAGCATCAGCCTCTAGGTTTTGTAGACGAGGTACATGTTCGAAGAAGAACCCGGTGAAGGTTGAAATGATGTTCAATGCAACTTTATGGTAAGGGATCAGATCTTCATGACGAACCTCGTATTGCCCTCGGATCTGGTTTACGACGAGTTTCGAGTCGCCGTAGGCCTCCAGATGATTCACCCCCAGCTGTTGTGCCAGCTGGAGTCCCATAATGAGTGCCTTGTACTCGACAACATTGTTGGAGCACGGCTTCGAAAGAGAGTAAACACGCTGGATGACCAGCTGATCGGGGGAGACTAAGACTACCCCTACTCCTGCGATGATCTAGCCTTTGGGGCCTGTTCTTGAAGTGCCATCGAAAAACATCCGCCAGACGGAGTTTTCCTCGGTGACGTTAGATTCTTGGACCTCATCCGGGATGTCTTCATAGAGTTTTGAGGACTCTGGGATGGGGTGCGCAGCTAAAAAGTCGGCGAGGGCCTGACCCTTAACGGCTTTTTGTGGCACAAACACCATGTTGTATGGTGTTAGCAGGATCGCCCACGTAGCTAGCCGGGAGTTCAATGATCCTGGCTTCGTCATGAGAACTCTGAGTGGATTGACTCGGGAGATTACATGAATTGTCTGGCCCGAGACATAATGGCGAGTCTTTTGGATGGCAAACACCAATGCCAAGCACTCTTTTTCAACGGGGTTGTACCGGTGTTCGGCCCCGATGAGCGTTCGACTGAGGTAGTAGATCGCTTGCTCGTAGCCTGCATCGCTGTTTTGAGCCAGCAGAGCGCCAAGGGAATGATCCATGGCACGGACGTAGAGGAGAAATGGTTTGCCGGCGACAGGTGCTACCAGGACTGGCGGGCTTGTCAGATAAGCCTTGATGTCGTCGAAAGCCTTTTGTCACTCCTCTGTCCAGACGTAAGAGACTCCCTTCTTCATGAGCTGAGTAAAGGGTTGAAATTTACCGGAAAGGTTTGCTATGAACCTCCGGATGTATGCCAGACGTCCCTGTAAGCCCCGAAGTTCTCGAAGATTCTTCAGAGGGTCCATGTTGAGGATGGATTTGGTTTTCTCGGGATCAACATGAATGCCTTTCGCCGTGATAACAAAGCCCAAGAATTTTCCGCTAGAAACCCCCATGAAGGATTTAGCGGGGTTCATCTTGAGTTGATGTGCCCGTATGAGATCGAAGACTGTCTTCAGGTCCTGTAGGTGATCTCCTTTGAGGTGGCTCTTGACTGCGATGTCGTCAACATAGCACTCGACTGTCTTGCGAAGATGTTGACGAAAGATGGTGCTTATAGCTCGTTGGTATGTCGCACCGGCGTTCTTCAAGCCGAAGGGCATCACTGTGTAGCAGAAAACACCCTTTGGAGTCCTGAATAACGTGTGTTTCGTGTCATCGGAGAACATCTTGATTTGATTGTAGCCTGAATACCCGTCCATGAAAGACATGCGTTCGAAGCCACACGTGTTGTCGATCATCACGTCAGTGATTGGAAGCAGGAATTCGTCCTTCGGGCAAGCAGAGTTGAGATCCCTGAAGTCGATACAGACTCGTATCTTTCTATTCTTTTTGGTGACAGAGACGACGTTGGCTACCCAATCTGGGTGTTGTTCCTCACGGATGAAGCCGCTGGTCAAGAGCTTGTCCACCTCTTGATCGATGGCATTCATGATGTCCGGCCGGAAGCGTCGCTGTTGTTTTTTAATAGGTTTGGCATCGGGTAAGATGTTCAACCTATGCATTACGATCTGTGGATCGAGTTCCAGCATATCTTCGTAGCTCCAGGCGAAGACATCGATATACTCCTTAGCCAGCTGGATTAAAGACTCTCGGTCTTCTCCTTCTAGGCTTTTGCTGATGAAGATGGGTTTGGAAGAAGATCCATCCCCAAGGTCGATCTGTTCGACTTCGTCTTCGGTGGGAGGTTCACGTAACTCAAAACGAGACTCCCATTGTTCTCCTAGGCGTTGAGCCTAGGGTTCTTCTTCGAAGGATTCCGGCGGTTGGTCTTCGCCTTCATCTTTTCGAGGTTGTGCTGATGTCATGTTAGCTGACAGCACTTTCCTGAAGACAGATCCGATACTGGTATCGAAATCCCAAGTCGATGCTTCGGACGAGTGGGAATGTTCTACGTCTGAACTCTCTGGAGTTGATAGCGGCGTGACATAGCCTACCCCCCATCGAGTCCGATTGTAGTAGTCCTGCGGCTTTCCTTTAGGTGTTGGAAGCCGGAGAGGGAGACGTCGACCCTTGCCGTAGTTTAGGCCTTTGTTGCTTTTCAGGTCGTAGCCCATCTTTTGGATGATGTGCTTTGCCGTATCCGTGTACCGATAGACTTGTATTCTGCCGGTATCAGGTTCTGGCTCGAGTGGCGGGAGGTCTTGATGACGCTCGACTTTGCCAAAGATGATGGATCCTTCGTCTCGACTTCGTGGAGGGACTATGTAACAGACTCCTTGAGACGGGACTACTCGATTTACATGATGGACGATCGTTATTTGTGTTTGCAACGACCGTAGAGCGTTATCTAATGTATACATAGCATTCCAATGTGGAAGACAAGAATAATTAAAAGACACTCTATTATTGATGAAATACGAGATTTTATCCTGTGGGATTACATTGTCTAAGGAGGGTGCATCTACATCAGCAGAGATATATTCGCCAAGCTCCTCATCTGTAAGCACTGGGGTTGGATCAGGAGAGTCCACCATAGCTTTGATTTTGGGGTCTGAGAGGGTTATGTGAGCCCTCTCTGGCATCTTGGACGACTGCGGCGGCTTGCCCTTAAGACGCACCTTCAGAGGTGCCTCAACTGCGCCTCCAGTGAGTGGTGCCTTCCCCTGTAATTTTGCCACCAGGTTAGCCGATGTCTGAGGCGGCTTTCCCTTGAGGCGTATCTTCAGGGGAGCTTCAGGAGTTGGTGCTTTTCCTGGTAGCTTGATGCTCATTGGAGGCACCTTCTGGGGTGGTTTGCCCTTAAGTCGGATCTTCAAAGGGGCGTCGGGAGTCATCTCAGGCTCCATGTCTGGCTCTGTTGCCATCTCTGCCTCATCATCAGCATCATTGGCTTCCTTCTCGTCAAGTGACTTGTACAAGTCGGAATCGGTGAAGTAGGCTTCAATTCCTTTGAAAGGATCGATGTCTGCGAACTCCGTCCGGATGACGCCGTTGGTGGATACATATTTTATGCATTGGTGGAGCGTGGATGGCACCACCATGTACTCATGCAGCCACGGTCGACCGAGCAGGATATTGTAGTTGACCTCGGCATCCACAACGTAGCAGGTCACCTCAGTTTTGAGATTACCGATATGACACTTCAGTCGAATTTTGCCCAGCGGCTCGCCTTTACTAGCGTTGAAGCCACTGATGGTTGTTTTGGAGGGCGCCAGCCGGTACATTAGGATCTCCAGTGTTGATAGCAGCGCCTTCGGAATGATGCTGAGGGAAGACCCCGAATCGATCTAAATTCGGTTCACCTTGACTGAACCGATATACCCTGTATAATACAGCGGCCGATTATGTCGGTGGTGCTTGAGCAGCATGTCTTGTTGGGTGAAAGTTATGTTCGGGATAATTTCATCCGTACAATGACAGTGCGCACAAGTAGTTGGGAGGTCTTCAGACTGCTTGACCTGACTGAGAAAGGATTCGGCATTCTTCAGAGCTTCACAGAGAGCTTCTCGGGAGTCTTTGGAAAGACGCAGGAGCTCGAACAAAGATAGGCGGATAGGAGTACTGGCCAGTTGTGCCAGTATGTCAAAGTTGTGGGGCTTGGTTAGCCCCGAAGCATTCTCCTTTCGTAGAGGTCTGTCGAAACGAGCCTCCACCTGCTTCTGCTTATTGGCTGCTGAGGGCTTAGACGGGCCCTCCTCCTGAGCAGCAGGGACGGTGCAAGGAGTCACCACCTCGGCGGCAGCTTCGCCGGGTTGGGCGTTCTGTTGTGCATGCGTCTGCACAGGGAGTGCCTCTTCCGTTGAAGAAGAGACCATGCGGCAAGACTTGATCTTCCTGCCTTTGGATTTGGAGGTAGGGCGTACCTCCGGTTGAGTCACCTCGGAGACGAGGTCGGGGTGAACCCATAGGACCTCTCCTCGAGATGTGGTGAGTGGGATGAGTCCACTCACATTGTCACGGGTAGGTGGTAAGTTAACCACCTCCATTGTCGCCTTAGGGATGGGGACGACGCCATCTTGTGTGGTAGTTGGCGGCAAGGTGCCGAACTGGAGTGACACCACATTGGCTGACACCGTCTTCTCTTCGTAGTCGACGGAGATTACATCCGCATTGATCATGCGCTGGATGTAATATTTGAGGATATAACAGTCCTTGGTCGGGTGTCCGACAAACTGATGGTAGTGACAGTACCTCGGGTTGTCCACTTTCCCAACTTCATCGGGCCGCTTTGGGTCCGGTAGCTTGATCTTGTCACCCTGCTTCAGTATTTCAAAAAGTTGCAGGGTGTCTTCGTCATTGAACGAATAAACCTCCTTGGGCCTCGGTGCAAGTGGAGGCTTCTGAGTAGGCGCAGATGCGCCTTTTGAGGCATTAACAGTCAATGCATGCTTCCTCTTTGTCTCTCGTCCGGGGTTGTTGGCAGCAGACCTTTTTCCTTTGTCATCAAAGGCAGGGAAGCTGACCCCCAGAAGACGTGCATTGGCCGCCTTCTTTTCTGCGGCTTCTGCTTCGATGATCAAGGAGCTCCAGTCGGGAGCAGGGGTAGAATTGAGCCAGAGTTTGACTGTCGGCAGCATGTTCATGCTGCAAGAGGAGATAAGCGCATGTTCTGGCAAGCCTGGAGGTAGTCTGAAGCAGGCATGTCGGAAGCGTTCGATGAACACCCGAACCGTTTCCTTCTCCTTCTGGCGTATCTCTATGAGGGACGCCATCGTCATGTCCTTCCCTCCGTACTAGAAGCGGTCGAGAAAGAGGCACGTCAAGTCGTCGAAGAACGATATGGAATTGTCGGGGAGGCTGCAGTACCAGTCGTACACCACTCCTTTCAGTGCCCCAACAAATATGCTGGTGAGGAGCGCGTCCTCCTTTGGAAGATGCCCCGTCTGTGACTAGAAGTACGTCAGGTAGCGGCGCGGAGAGTCCTTCCCGTCGTACGGCGTCAGTGTTTGTGGCTTATACTTTGGAGGATAAACCATCTTGTTCCACTCGAGGGGATAAGGCTGGGGAATGCCCATCTTCTGGCGCTCCTCTTGCCTGTTCTTGGACTCAAAGTGCTCCCGCAAGTCCTTGATCATTTCGACCACATCCTCCGTGGAGCTGGGAGTCGGGGAAGGTAGTACCACGTGGAGTTGAGCGTTTGAGGGCTCAGATGTCCGGGGTACTTCTCGGCGATCTGTGTCTGAGGATACCCGTTGAAGGGGTACACTCGACTCCCCATTGGCCCCCGGGTCAGGACCGGTAGAAGGTGTTCTGGTCAAGGCCGACCGTATCTCAAACACTGCTTGGGTCAGTGTTTGCATAGAATCAGAGAGGGTTTTGAGTCCTCCCTCTAATGAGTCTATGCGCTGGACAATGTCCTGCGGCGGTGCATCAGACTCAGAATCACACCCAGCCATGTATACTGTCATGACTCGGCCGGGAGTGGATGGATTGGTTGAGGCTTCGCTCTCGGCCTCACTCTCATGTAGGGGAGTCGCCTCTCCTGGAGTTTCATCTTGACCACCCCCAGCCACGTTCTGGAGGTCATTCTCGACGAGCGCATCAGCAAGGGACTGATTACCCTCAGCTTCGTCTTAACGGGCCTCTTCGTCTCCGGAACTACCCCCAGCTGTGTTCTGGGGGACATCCTCATTTTGAGGGGCTTCTGGGAGGCTGACTTCGCCTCGAGGATGAAGATCCGCCGCAGCTGTGCTTTGGACATCTTCGTCTTCGGAAGGAGGCTCAACAAGGGTCTGACTACCCCCAGCTTCCTCCAAGAACTTCTTTCTCGACCGAGTGACTTCGAACACCCCGGAGGACGAGACAGCTGCCTTAGTTTTCCTCGGCTGGCTTTTGGATGAGGACGAGGAATTGCCAGTCGTCTTCCGGACTGACGAGGAGTTGGAGATCACGTTGCATGAAGCAACCCTTGGCTCCTCTTCTGTTGACACCTTCATGCCAAGGCGATGTCGGAGGGGTGTCGATGATTACAGCCGCTGGAAGACTGACTGCCTTGGTGGTACTGCCGCCTTGCAACAGCAGTTGATGGTGACCACCGCACAAGTATTCCCCGTGAGAGGCGCATCGTGCTTGTTGGTCGACTCTCCTGACCGGCGCTTGTGAGTGATCACGTTACGCAGATCGTTGGAGGAGAGTGCCACCTTCGCACCCCCTTCAGGCGCATGGCAAGGCCAAGCGCCGAGGTAGTCAAGTGAGTGCTGCGCCCCCTGATCTAATACCAAACAGGCATCCCGATCAGTAGTGGGGGAACCACAACATTTGAAGTGACTTGAACGGACCTCAGACGCGCAACCAAAGGAGGCACGGGAGTTCAAGACCACTGAATTTGCCTCACTCGACTTGGTTGTGCACGCAATAGATGCGCCCAAGTGAGATGAGGACTTTGAAGGTCGACTCGTTTTTGGCGCCGCAGCACTCGAGTCGACCTTGTACAGCTTGGCATCAGCAGCGCGCATGCTTTTGGCTTGCTGCTGGCATAGCACGTTTGTGGCGCGTGGCCCGTGCCGCCTTGGATTTTTTCGTACTAGCCCGCTGGGGCGCATAGTACTCAGCATCCAAATTCTCCTTGCCATTACAGCGAGTGAGTCTGTCAAATTCAGAGACTTTTTGTGGCGCATCAGAGGTGATGCGCGGGGCATTGGCTGCGCCCCTGCTCCGTCGACGCATCTTCCTCGCCTGAGAGGGAGATGGCTGGGGAATGTGGTCAGCCGCACGCTTCCCCGAGAGATGTGCTGCACCGGTGGGCGCATCTTGGTTACTGAGGACGTCAGCAGGAAGGGAAGGCTGGATTGGCGCATCCCCTCCAGTGGTGGTGCCCGAGGCGTCGACCTTGCGTACCCAGACTCGGCGGGTCTTTTTCGGCTTCGATAGCCGCTTCGAAGGACTCGTACTTCCTTCAGAAATGAACTCCTCATACGCCTGTTGATTGAGGCGCACGACCAGCGTCTTGTGGGAGGAGCCCACCTTCATGTCGTCGGCTTGCGACACAACTTTCTTGGTGGAAGAGAAAGAGGTCCCCAGCAGAGTCGCCAGCTTGTTTGCCATTAAAATTGTTTGATTTGCAAATTTCAATACAAACAGAACAATGTTACAATATAGGACTTAGATGTAGTCCTAGAAGTACACTTTTGTTTATCTGGGTTCCTTGTGCCGATGGAGTGAGTGGTAATGCGTTGACTCCGTTGACGAGCTGACGACGGTTATCGATTCTCTGAAGGTTTGGATTGCTCTGGGTGCTGGAGCTTGCTGAGAGGAGGAAGACGTTGAGTGTCTGTATCTGCCTCTCTGGTGATTCTCTGTGTGTTGTCTGTTCGTTGTGTGTGTGAGAAGGAAATGATCCCTCTATTTATAGCTTTACAGGCTGGCTGCTCATGCGCGCATGTAGGATGCGCCGGTGCGTAGGGACGCCACGTGGAGATTGCTGATGGAGGCGCATGGATGATGCGCCCTGATCGAGGGGTTGAATTCTTCATACTGCTGTTGTGAGCCGGCACGTAGCAGAGGAGAAGATCTTTCCGTTGCTGAAATCTTGGATGAGTTGAGTCAAAGGACACGTGTCGTCGACTCATGGCTCGGAGATCTCGGATTTGGTGGGGGATGATCTAGTGGGATGCGCCTTGGATTGGGCGCATGAGGAGACTCTGGCTCGTAACCTTTAGGAGTCACGAACCATTCTGGGCGCATGGCTTTTGAGGCGCATGCAGGTGAATTTCCTTCTGTCTTTTGGGATCAGAGAGTAGTCTGGGGCGCATGGCTTTTGAGGCGCATGCAGAGCTTCAAATGGAGACTTTTTTTCTGTCTTTAGGGATCAGTGAAAAGTCTGAGGCGCATGGCTTTTGAGGTGCATGCGGATGGTTGGGTGGCCACGTGGCAGTAGCCGTCGGAGTAAAGTAATGATGATGCTGACGTTGCTGACGCTTCGTTTTCTGAAAAAGCTGTCAATTGTTCAGACTTTGGGAGGTGTGCTGCCAACTCTTTCAGTTCAGCATTTAATGTTTCTGACATTCGATGGACAGCTGAGGGGGCGCGTCGATTGACGTTCCACTGGGTATGGGGACGCATGGGGGCGCATCCTCTGTGATGCGCTTGGTACTGACGGACGCGTCTGTGTGATGCGCTTGATGTCGAAGGGCGCTTCTGTGTAATGCGCTGTCCGGCCGGCGCATCCGACATGTCTTTAATGATGCGGCTGTTTCGCTCCTCGAGTGCCTTAAATAGCCGTTTGGCTGAATTCGAGGCGTCCGGTTCATCCATTTAATGCAAGTTCATTATACGGAATTCGGAGAGCCATCCACTTGGCGCGTGGGTTTGATCTGCCCGGCCTATAAATAGTGGCATGGAGAGAAGGTTTGCTTCTCGTTCTCTCACGTTCTTCCAAAATGAACTTGGGTACTCGAGTGCATTCTGTTGACGAAGTGCTCTTGAGGGTGAAGATGAGACGCCATGTCGTCATTGATGCACTTTAAGGTGACTGTTACATCCAAAAGACAGAGTCGAGGGCTTCCGAGGCAGGCGGAAGGTGCCTGTTGCATCCAAAGATAGGGATGCTCGGGCCTCGTCTTTGTTGTGCAGGAAGAGCCGTAGATCGGAATTGCGGGGCTAGGCTCTTTCTTCCTTCAAAGTGGGTGTTTCCCACTCTGATTGTGTTGAAAGCTGCTCCTTTAGTCGTATTTCGATTACGGTCTTTCTTGGTCTTTGGAGGCTCTTTCGAAGCCTCCCCTGGCCACAGGCTTGCGGTGATCTTCTCTTCCTTGGTTTGAGGAGACCTGCCTCCAGCCAGAGGGTTAAATGCTTCATTAGTCATAGCATTTATCAGGTGTGCCTGGCTGGAAGAGCGACACATAACTGGGCTGCTAAAGGGATGCACATAACTGGGGATACACATAACTGAGCTGCTGAAGGGATGCGCCCTGCTGAGTGCGCATGACGGGATACGCCAGGTTGAAGGCGCATGGTATCTGCTGTACCTAGTTGGAGGTGCATGGTGACTGTTGCGCCTGTCTTGAGGCACGTGGTGACTGCTGCGCCTGTCTTGAGGCGCATGGTGACTGCTGGCTGTAGACTTAGGATCTTTCCTTTGTAGAAATTTTCCTTTGTACAACCTTTTCTAGACATGTAATAGACTTTTATGTATAAATAAAAAGTCCTCTTTCAAATGTCTATATTTGTTGATTTTGCTGTGAAGTATTTTGTCTAAGCTCTGGCGTATGTAGTGTCTGGCGCATGGGCTTTCTGGTTGTGAAATTCCATGCTTCTACATTAGGATGTTGGGAATTTTACTGTACAAGTTTTCACCAGGTTTTGTATGTGTAATACCTCGCTCCGCACGGTACATTATGTTGATTCGTTGACTCGAAGAGTTACGTTGACCCGATTAAGTATCGATGCGAATCGATACAAGAGATTCTTAGACCCGAGAAATATGTATCGATGCAAATCGATACGAAGAATTACGTTGACCCGAGGAACACATCGAGTAAGATCGATGCAAGTGTTAAGTTGGTCCGAGAGAAAGCATTGAGTTTGTTCGAAGATTCTAAGAAATCGAATCGATGCAACGCGCAAGTCCGATTCAAACAAATATTGATTTTATTTGGTTTCATGTGCAGGCTATACGTTTACGATGAAATATAAGATATCGATATTTTGTCTTATTTACAACGGGATTCGCAAAACCAAATCGTCGCTTTGCCACGAACTGCAGCATAGGCACGGTAGGCCAAATCGGCCGGATAATTCAACAAAGCACGAAGTGCTCGAATGGCCAAGTCAGAAGAGTAGGCCGTGCAACAAAGTTATGAAATCAAGCCGCATCGGCTTGGCGAAACGATAAGGCGCATCGGCTAAGGTGGGACAACTTTGACTATTCTTTTCTAGTTCGTCAAGCTTAATTAAAATGTACCATTGTATGCTAAGTTAAATATCGAGACCACGTGTGTGGCATCAATCGAAAGATGAACGTAATGCGTATCGAATACTAGATAGAATAATTGAAATGAAACGTACATCAAATATACGAGTCGCTATGGAATATTGAATATCGCAAAGGCGAGCGTCTCGGTGCGCAAACCATAATAACATGGGATAACTGTATCGACAAGTGCCCCAGCGCACAAGTCATTCCGTGCCCCAGCGCACGAGTTAGTATGCTAGAACATTGAAAGACTATATCGACGCGAGTGCCTCAGTGCACGAGCTATAGAACATTGAATACCCTATCGAGGTGTGCCTCAGTTGTATGAGTCGGAGGGAAGGAACATAAGTCTAACGCATTAAACATTAAGGCTTAGAACATGGAAATACTGAATCAAGGCGTGCATCAAATGCACGACGCAAGGAATGTTGAATAACTATATCAAAACGTGCATACGTGTCCGAGACTTACAAAAAGATAGCTTCATTGCGGAGAGAACAGTTGTGGCATGATCGTGACAGAATTGTTGAAAGTGGCATGGTGTCTCGAAATTTTTATGGCCTTCGGGGAGTTCGTTAATGAACATTGAGTTGGGGCATTGGTGCCAATTGAAATAGAGATGTAGCCTCCCTTTCCGAAATTTTTTTGAAATATTTTTTTTATTTTTATTTTGATTTAAATGGTGATTTTTGGAATTTATAAATAATTATTTATAAATTAGTACGGTAGATGACTTTAGCCATGGTAGAGTTTTTGAAGTACAAGACGACTAGGAAAAATGGCACGGATAGTGCAGTAGCGTGCTTTGACTAGTGTTTAGCCATGGTAGGGGAATGCCAAGCCATAAGAGTGTCCTAACTAGGAAAACTAGGCCAAGTTGCGACCTAACCTCTAAAGACGTTTAATTATTTATTGTTTAGATTTATTGACTTATAGAAGACCCGGTTGTTCCGAACTAGTCCTGACTGGGCCGAACCGAGCCCAAGCCCGTGTAGGCTTATAGTGAGTCCTAAGACGTCCATGACGATACACTTTGAGTGTATACTTCTACCTTGTTTAAGTGTCTAATAAATATTTTCCTAGGATAGTTGTTATATATATATATATATATATATATATATATATATATATATATATATATATATATATATATATATATATATATATATATAACATCAATATTCAGTTATTTTGATTGAATATTTATTCTTGGAAATATGATAACTATTTTCCTTAGATATACTTGTGTATTTTGGGGATCTAGACTATACGGATTTTGGGTGTACAACTACTGTTCCTGTCACTAGTCCATTAACTATTATTATAAATATTAAATATTATTTAGTTTACTTATGTAATAAATATTATTTATATGGCTTGTGCTTATATATATATATGTGCTTATATATATATATATATATATATATATATATATATATATATATATATATATATATATATATATATATATATATATATGTGTGTGTGTGTGTGTGTGTGTGTGTGTGTGTGTGTGTGTGTGTGTGTGTGTGTGTGTGTGTGTGTGTATCTGTGATGGGAACTTACCATCGATTTAATGTGAAAGAAGTTTTAATACAATTTTGTGGATGGTGCAGTTCTCATTGCACATGGGGGCCTATTGCACTTAGATTTGCATAAAATAATACATGTTTGCTATGTTGCACTTGCATGACAATATCATTGTTGTTTGAATTTCTTTTTGAAAGTTGAAAGAGTTCTAAGCTAATAGCTTCACCAGTTTCACTCCTGAACTCAAGGTGATGAAGAGAGCTAGAGGTACATTGATATTTAATCTACAAATATTGCAATAGCTATTTGTGACATTGGATATAAGTTAGCAAATAGGTCGGCAATACCTAACCTATGACATACCCTGTAGTGTCCCGCTCCTAGCGGTTCACTATGTAAGGCTTGTGGCTTGGCTAACTCGGTCGGAACCGAGTATTGGGGAAACTTACCGTCGGCATCGAATCGATCACGGACAAGTGCATAAGAACCTTTCCAATTGATGGATCGGTTTCTCTTGAAATGCGTCCAAGAGTTTTCTCTGGATGTTTTGCTGCTGGTTTTGCTGCTTGGTTTTGATGGATGCTTTTCTGAATGATTTTCGATGATTTGATTCTTGCCCTTTTTTTCATCGATTTACATAGCATTCATTCTTGAGAATTCTGAGAGAAGAGAACACAACGAGACGGATTATTAATCAATCTTTTGGTGCCAATGCAGACTGACGCGTGACTGAAGGCTAAGCGTGCAAGTGTTCCTCTCTCTCTCGACGATTCTCTAACTTGGTGAGTGTGGATCTCTGTGGTGGTATTGTCCCTCTCGCTATTCCTTCATGCCAACTAAATAATTGTCTTGCAACATCCGTTGATCGATATCAAGATGCTAATGCCACAAGTCAATACCACTAAGATGCTAGAGATAGAACATTGAAATGAATTGATTACACTGCAATGAACTGAACATTGAAATGATTGAATTGATGCCTAGAATGATGGTTATGAAATGCTAAGAATGATCATGTTGCCTATTACTTCAAATATTCTATACACACTGTGTATATCGAGTCGGACACACATTCGCCTGACCATGGACAACTTGTATACAAGGATTGAGCAATAATTTCCTCGAACGGTACAGGGGCGCCTGTACCGATTCGGCCTAGGAGGAAATAATGAAGTGCTTTGGGGAACATGAGTAATGCGAGGCATCATAGAGGCTAGCTCCCTACTGTGCTGTCATCTCATTATCTTGAAGTCCCAAATGCAAATGAATGAATGAAAGGAGTCCATATGGTTTAACAACACCAGTGGTCACATCGTGGGAATGTATGCTAATCAATGTCTTATGCAGGGGCGGTAAGTATATTATTATTATCCTGTATCTTATGCAGGAAAGCTGGATTCGGCCAATGGTAAAGTAAACATGGTGTTATGAACTACCATGTCATTTGAATTGTGATTTACTCTAAATGTTGCCTGTCCCTTATAAGTTCATATCTTTAAAATGCTTGTCATTAATAAAATGTTGGTTTAGCTGAGTGGGCCAACGGGGCTCACCAGCGCATTGTTATAATGTGCTGACCCCTCCTCCACAGGTACTGGAGAAGGCTCGGGCGCACATCACAATTAAAGCTTTCTGAACTGCTGTTTCCTTTCAAGTTGTTTTCCCTAAAGACGCACAAAGTATTGCGGAGATTTCAAAGATAGCTGCTTATATTTCAAAGTACTAAAGGGGCGTGATGTATGGAACGGGAAATTATTTCATGGCAGCCTATCAGTTGTACTTCTTTTCATGAATCAATGTAGCCGAAATGGCATTTCAAATATTATCGAGAAAAGTTGTATTCTGACTACAATTATGAATAAAATGAGTATTTCTTCTTCCTATATTGTGTATCAATGTTTCCGCAACTGTGGCTTACTTCAAATGTTTCAAAATGATATAAATGTGCAATGTTCTAGCCTTGTACAAGTGCAACTCCAGACTTGTACGGCATCACGCCTTAGCGAGGACGATCGATTCGGCGTGAATCGAAGCAAAGCGAGCGATTCCCCGAATCGGGGCGTGACAAGTTGGTATCAGAGCACGGCTTCACTTCCTCGAATTTCAAAAATAAATGTTTCAAAAAGGAAGTCTTGATGCAAATTTTCTCGATTGATGGTGTCGATGGCGCTGGCATGAAATAATGTTCCATACAATAAGCCCATAAATATTTTATGAGTGCTAATGGAATTATTTAATTGTTGTAGAATGACCAAGGGTGATAGCTCAAAGACGAATTCATCGTCTGACCCGATTGAGAAACTGATTAAGCAAATGGAGGCTCAGAGGAAGCAAAGCGAAGCTCAACATCGCGCGCTTCAGGAGCAGCTTCAGTATCAGTTTCAGGAGCAGCTGGATGCTCAACAAAAGCAAGTTGATAGTCTAACTCAGATTGTCATCAAGCTGTCGGCCGATTCTAATGTTTCTGCAAAGGCCGCAGCAACCGAGACCGTGGAGGTGCCGGCAGAGAAACCTGAGACGCCGACACGGAAGAGGACGAGCTTCAAGTTCTCTGAATTTAAAAGTTGCGACCCGCCTGAGTTTGATGGGAAAGAGGAGCCAGATGAGGTGATGGGCTTCTTGAACACACTAGAGGGCTATTTCCGAATGTTAGAGATTCAGGGCAGTAAGAGAGTGGAGTGTACTGCTGTACAACTTCGCCTCAAGGCCCAGAAATGGTGGATTTCGCAGAGACAGACACTTTGCGGAAATAGTCAGGATATAAAGATGTCTTGGGAGGCCTTTAAGCAGGCTTTCATTACTCACTTCATTCCACCCGCTGTCCGACAACAAAAAGAGAATGAGTTCATTGCACTTCGACAAGGCAGTATGTCAGTGCATGACTATGAGACAGAGTTTTTGAAGAGAGTCGCATTCGCTGGGTACATGGTACCGAATGACGACGCCAAGCGAGGAAGATTTGTGCAAGGCTTGAATGAGGGCCTAGAGAAGGATGTGCTAAATCGGAAATGTACGTCTTACCGGGAGGCGTACGAGACAGCTCTCGAGATGGAGAGATTTCATAAACCGGCTAGTCGTGAGACAATGAAGAGCAA
This sequence comes from Iris pallida, assembly GCA_029216955.1. Lineage (NCBI taxonomy): Eukaryota > Viridiplantae > Streptophyta > Magnoliopsida > Asparagales > Iridaceae > Iris > Iris pallida. Next base: position 6,577,088 of record JANAVB010043017.1, read on the forward strand.
CCAAGGACTCAATAATCAGAAACGACCTTGGTCTGCTAGCAGGAATGACGCACCTAAGCGTCACAATACTGGAGACAATCGAGGGCCTCAACATACAGAACGTTGTAAATTTTGCAACCGTTGGGGACATCGATCCGAAGATTGTCGGGTGAAGTGTTTCAAATGCGGCGAGCAGGGCCACAAGGAAGCTGACTGCAGAAATAGAGGAGGGAATCAGTATCCTCCTCGTGGGCATAACAATAATCAGTATCGTGGGCATAACAACAACCACAACCGGGGACAATATAACAACCAGCATCGTAGCGGAGCGCCACCAGCCTTACCGGCTCCAGCTGGGAATGCACCGAATCAACAAGGTGGGCAAGCAAGGGTTTATGCCCTGACTCAGGCAGAGGCCCAGACCGCGGAGAATGTTATAACAGGTATGTTGCTATATAAAGGCACACCTGCAAGAGTACTTTTTGATTCTGGCGCTACTCATTGCTTTATCTCTTCTGATTTTGCAATAGAAAATAAATTTTGTATGACTCAACTAAAGACAGCTTTGTGTGTTAGCACTCCTTCGGGAGTAGATATGCCTGCAACTTTGATTTGCAGGGACGGCTACATTAAAATTGGAGGCAAGACTTTATCTCTGGATGCAATTGTACTCGACATCAAAGAGTACGATATCATCTTGGGAATGGACTGGCTCAGCGCCTGTCATGCAACGATTGACTGTGCGGATAAGAGAGTTGTGTTTCGCCTAACCGGAGAAACAGAGTTCTCTTACTCGTGCGGCTCGGCGTTCCAAGGACCTATGGTAATATCGGCAGTTACAGCAAGGCACATATTGTACTCAGGATGTGAAGGGTTCCTTGCTTCTGTTTTTGACACTCAAATGAAGGGTGTAGATTCGAATCAGACCGAGATTGTGGCAGAGTTCCCCGATGTGTTTCCGGACGAGATACCTGGGATGCCGCCGGATAGAGAAATTGAATTCACAATTGATACATTTCCGGATACTCGTCCGATATCTAAAGCGCCGTACAGGATGGCTCCGGCAGAATTGAAGGAACTAAAGGTGCAGCTACAAGAATTATTAGACCGAGGATACATTCGCCCAAGTGTATCTCCATGGGGAGCTCCAGTGTTGTTTGTAAAGAAGAAGGATGGAACGATGCGGCTATGCATCGATTACAGAGAACTGAATAAGGCAACCATCCGTAACAAGTATCCTTTACCAAGGATAGATGATCTATTCGATCAGCTACAAGGGGCGACCGTGTTTTCAAAAATCGATCTTCGTTCAGGATATCATCAGTTGAAGATCAGACCCGAAGATGTTCCTAAGTCAGCATTCCGTACGAGATACGGACACTATGAGTTTTTGGTCATGCCATTCGGCTTGACTAATGCTCCAGCAGCCTTCATGGATTTAATGAATAGAGTGTTTCGACCGTTCTTAGACAAGTTTGTTGTTGTATTCATCGATGACATCTTGATCTACTCAAAAGATAGAGAGACTCATGTCGAGCACTTGAGAGAAGTACTTCAGACGCTGCGGGACAACCAGCTCTATGCAAAACTAAGCAAGTGCGAATTTTGGATGAACAGCGTGTCGTTCCTAGGACATGTTGTTTCGGCGGAAGGTGTTGCCGTCGACCCAAAGAAGATTGAGGCAGTGGTGGACTGGAAGCAGCCTGCATCAGCTAGTGAAATACGGAGTTTCCTTGGTTTAGCCGGGTACTACCGTAGATTTGTGAAGGACTTCTCGAGAATCGCCTCGCCTTTGACTCGCCTGACTCAGAAGGGAGTCGTATTTAAGTGGACGAACGACTGTGAGAGTAGCTTCCAAGAACTCAAGCAGCGGCTCGTCACGGCCCCAATTTTAGCACTTCCGGAAGGCTCTGAGGGATTTCAGATCTACAGTGACGCGTCGGGACTTGGTTTGGGATGTGTTCTTATGCAACATGGGAAGACCATATCTTATGCTTCGAGGCAACTCAAACAGCATGAGAAGAATTACCCAACACATGATTTGGAACTGGCGGCGATTGTGTTCGCGTTGAAATTGTGGCGACACTATCTCTATGGTGTGTCCTGCGAGATCTTCACGGATCACAAAAGCCTGAAATATATATTCACACAAAAGGAATTGAATTTGAGGCAGCGGCGCTGGTTAGAATTGATCAAGGACTATGACTTGACAATCTCTTACACGCCGGGTAAAGGGAACGTGGTAGCTGATGCCTTGAGTCGGAAATTTGTGGGATCACTAGCAATAGCAAAAGAGGTACTACGGGATCTTGAAGAGATGGGCATCGAGTTCAGGATCCGTCCGCAGAATGTGCAGTTGGCTCAGTTACAACTTGAGCCGAGTCTCCAGGAAAGGATTAAGTTTGCTCAGAAGGATGACCCGTTTCTGCAGAAGATACGCGAGTTGATTCTAGCAGGAAAGGCGTCGGACTTTACCGTTGAAGATGACACTATTCGTGTCAAGGGAAGATTGTGCGTCCCTAAGGACGAGAATATCAGGAAGGAAATACTGACCGAGGCTCATTTCGCGAAGTATTCCTTGCATCCGGGAGGCACGAAAATGTATAAGGATCTACGCTCAACCTTTTGGTGGCATGGTATGAAGAAGGATGTGGCGCTATTCGTGTCACAGTGCATGGATTGTCAGCGTGTAAAGGCCGAACATCAACGGCCAGGCGGAGAACTACAAAATTTGGCTATTCCACTGTGGAAGTGGGATAATATCTGTATGGATTTTATAGTTGGCTTGCCAAGAACTCAGAAGGGAAATGATGCGATTTGGGTTATCGTGGATAGATTAACCAAGTCGGCACATTTCATTCCAATAAAAGTTACATGGGGAGTAGAAAGGTTGGCTCAGATCTACATAAATGAAATTGTCAGATTGCATGGGGTGCCAGCTTCTATAGTGTCGGATAGAGATGGAAGATTTTTGTCGCGATTTTGGATAAGTCTACACTCGGCAATGGGCACAAAGTTGAACTTCGGTACGGCTTACCATCCGCAGACTGATGGTCAGACAGAGAGAGTAAATCAGATCCTTGAGGATATGTTGAGATTGTGCGTGCTCGACTCGAAGACAAGTTGGGACGCGCATCTCGCACTAGCAGAATTTGCCTATAACAACAGTTATCAGACAAGTATCCAAATGGCCCCGTACGAAGCCTTATATGGACGGAAATGTCGATCACCGATATGCTGGGATGAAGTCGGTGAACGGCAAGTGCTCGGACCAGAACTTGTGGAACAGGCCGTCGAGAGGATTCGCTTAATTCGAGAAAGACTTAGAGTTGCTCAAAGTCGACAAAAGAGTTATGCGGATGTTCATCGACGCCCTTTGGAATTCACAGCAGGCGATCATGTCTTCTTGAAGGTCACACCCATGCGAGGTGTGATGCGGTTTGGGATGAAAGGAAAGTTAAGCCCGAGATTCGTCGGACCATTCGAGATTTTGGAGAAGGTAGCCTCAGTGGCTTATCGACTTGCACTACCTCCGGCTCTGGCTGATGTGCACGATATCTTCCATGTATCGCAACTTCGAAAGTACGTGCATGATCCAAGTCACGTAGTGAATTTCGACCAGCTGCAGCTGAGCGCTGACCTATCCTACACTGAAGAGCCTGTCCAGATTTTGGACAGGAAAGAGAAAGTTTTGAGGAATCGGGCAGTGTCTCTAGTCAACGTGCTATGGCGGAACCATGCTGTCGAGGAGTCGACATGGGAATTAGAGGAAGAGATGCGAGTGAAGTACCCCTCGCTGTTTGATAATTTTGAGGTAGGACCTTTGCTTTAAGTTTCGAGGACGAAACTTTTTCTTAGTGGTATATTATGTAGTGTCCCGCTCCTAGCGGTTCACTATGTAAGGCTTGTGGCTTGGCTAACTCGGTCGGAACCGAGTATTGGGGAAACTTACCGTCGGCATCGAATCGATCACGGACAAGTGCATAAGAACCTTTCCAATTGATGGATCGGTTTCTCTTGAAATGCGTCCAAGAGTTTTCTCTGGATGTTTTGCTGCTGGTTTTGCTGCTTGGTTTTGATGGATGCTTTTCTGAATGATTTTCGATGATTTGATTCTTGCCCTTTTTTTCATCGATTTACATAGCATTCATTCTTGAGAATTCTGAGAGAAGAGAACACAACGAGACGGATTATTAATCAATCTTTTGGTGCCAATGCAGACTGACGCGTGACTGAAGGCTAAGCGTGCAAGTGTTCCTCTCTCTCTCGACGATTCTCTAACTTGGTGAGTGTGGATCTCTGTGGTGGTATTGTCCCTCTCGCTATTCCTTCATGCCAACTAAATAATTGTCTTGCAACATCCGTTGATCGATATCAAGATGCTAATGCCACAAGTCAATACCACTAAGATGCTAGAGATAGAACATTGAAATGAATTGATTACACTGCAATGAACTGAACATTGAAATGATTGAATTGATGCCTAGAATGATGGTTATGAAATGCTAAGAATGATCATGTTGCCTATTACTTCAAATATTCTATGCACACTGTGTATATCGAGTCGGACACACATTCGCCTGACCATGGACAACTTGTATACAAGGATTGAGCAATAATTTCCTCGAACGGTACAGGGGCGCCTGTACCGATTCGGCCTAGGAGGAAATAATGAAGTGCTTTGGGGAACATGAGTAATGCGAGGCATCATAGAGGCTAGCTCCCTACTGTGCTGTCATCTCATTATCTTGAAGTCCCAAATGCAAATGAATGAATGAAAGGAGTCCATATGGTTTAACAACACCAGTGGTCACATCGTGGGAATGTATGCTAATCAATGTCTTATGCAGGGGCGGTAAGTATATTATTATTATCCTGTATCTTATGCAGGAAAGCTGGATTCGGCCAATGGTAAAGTAAACATGGTGTTATGAACTACCATGTCATTTGAATTATGATTTACTCTAAATGTTGCCTGTCCCTTATAAGTTCATATCTTTAAAATGCTTGTCATTAATAAAATATTGGTTTAGCTGAGTGGGCCAACGGGGCTCACCAGCGCATTGTTATAATGTGCTGACCCCTCCTCCACAGGTACTGGAGAAGGCTCGGGCGCACATCACAATTAAAGCTTTCTGAACTGCTGTTTCCTTTCAAGTTGTTTTCCCTAAAGACGCACAAAGTATTGCGGAGATTTCAAAGATAGCTGCTTATATTTCAAAGTACTAAAGGGGCGTGATGTATGGAACGGGAAATTATTTCATGGCAGCCTATCAGTTGTACTTCTTTTCATGAATCAATGTAGCCGAAATGGCATTTCAAATATTATCGAGAAAAGTTGTATTCTGACTACAATTATGAATAAAATGAGTATTTCTTCTTCCTATATTGTGTATCAATGTTTCCGCAACTGTGGCTTACTTCAAATGTTTCAAAATGATATAAATGTGCAATGTTCTAGCCTTGTACAAGTGCAACTCCAGATTTGTACGGCATCACGCCTTAGCGAGGACGATCGATTCGGCGTGAATCGAAGCAAAGCGAGCGATTCCCCGAATCGGGGCGTGACATACCCTATACAAGTTGTTACTTTTCCAACTGACTATAAGACATGGTACTATCATCTGTGCACTAAGAGGACAAAGGGGCGTCCTTGTGAATACATACAAAATTGGAGTGCCCATACTTATTGCAAAGCAAGCCATTTGGATGGTTTTGCTTGGCTAAATTTCTCAAATGAGACTAGGAGTTACATTTGTCTCCATGCCACATCAAGCCTAAGCTGGATAAAAAAAAGAACAGAAGAGCAGCCCTAGGCCCACATGCCCCACGACCCGGACCAGGTGAAACACAGCCCGACCCCCTCTGGTTAACCGCACAGCCGAGAGGGGATATAGATAGTTATTTAGATGAGATCGGGAGAGTGAAGGAAGGAACTCCTCAAAATCCGAACTCTAAAACAAACCCTAAACCCACGATCATGTCCAGGCGACCCCCCTGACACCGCGCCGCCGGGCGTGGCCATGGCCGCGCGGAACCAGCAGCAGGCGCACACACATACGACAGCAACTTCAGCAGCAACCAGACCCAGGTACCGAGTTTGAAACCATATCTCTTCCTCTACGGTTATTCGATTTTCGATCCGTCAGCTTCTATGGATAGACAACCTATACCTCTTCTAGACTCAGTAATTATATTTACTTAAAACATGACAATCTCTGTGGATAATTAACTCAAAAATTGATGAATAACCACCAAAAATAGAACGAAGATCTAGTTCAAAACCCTAGATTAGGAAGGAAATTTTTGCCGTTTCAACAACAGTTTTAGAAATCTAATTGAATAGGTCTGTAGATGGCATAACTAGGATCGAAACCCCATCATTACTTTAAATTATAGTTACCTATCCAGTGATTGAAATCTGTTTGAAAATCAAAGAAAAATACGGCACACAGTTTAGAAAATTTAGAAAGTTGTCCGATACGACGTGCGTCCCGCCATTCCGGACGACGTGGTCGCGAACTGAAAGCATCGAAAGGTGCGTAACGGCTTCGTAGACGTGTGGGATTTGACGGAATTCAAATTGGTTGCGTGTGCGCGACGAATTTGATGCGTATCCGTCAAAATTTACCGTATCGACCTCTGTGCAAATTTCCCAATTACTTTGTGCACGCTTGTCAGATCGAGACAAAACTTGCGCCAACAGGACCGTATCGTTTTTCTGGTCATGTATACCAAGTTTGGTCCAATTCTGAGACAGTTGATTGGATCGCCCCGCTCCCATAGGAGAGATCGTCCTCGCTAAGGCGTGATGCCGCACGAGCCTAGATTGCTCTCGTGTAAGGCAGTTCCATAACGGCCGATTACATTGGCAGCGACGGGGTCGTCGCACAGAAGTCCTAAGCAGAAACATTGAAACATGCAGCGAAAATTTAGAACAAGCACACATGAACACAAGTCATTCAAAAGAAGCTCTTTTATTGATATTGAATACAAGATTACATTTGTGGGCGCAAGGCCAAATTACAAGTCTCTCGTGCTCACTTTTCTCTCATTTACAAGTCACTCTGCTCTCTCTCATCTCTCGATACAATACTTGAACCAGCGGAAGCTTCGGAAGGCAATGTCCATACATTATGTCCTGTATAAGTCTTCAATCCACGCGGCCGCACGCTTCGAATCGCCAAGGAACTCCGTGCCTCGACGCATCCAAGCGAGCTCCGCGTCACGAGCTTCTACATGTGCCTGCACATGAACACTGTGTGGGTATCAGTACTCAACTGCACTGGTGGAGTGAGCTTCTCGCCCACCCATACAAAATCGACACGTTCATTTACTTTGTGCAGTTTAAAACCCTTTCAATTGTCTTTCTAGTCTTGCCCTAGGATCAGTTTTAAGACTTGACGTCTAACCAACTCGACGTGCAACGACATGGTCGTGCAACAATACCAACGTGTATTTCGATTGAGGCAGTGCCTCATCGTGCACGTACTTGACCAACTTGAACTCGGGACGGCAGGGTCGTGCCATACTCTATTCGGGACCTTAACGTATTCAAGACTGTGCTTCGCCGAGGAGTAACTTAGACGGACTCGGCCGTGCCAAGACCTTTACTTGAACTCAAGTGCCTCAAGACTATTCTCGTGCCAACGACGTCAAGGGGATGACTCGTTTAGGTCGTGCCTCTAGACCTTGCTTAGACTTGTTCGTGCTTCAAGATTGAGGCCGCGCCTCACAACTTATCAAGACTTTATCCATGCTACCGCCTTGCGGCCTTTCCTGTTAGAGTCATTTGCTAACTTAGACAACACTTGTGAAACATAGTATTACTTTCATGAACATCCCGACGCCAAGTATCGTGCTAAGCATGGTGCCTATGCTGCAGCCCATTCTTAGGCCCAGACCTTGTGTTTTACTGACTAGACCTGCATTCAAGCTCTAGACCCAAATCCAAAGGCATACACGTGGTGTGCCGCTATTGCCGACACATCTACATGAGTGGTCACTAACAATGTTGTCACGACCCGCACCCACTGTTTGGGTACGAGAACGTAACAACGCCCAGCCTACGCCGCAGTGTCGGCGGTAGAACGCTGTCCTAGGTCACATCATCTAACAATATAATGCTAAGCAGATACAGTCTCAATCACATCTAAGGTAGAGCATGATAAAGATAAATAAACATAAAATCCAAAGAGATACAGGAGATAGAAGTCTAAGTGTCTAAGATACAAAAACCCAGAAATATACCTCAACTCAAATACAATAATCCATAAAGTAAATACAACTCCAGACAAATAAAATAACTATCTAAACAACCTCTAGTGTGTCTCCTCTAGGCTAGCAGGCAACCTCCAAGCTATCTGTAAAATTTATCAACAGGTCCAGTCAGGACAGGAACGAGCACATCTCATCTAGAAAACCCAAGTAAATGACAGAGAACTATAAAGCAGTTATAGACAGTTGTATTGATGAAAATGGCAGTTTATATTCAGGTGATGGTGAGAAAGACAGATAAAGTGCAAGGAAAGTAAATACTAAACAAGAGAAGAATCATAGCAATGAAGTCTATAAAAATAGAACTAGCTGAACCAGGGTAATATGATATAAAGTCCAGACAGCAATGTAGACCAGTGTAACTCCAAATGTAAGTCCAGTACAAGATGAATCCAGTAAGGGACGATTCCAGTTATAGTGATCAATGATTCCAGGGTGAGTCCAGCCTATACTCTAACAGTGTGTTTTAAAATACCGAGATCGACATGTAAACGGCTGTGGGTAATCCGGCACACCTCTCACTGATCAGACGAGAGATGGCTATCATTCCAGTAGATTCCAGTAGGGGTGATTCCAGTAATGGGGTATGTCTACATGTCTTACTCTAGTATTTCCCCTCCCAGCAAGTGAATCCAGAATTCCGACACAATGATTCAAGATGAGTCCAGCCAAAATATAATGATACCAGTAAATGATTCCAGTAAATGATTCCAGCAGGTGATTCCAGTAATAGAAGCCAGAATGATGATACCAGTAATAGAGGCCAGAAAATAAATATGTGTCGTATACATGAATCCAGAAATATCCATACGTGTTGTAACAGAGAATCGCATACAACTAACTAAAACTGAAGTACAGTAATTGACAAGTAAATGAGAGAACTATCAGAGAATGTACTCGCCTGATATCTGAATGTCCAAGATAAAGATACTGTCCAAGGAGAGGTGTCTGGCTCCTAATTAGAACAGCACAAGTCACAACATGTCCAGAAGGGTAATATAAAGTACTACAATACATTCTACATGAATCTAGGTCAAACTAGGCCAAAGTCAACCCTTGGTCAACTCTGGTCAACTGCACTAGTCAAACTAGGTCAAACTAGGTCATGACCTAACCCAGCAAGTCTTACTAGGCCTAACCAAGACTATCCTAGCAAGCACACATCCATACAAGGCTATACAAGCCAACATACACCCAACTCTATATAGCATGCAATTATTCAATACTCAAATAGGCAAGAATTCACATTGGATATACACTAGGTAATCTATTACTTTAAGCTATATATGTCTACACATATATAAACATGCATATATTAGTATTCAACATTAGGTCTATAATCATGGCATTTCAAATGGTTATATAAACTTATATATTACAACACAATATGCTAACATATATATAATATACATACATAGCTAAGTTAACTATATTCATAAATACTTATTTAAGAGGCTATGTGTGTGTATGTGAACATGGCAAAGGGGCAAGTGAGGGTTAAATGGGCATACATAGTGTATACATATCAAAGAGTGTCAAAGTGTAAGTGAACAATGTGTCAAGTGTGATAGTGTCAACATAGTGTAAGGGGGTACATGAGGTAATATAGGATTTGTGTTAACATAGAACATTGCATCTCATTAACTTATATATTGCATACATTACATCTATTATTAAATTACATTCATGCTTGCATTCATTCATCATTCATTATTCTCTTGCACCACTATATGCACCATACATTACATACTATGGAACCTACATATTCATTACAAGCCATACTTATACATGCTTACATTAGATAGGATACTTACACCTCATACATCATTTATTTAACCATTTACTCATGCTTGTATTCTCTATTTAATTACATAATGTATATACATTAATATGGGTTAAAATCAAATAGAACATTATATTACACACAAGGGTGCACAAAATGCATATGCCGAATAGTAACTCCTACTAATAATCAATTATGTACCATCTCAGCATGAATTAAAATTTAGGATTAAAGTATGTTATAGATCTATGTGTTAGCTTTCCGAAACTTTAAACGGATCGCATTTTCGTTTCCGGAAACTCCCGGAATCGCAAAAACACCGAGAACGCGTTTGTCTTTCGTACAGCTGACACTCAAATAATTCTCTAGAAAGTTACAAAAAGAATTAGGCCTATTAATACATGTTTTTGGAAAGCTAACTTCAATACGCTTCTTTTAAAAAAAATGGAAGATTAAACCGAGCTTTGAGCTAGAAGTTATGATATTTCTAAGTTATGGCTGAAATTAAAAACGTGGATAAAAATCATGACGGATTTAGATAGTTTGAGCCAAAAGAATACACAATATATATCCTAATTATCCACAACAATAATAGCAATAATAATATGAGGAACCACACTCACAAACTTGATTATATAATCATCATGAACCATTTATTACATATATAAATATAGATACACTCTCATTACAATATATATATATAAATCTATATATGTAACATGAACACATCCACAACACAAAGGACACTCCTATGACCTCCAAATGGACACAAAATAGACACAAATGGAGATACAACCATGGGGGTCATTCCTATGGGTTCAAAATAGACCTATATGCATGAGAAAATGAAAAGAAGAAGGGATTTATACCTCCCGGTAGATCGAATCGAAGAAAAACCTTCCCGGAGCGACACCGACACGTAGAGATTCCAAAAGGACACGAACGAGCTCCGAATCCTCCCAAACTTGGGTAGCTTCCTCCTTGACTAGAATGGAGAAGGAAAGAAAAAGATTTGGTGGTGAAGTGGAAGGATTTGGTGGAAAAATTGCTTGGGATTGCTCTCTAGAAATTTGGGGAAGAACAAGAGAGAGAAAAATAGATGGATAATGACAAATGGGAGGCTCAACCGTATCCTTATTGTGGCTGGCCATAAAGGTGATTTTGTCCTATTAGGAAAAGTCCAAAAGCCCCTACTAACCTATTCTATGAGTATTAGGAAAGGGCTAATTGGTTGGGACTAAATTAGTCATTCTAAAGTCTCTAATCACACTAACCTTATCCATAATAATTAGTCTAACCTCTAACTAAAATATTTCTATCATGTGGACTAAAATTAATATCATGTGGGCCATGTCTAACTAGTGTGTGGGTTCCACTAGAGTCAAACTACCCCCGGGTCCCCGTTTCAAGTCGAATTGAGTTGAAATTCGAACCCGACTCAAATAACCCCAAAACAAATATCATAAATAATAAAATAATATCAAAATAATTCAAAGAGGTCAAATACAAAAATATCCTTAGCCCAAAAATGATATTAAAATATCATAATCACATGGTTAGGCTCTAGGTCAAACAATCTCTAGGATTTCACTAGCAAAACGTCAAAACCACAAGTCATTGATTTAAATAATTTTAAAATAATTTAAAATCACCAAAAATCATATCATAAATTAAATATCATTATTAAAATAATTATAAACACAAAATTTCAAAATTACCCCCCAATCAGAAAATTAAAATAAAATAAAAAATCAATCAACCCAAAATTTAGGGTGCTCACATCCTACCCACCTTATAAAAATTTCGTCCTCGAAATTAAAATGTTCGTAATCCTTCTAGGTCAAACCCCCACAATCAAATCCCAGAACTTAAATAAATCATACCATCAAAAGGACGACATACAGGGTCATGGCATACGGTGGTAGTGAAAGTCTCATCTAGGTATTCTAGTCATGCTAAACCAAAACGGTCATAGGATATCAAAACACACAAGCAATCTAGGGGCTAAACAAAAGTTACAAAAATAACAAACCATCAAAACTGTAAGGCAGTCTACCATCCTATATGAAAACTGATACTTATCATAAAAATAAAGAAAAGTAACTACCCATTATCTTTAAAGGGTTCAGAAAAAAAGAAAATCAAAATCAAAGTTAAGGAATGAAAGCCAATTCCATGGAAAATTTCCAATCACAATACGTATTAAGAATATTTAGTCTTCATACGATCTAAGTTGATCAAATTGGGGGAAATCAAGATTTAGGCAATATGGAGGACAGGTTCAACAAGGTCTGAGATCGAGCATACAAGGATAGAGATTCAGGTCACAATCAAATTTAATTCAATTAAGTACAACCCAAGATATAAATATGATAAGAAAAGATTATCGAAGTCGATTTGGTCGGATTATGGAAACTAGGATTCAATGATATTGAAAAACTCCTTATAGAGAAAACAGGAAAAGATTTCATACGAAGTCAGCAAATCATCCCTCTCTAATACTATCAGTTTATCATTTGCTAAACCATATTCTTTTTTTTTCTCACAAGTCCCAATATGAAAAACAACCTCTATATAACTATCATCGAAATTTTATAACCTTCAGTCATCTAAACCTTTACCACAATCACCATAGACAAAATCTTTAAGTTCCAAAACATTTTCCACGAAACATACCCCTCTTTTTAGGAGTCAACACTTATTCATTTAATCAAAATTTCAAATTCCTTCACCTCGTTTTAAATTAGCTCCAAAACCTCTAAATCCAGTTTATGGAATCCTTGGACTTGTTTAAATCGAGTCTCGTATTCACTAAACTCCAATACCACTATGTCACACAAAATTTATTCTTTTTTTTATAAATCAACCTTCATATTTTCTTCAACGTTCACCTTCAAATATTTTTTTTTGAATTCTACAATTTTCTTCCAATCATCTAAAATAATTTCTATAACATAAAATCCTTGTGTTCTCTCTGTCTCTAGTCACCATCTTACAATATCTAGTTCAATTTCGCATAATCATTTTATTCGATTAAATTCTCCTTTCCATCTTTAAATTTCTACATAGCCTTGTAATAGTTCCCAAGAATCAATAACAAAGATTTTTAAGTTCTCAAAACTAGGTTGACCTTAAACATCCTCATTAGTTTTGAAATACATCCATGAATTATTCATAACCCACTTTCTGTGATTGTTTCTAAATTGATAACATTTATCCCTCGATTTCATTTTAAACCTTTACCACATCTCCATTTCAAATTTTTCATATTTGACATCCAACACTCTGATTCCTACAAAATCATCATATGATAACCAATTACATCATTTCCGAACTAGATGATTTATATCACTTCCTCAACATTTCTCAGATAAAAATGATATAAAGATTCAAGAGTTTTCAAGGTATAGCTGACAGAATTATATATGAGACAGGGAATTGATATAATCAGGACAGGTATATAAGACAAGGAATGATGGTAGTAAAAATATTGGCAGGAAAAGAATGATAATAGAATCTGTTCTGCTTATCTATTTAAAAGAGGGACCCATTTTTTTGAAACAAAAATTATAATACCAAATCCAAAATAAGGCCTAGCAAAATCATTGGTTTATTGTATTAAGAAGAAATAAATTTTTGTAAGAAGTTACATAAGGTTTATAAAAATAGCTAAAGCTACATCCTAAGTAAACAATGAGAAACAAAACAAAACAAAACAAAACAACAATAATTCCTTCTCTTTTTTTTTGAATTACTGAAACAAAAGTAGCAAAAACATGTTCGAAAACATTTAAGGTACAATCTGATAATCATATGCGTCTATCCAAAATTATGGTACTCTAAATTCTCGTCATACTAGTGAGCAAGGCTACGATAATCACAGAGTCCTTGACTTATGCACATACCTCTAGAATCATGGTATTTAACATTTTTGCGATGCCGCTAGCTTGGCTGCGAAAACCTTAAATTTCCACACCCGAGAAATATATCCAAAATCAGACTATATGTCCTCACCATGCTGGCTAATGTGACTATAGAAGACAAGATTTCCATAACTTAGATGACCTAGCCCATATAATTTCATCTTGCCAAAAATTAAATTAAATCAACAATGAATACCAAAAAAAATCAAATTTATCAACGAACATCAAAATTCAGAAATGAACAAAATCCTTCAAATCATATAACTACAAACTCGGATGCTATAGCTAACATCAAGATTCAAATTTCAACAATCTTCATCAAAATCAATAAATACAAACTCAAATTCAATAATAATCCATCAAAATCAAATTCAATAGCAGAAAGTAAAGATAAATCAAATCAAGAAAAAAGAAAAGAGTTTTCAAATCGGAGTTAAACAAGATTCTCAAGGGTCGTCCCAGGAATCTCTCAAGGGTTCCTATTTGTGATTGAGTACCTTCAAAATATATCCTAATCCTACTGCAGGCTGTAGTGGTACTCTAGTTCGAATACCACTACACAAACTCGACCTGCATGGGCCACCACTAAAAACGTGTCACGACCCGCACCCACTGTTTGGGTACGAGAACGTAACAACGCCCAGCCTACGCCGCAGTGTCGGTGGTAGAACGCTGTCCTAGGTCACATCATCTAACAATATAATGCTAAGCAGATACAGTCTCAATCACATCTAAGGTAGAGCATGATAAAGATAAATAAACATAAAATCCAAAGAGATACAGGAGATAGAAGTCTAAGTGTCTAAGATACAAAAACCCAGAAATATACCTCAACTCAAATACAATAATCCATAAAGTAAATACAACTCCAGACAAATAAAATAACTATCTAAACAACCTCTAGTGTGTCTCCTCTAGGCTAGCAGGCAACCTCCAAGCTATCTGTAAAATTTATCAACAGGTCCAGTCAGGACAGGAATGAGCACATCTCATCTAGAAAACCTAAGTAAATGACAGAGAACTATAAAGCAGTTATAGACAGTTGTATTGATGAAAATGGCAGTTTATATTCAGGTGATGGTGAGAAAGACAGATAAAGTGCAAGGAAAGTAAATACTAAACAAGAGAAGAATCATAACAATGAAGTCTATAAAATAGAACTAGCTGAACCAGGGTAATATGATATAAAGTCCAGACAACAATGTAGACCAGTGTAACTCCAAATGTAAGTCCAGTACAAGATGAATCTAATACAAGATGAATCCAGTAAGGGACGATTCCAGTTATAGTGATCAATGATTCCAGGGTGAGTCCAGCCTATACTCTAACAGTGTGTTTTAAAATACCGAGATCGACATGTAAACGGCTGTGGGTAATCCGACACACCTCTCACTGATCAGACGAGAGATGGCTATCATTCCAGTAGATTCCAGTAGGGGTGATTCCAGTAATGGGGTATGTCTACATGTCTTACTCTAGTATTTCCCCTCCTAGCAAGTGAATCCAGAATTCCGACACAATGATTCAAGATGAGTCCAGCCAAAATATAATGATACCAGTAAATGATTCCAGTAAATGATTCCAGCAGGTGATTCCAGTAATAGAAGCCAGAATGATGATACCAGTAATAGAGGCCAGAAAATAAATGTGTGTCGTATACATGAATCCAGAAATATCCATACGTGTTGTAACAGAGAATCGCATACAACTAACTAGAACTGAAGTACAGTAATTGACAAGTAAATGAGAGAACTATCAGAGAATGTACTCGCCTGATATCTGAATGTCCAAGATAAAGATACTGTCCAAGGAGAGGTGTCTGGCTCCTAATTAGAACAGCACAAGTCACAACATGTCCAGAAGGGTAATATAAAGCACTACAATACATTCTACATGAATCTAGGTCAAACTAGGCCAAAGTCAACCCTTGGTCAACTCTGGTCAACTGCACTAGTCAAACTAGGTCAAACTAGGTCATGACCTAACCCAGCAAGTCTTACTAGGCCTAACCAAGACTATCCTAGCAAGCACACATCCATACAAGGCTATACAAGCCAACATACACCCAACTCTATATAGCATGCAATTATTCAATACTCAATAGGCAAGAATTCACATTGGATATACACTAGGTAATCTATTACTTTAAGCTATATATGTCTACACATATATAAACATGCATATATTAGTATTCAACATTAGGTCTATAATCATGGCATTTCAAATGGTTATATAAACTTATATATTACAACACAATATGCTAACATATATATAATATACATACATAGCTAAGTTAACTATATTCATAAATACTTATTAAGAGGCTATGTGTGTGTATGTGAACATGGCAAAGGGGCAAGTGAGGGTTAAATGGGCATACATAGTGTATACATATCAAAGAGTGTCAAAGTATAAGTGAACAATGTGTCAAGTGTGATAGTGTCAACATAGTGTAAGGGGGTACATGAGGTAATATAGGATTTGTGTTAACATAGAACATTGCATCTCATTAACTTATATATTGCATACATTACATCTATTATTAAATTACATTCATGCTTGCATTCATTCATCATTCATTATTCTCTTGCACCACTATATGCACCATACATTACATACTATGGAACCTACATATTCATTACAAGCCATACTTATACATGCTTACATTAGATAGGATACTTACACCTCATACATCATTTATTTAACCATTTACTCATGCTTGTATTCTCTATTTAATTACATAATGTATATACATTAACATGGGTTAAAATCAAATAGAACATTATATTACACACAAGGGTGCACAAAATGCATATGCCGAATAGTAACTCCTACTAATAATCAATACTGTACCATCTCAGCATGAATTAAAATTTAGGATTAAATTATGTTATAGATCTATGTGTTAGCTTTCCGAAACTTTAAACGGATCGCATTTTCGTTTCCGGAAACTCCCGGAATCGCAAAAACACCGAGAACGCGTTTGTCTTTCGTACAGCTGACACTCAAATAATTCTCTAGAAAGTTACAGAAAGAATTAGGCCTATTAATATTGTTTTGGAAAGCTAACTTCAATACGCTTCTTTTTAAAAAATGGAAGATTAAACCGAGCTTTGAGAGAAGTTATGATATTTCTAAGTTATGGCTGAAATTAAAAACGTGGATAAAAATCATGACGGATTTAGATAGTTTGAGCCAAAAGAATACACAATATATATCCTATTATCCACAACAATAATAGCAATAATAATAGAGGAACCACCTCACAAACTTGATTATATAATCATCATGAACCATTTATTACATATAAATATAGATACACTCTCATTACATATATATATAAATCTATATATGTAACATGAACACATCCACAACACAAAGGACACTCCTATGACCTCCAAATGGACAAAATAGACACAAATGGAGATACAACCATGGGGGTCATTCCTATGGGTTCAAAATAGACCTATATGCATGAGGAAATGAAAAGGAGAAGGGATTTATACCTCCCGGTAGATCGAATCGAAGAAAAACCTTCCCGGAGCGACACCGACACGTAGAGATTCCAAAAGGACACGAACGAGCTTCGAATCCTCCCAAACTTGGGTAGCTTCCTCCTTGACTAGAATGGAGAAGGAAAGAAGAAGATTTGGTGGTGAAGTGGAAGGATTTGGTGGAAAAATTGCTAGGGATTGCTCTCTAGAAATTTGGGGAAGAACAAGAGAGAGAAAAATAGATGGATAATGACAAATGGGAGGCTCAACCCTATCCTTATTGTGGCTGGCCATAAAGGTGATTTTGTCCTATTAGAAAAGTCCAAAAGCCCCTACTAACCTATTCTATGAGTATTAGGAAAGGGCTAATTGGTTGGGACAAAATTAGTCATTCTAAAGTCTCTAATCACACTAACCTTATCCATAATAATTAGTCTAACCTCTAACTAAAATATTTCTATCATGTGGACTAAAATTAATATCATGTGGGCCATGTCTAACTAGTGTGTGGGTCCCACTAGAGTCAAACTACCCCCGGGTCCCCGTTTCAAGTCGAATTGAGTTGAAATTCGAACCCGACTCAAATAACCCCAAAACAATATCATAAATAATAAAATAATATCAAAATAATTCAAAGAGGTCAAATACAAAAATATCCTTAGGCCAAAATGATATTAAAATATATAATCACATGGTTAGGCTCTAGGTCAAACAATCTCTAGGATTTCACTAGCAAAACGTCAAAACCACAAGTCATTGATTTAAATAATTTTAAAATGATTTAAAATCACCAAAAATCATATCATAAATTAAATATCATTATTAAAATAATTATAAACACAAAATTTCAAAATTACCCCCCAATCAGAAAATTAAAAAAAATAAAAAATCAATCAACCCAAAATTTAGGGTGCACATCCTACCCACCTTATAAAAATTTCGTCCTCGAAATTAAAATGTTCGTAATCCTTCTAGGTCAAACCCCCACAATCAAATCCCAGAACTTAAAAAATCATACCATCAAAAGGACGACATACAGGGTCATGGCATACGGTGGTAGTGAAAGTCTCATCTAGGTATTCTAGTCATGCTAAACCAAAACGGTCATAGGGTATCAAAACACACAAGCAATCTAGGGGCTAAACAAAAGTTACAAAAATAACAAACCATCAAAACTGTAAGGCAGTCTACCATCCTATATGAAAACTGATACTTATCATAAAAATAAAGAAAAGTAACTACCCATTATCTTTAAAGGGTTCAGAAAAAAAAAGAAAATCAAAATCAAAGTTAAGGAATGAAAGCCAATTCCATGGAAAATTTCAATCACAATACGTATTAAGAATATTTAGTCTTGATACGATCTAAGTTGATCAAATTGGAGGAAATCAAGATTTAGGCAATATGGAGGACAGGTTCAACAAGGTCTGAGATCGAGCATACAAGGATAGAGATTCAGGTCACAATCAAATTTAATTCAATTAAGTACAACCCAAGATATAAATATGATAAGAAAAGATTATCGAAGTCGATTTGGTCGGATTATGGAAACTAGGATTCAATGATATTGAAAAACTCCTTTTAGAGAAAACAGGAAAAGATTTCATACGAAGTCAGCAAATCCTCTCTCTAATACTATCAGTTTATCATTTGCTAAACCATATTCTTTTTTTCTCACAAGTCCCAATATGAAAATCAACCTCTATATAACTATCATCGAAATTTATAACCTTCAGTCATCTAAACCTTTACCACAATCACCATAGACAAAATCTTTAAGTTCCAAAACATTTTCCACGAAACATACCCTCTTTTTAGGAGTCAACACTTATTCATTAATCAAAATTTCAAATTCCTTCACCTCGTTTTAAATTAGCTCCAAAACCTCTAAATCCAGTTTATGGAATCCTTGGACTTGTTTAAATCGAGTCTTGTATTCACTAAACTCCAATACCACTATGTCCACAAAATTTATTCTTTTTTTTATAAATTAACCTTCATATTTTCTTCAACGTTCACCTTCAAATATTTTTTTTGAATTCTACAATTTTCTTCCAATCATCTAAAATAATTTCTAAACATAAAATCCTTGAATTCTACAATTTCTTACAATTTTCTTCAACGTTCACCTAGACTTAAGCCAACAGTCGTGCAAGACGACTTAACTTGCGGGACGTGCGAAGGCTATGCCAAGCCTTGCAGGACAGGTTCGTGCATGCTTTATTAAGCATCATGCGGACGACGCCTATGACTTAGGCTAATTCAAGTGTTGGTACAAAACGACGGGACCGTGCATGCTTTTCAAGCATTCACGCCGGCGACGCCTAGGACTTAGGCTATTTCAAGTGTCGGGGCAACTTAACAACTTAAGCCAACTTCCTTCTCCCAAGCCACGGGATCGAAGGATCGAGTGTCATTGAAAGCACGCTGAGCCGACTTCTATAAAGACCGTGGGACCATTTTCCATGTTCTAAGACATTCCGACGGGTCGGGATTATTCCCTTAGCTATGTGCGTTCGTAGCTTTTAGATTAGCCTACTTGTGCAAGTTGAAAACATGTGAATTATTAAGTGAAGGCTAAGATGAGGCAAGCTCACCGAAACTACCCCACCTAGGGGTGAGCAAATACCGACCGATACCGAAAAACCGACCGAATACCAATTAAAAATACCGAAAAACCGAACCGAAATTATGTACCGATACCGAATTGCCGAAATGACTAAATTACGGTATAATGATAATGGTAACGGTTTGAGTGTAATACCATACCGAAAATACCGAACCGAACCGATTCACACCATATATATACACACACACGCGCGCGTGCACATTTTTTAATGTTGTTCATGATTAATTTTACTACTCATTTTCAATTTTATTTTTGTTTTGGTTGGTTTCTTAGAACTTGGAATGGATTTTAGTGGACTTGAATTTATGTTAGAATGCTAAGTATTGAGTTTTTGATCTTTTGAGCTTATGTTTTTGTGTTCTCATAGAATTTGAAGTAAATTTTTGGTTACTTAAACTTATACTAAAGATTAAACTTAGTGACCGCATTTGATATTTTAAGCTCATTTTTAGGTGTTTGCGACTTGTTACATATTGTTCTAATAATTTTGATTAATTGTTTGGTTGGTAGAGGCTTAACTTTAAAATTAATGCTTCCAAAAAAGTTAAAAAATATTATAGGTTAGAGGTTCTACAATTTTAAGTGTGTTAATTGATCAATATTAATTGGTAAAATATCGATACCGAACAAAAATCGACCGAATACCGATTTAACCGAAACCGAAAAAACCGATTCTGAATGGTACGATATTGGTATTGATTTTTCAAATACCGATTTAAAAAATACCGAAAAAATCGACCAAATACCGACCGATTATACCGATGCTCACCCTAACCCCACCTGTGCGAGGAGTCGCCTCGGACGAGCGAGCCTTCGAGCAGCCGTTGCAAGGCTAAGTTCCAACGCCGTCGGCGTTTCGATTTCTTCGATTGACTTTGCGGGACGGGGCACTACAACGGCCGCGCAGAACCAGCAGCAGGCGCACACACATACGACAGCAACTTCAGCAGCAACCAGACCCAGGTACCGAGTTCAAAATCGTATCTTTCTACGGTTATTCAATTTTTGATCCGTCAGCTTCTATGGATAGACAACCTATACCTCTTCTAGACTCAGTAATTATATTTACTTAAAATACGACAATCTCTGTGGATAATTGACTCAAAAATCGATGAATAACCACCAAAACAGAACGAAGATCTAGTTCGAAACCCTAGATTAGGAAGGCAATTTTTTGCCGTTTCAACAACAGTTTTAGAAATTTAATTGAATAGGTCTGTAGATGGCATAACCAGGATCGAAACCCCATCATTACTTTAATTATAGTTACCTATCCAGTGATTGAAATCTGTTTGAAAATCAAAGAAAAATACGGTACAAGTTTAGAAAATTTAGAAAAGTTGTCCGATACGTGCGTCCCGCCATTCCGGACGACGTGGTCGCAAACCAAAAGTATCTAAAGGTGCGTAAAGCTTCGTGGACATGTGGGCTTTGACGGAATTCAAATTGGTTGCGTTGCGCGACGAATTTGATGCGTATCCGTCGAAATTTATCGTATCGGCCCCTGTGCAAATTTCACAATTACATTATACACCTCGTCAGATCGAGACGAAACTTGTGCCAACAGGACCGTATCATTTTTTTGGTCATGTATGCCAATTTGGTCCAATTCTGAGACAGTTGATTGGATCGCCGTTTCGCGGGCCCCACGATCCAATTCAACGGACGATTTTGTGTACGGCCCCCTAGAATCCAAAACTGGACATACCGTTGGGTTCGTATCATCAAAACGAATCCGTAGACATATAGTTTGATGACTTTAGAGACTATTGACTCTGGCATGCTTTCGGTGCAAAGCGGTCCAACGGCGACACCGTTTTCCCGCCCGAAATTATCGTTTTGCCCCTGTATCCCGAATTGGACTTAAGGACATGCAATCATAGCTAATTTGACTATTCTGAGAATGTTGGCAATGTCTGTTTCAGCTTTTCGAGACATATGTAGATTTTGGACTTTATGGCGTACCAGTTGACGGTTCTTATTGGTTCTTCCGCGCTACCACCAGGCAAGATACCTTGCCTCCCTCTTAGTTTATTTACATGTATATTTATATTATTATACAGTTTTACTAGTTGATTATTTATATGTGATTTTTATATCATGCCTGCTAGTGTTATATAGCCTTGTTTATAATTAGCTTTATAGTTCACATTGGATATACGTATATATAGTTCTTGTTCATAGTTAATTTTGTAGTTTATATTGGATTAGTTTTCTCGTGTATCATGATTGGGTCGTGTCGTGTCATCACTTGTACTTGGACGGAGTCGCATCGTGTCATAGGATGAACAAGTAATAACGGGACTGCTTGTACCTTGAAATTCTTGAAGCTAATCTGCGAGTCCACACCAGGGGCGAGGGTTAGTAGTTAAGCTAACCTACGAGTCCACACCAGGGGCGAGGGTTAGTAGTTAAGCTAACCTGCGAGCCCACATTAGGGGCGAGGGTTAGTAGTTATCTGTCCACACCTGCGAGTCCACATTAGGAGCGAGGGTGATGCTAGCCTGCGAGTCCACACCAGGGACGAGGGTTAGTAGTATATGGTTCACACCTGCGAGTCCACACTAGGGACGAGGGTGATGCTAGCCTGCGAGTCCACACTAGGGGCGAGGACTAGTAGTTGTTCAAACCTGCGAGTCCACACTAGGGGCGAGGGTTTGAGTATTCGATTGGTTATCCGTTGACACCGTGTTCTCTTGTTATCCTCCAGCAGTTCGTTTATGCGTAGTGGTTCTTCCAGTCGTAAATAGTCGTGTTTTCGTGCTGATTAGCCTTTTCCCGTTATTTCCTGTATTTTATTTATTGCGTGATAAACTGCTAGATAGGCATATTTTTATGTATCTTGCTATGTCCCCTGAGGACCTGATGATCTCTTCAGGTTTAGCGACTGCATGGAGTTAGTTAGCAGAGCGGGATGGTAGATGATTGTGATGCATCATTCAGGTATTTGTCAGTGATATTACATTGTTATCCTTTCGTGCTTTACATTCCTTATCATGAGTTATCCTGCTTACTGATTTACTTTAGAGACTCTTGCTATTTTCCTTGGAGTCTCATTCGGACATATATGCTAGTGGGCTGCAGACCACGACCCATACTTGTTCATTCATATTCCGTACATTTATTGTGGATTGAGATATAGATTTATCTTTGCCATGATTTGGCAGTATACCCTAGCCTTGACAGCGTTTACGTATCCGAGTCGGGCTGGAGTCCGTTCGATACGTAGCTGGCTTGCTCACGCTCTCGCGTCCGAAAAGCGGGTGCGGGTCGTGACAAGAGATATGCGAATTGTTTGGTTGTATGGGTTTGACGCTCATTGCATGGTCGAATGGACTTGAGATATTGTCCATGCACGGGTGGGATATGAATTCCCTCGAACGAGTTATATTGTCGGGACACCGGGACCGTTCGGCCTAGGAGGGATGTAATCATTGTTGGTGCACATCTTTTCGGCATGACTTGCTATATGCTACTGATGTGATAAGCCACAATTGATTGTAAGTTCGACGTCCTTCGGATACTGGGCTAGCAAACCCGTACGATAAGGACGCCGGGTTATCCAATTTGAGAAACGAAAAAAAAGAAAGAAATAAGTTAGTCCATTCCGACGCTGATACGCCAATGACCTTCATAAATTTAAGGAACGGTAGACCGAATGTGCAGGAAATAGAGATCCTGCACAGAGCACTAATAACATAACAGGGAAGAAATGTGTCGTATTCACCTTACGTCGATGCAAGGACGAGTGCGTCAGTGTTGGTAAGAAGTCACGAAATAACACGAAATTGCTATGGTTGCCTTCTTGCTTATGCGAATCGAATATAATATGCATGCCATGATAACATGCTTTACTACTTTCGAATATGCCATGAAACCGGTCCTAAGGAGAACATAAAAAGATAACTAAATTGTATGTTGCATGAATCAATATATTACTTAAAAGTCGATTTAGTTAAGTGGATGTTTGATCAGTACAGCGAGGACGAATATACTAATCCCCTATTCGATTGCTCGCAGGTTCAGGATATGTTCTGCTCACGGCAGAGCTTCGCTTGATCGCGTTGAGGCATGGAATGTTGTAGCGTTTGAAGCGTGCGATCGCATTGACGCTCGAACTTGTAACAGGATTGATGCGGTCGAGATATAGAAGGCATGATGTATGAAACGGTGAAATCCTTTGTGGGCAAGAGAGAACTTGAGTGTTGTAGCCAATCTGGCAAATTTAGTTGGACTATTGAAGACTTTGTAATCTCAGTTCATTTATCAATAAAGAGAATTGTTTCGTATACTCTGTTTTCTTCCATTGTTAATATCAAATCAAAGATAACCATTTGAGAACTATCATCTTGCCTTGTACGAGTGCAACCCCAGACTCGTATGGCATCACGTCCCAGCGAACGATTGGGATAAATCGATGCAAGGAAGAACGATTTTTCGGTCGGGGCGAGACTGTATGAGCAACTTTGCCTTTGGCTTTGTCATCATTCCAAGATCTGTAGTAGAGCAATGCTGATGCTAATTGGAAGATTGTTATATTGTCATATAATTGGCATATTGTCATATAATTGAACAGAAGGACGGTTGGTGGCGGCCTCATATAATTGGCAAATTGTCATATAATTGGCAGATTGTCATACAATTAGCATCAACTGATGCTGATGCTAATTGGCAGATTGTCATATAATTGAATAGAAGGACAGTTGGTGGCGGCCTCCATTAATATGATAAATGAAATAATACACTAATCCTCCCTATATTTCATTAGTACTTGAGGGACTATCCCTATTCCGAAAATAATTACACTAACCATTTTAAAGTTTTAATTTGTATAGAAAAGTCTGTTTGGGACATAGGATGGTCAGTGTTATCAGTTTCCATGATCATTTTAAAGTTTTAATTTGTTTTTTAGTGCTTAAAAATATTGGACGATTAGTTTTATTGTTTTAAGATTTAGTTATTTGGTAAGTCTTTTTAAAAAAATAAAAAAAATAGAAGAAATAAAGGAAATTATATGATTATTTGGAAAGGATTATTGGAAATTATAATCCTTTTTATTAGTGATTACTGATCTTTGACGTAACAGAAGGTACGTCTAATTTCTTTTATTTTTTTGAAACAATGCAAATGATGTAATGCTCTTCCAAACTGCTGAAGACTTGATGCAATTGAAATGTTCTTGAGAGTACTCACAATGTACTGATTTTGCATACACAAGTGTGCTACATACTAATGAACTGCAGAGCTACAACCATCATTGGAACAAGATAAAATATCCATGATTGGTCCAAAAGAAGGAAAAGACAGGTTAGGTTTCGGTGGAACCTGCAAGTCATCGATGCTTCCTTCCAACATCTCTATTACTTTGGTGATAGAAGGCCGGTTCTGGGGCATTGTTTGGATGCACCACAAACCAACCAGGATCATCTTCCTCACAACTTCTTCGGTTTCAGCTGTCGCACCATAAGCTTGTAGACCTCCACTGTGATCTAGATGCTTGTATATCGAAAAGGGAAAGTAGGTCTCGCTTGTATCTTGAACATCCAAGGGTATGTTCTCTCTTCCTCCAACCATCTCCAACACCATCATTCCGTAACTATAGATGTCAGACTTACTCGAGACGACTCCAAAGTTTCTGCAGAAAAGTTCCGGGGCAATGTAACCTACGGTGCCTCTAGTACCTTCCATGGAGAGGATGCTGTCTTTTCGGAGGCACAACTTAGAAAGCCCGAAATCCGAAATCTTGGGTCGAAAATCTTCGTCTAGTAAGATATTGTGAGGTTTAATGTCGAAATGTACTATCCTTGTGTTGCACCCACGATGCAAGTATTCTAGTCCTCGAGCAATACCAATTGCTATCTGGTACAACTTTTCCCATCTGAGAGTTGTTTTGGGTTCCTTCAAGCAAATTAGCTTGTCTAACGAGCCATTGCACATGTACTCGTAAATGAGAGCTCTCTTGGATCCCTCTGAGCAAAAGCCTAGCAGATTAACGATGTTAACATGCGAACTCCTGCCAGTGCTGGCGATCTCGTTGAAGAAGTCCTCTCCGTTGCCTTTGGAGTCGCTTAAAACCTTCACCGCCACAAAACGACCATCGATGAGAGTACCTTTGAATACACTGCCATAACCGCCCTGGCCAAGTTTGTTGCGGAAGGACTCTGTTATTTTCTTCACATCAGAGTACTTGTACCTTTTTGGAGCTAGAGATCCATGTTTCTTTAGAAAGTTCTCAACATTCTTATCATTGTTTAGAGTCTTCTTCCTATAGATGAGATAGTAGCAACAAATATAGATGAGATAGTAGCAACAAATAACAATGCCGCATGCTGTAACTAAAGCCACGGTTCCTCCTACAATATCTGCAAGTGAAAAATGATAATTACCAACTTTTTTTTTTATTGAATAGTCTAACAGTTCTAACTGTCATGAGCTATTTGTGAACTAGCAAGTTGAAGAGAAAGATGCTTTTTACCTATTGCAGTTTTCTTCACATGATTTGTTTTGTCTGCAGCCAAAAATGCAATACCAAAGGCAGTTCAGCATACATAACAGTTTTTAAAATAGCATCTAAACGAAAACTCAACTTGTAGTAATAGCTGAGAAAAAAAATTTAGACTAACAGAAAGCAGCTCTCCATTTCCACATATTTTTTTATTCTTGGAGAAAATTAAAAAAGGTTTCCATTTCCACATATTAATTATTAGAAAATGGAAACAATTCAAGAAACACAAAAGATAACCGGAAAAGAGAACACCTACCTTTGTTACAAATTGAGCTAAACTTATAGTGAAGGACGGTGAACTGAACCATGCACCTACCTCTGTTGCAAGTGCCTTTGCTCACTTCTACGTACGTACCATCAGAACAGAAGCAGGTTTGAAGTATTACATAGTCATGTTGATAACATTAATTGGTGGGATAACTAAAGAGGGAGCGGATGTGAACGATATATTTAGGGCAGGTGCCGAAAGAGTAGGCGAGAGATCCGATACGGATAGGAATTGGGCACTATATCCTGCACTTGGTACTCCTTTCCGGCCATGCTGAACATTGACAAAAAACTCTGCATACTTGTATATATTATTAAGAAATTTTTTGAGTGGTACCTCACTTAGATGGTCTTTTTATGCGGTGCATCCCACATTGTTTGCTATATGTACGTTTTTCGTCAGTTTTGACGGTCAGCCGTGTTTGACCCTTAAAATAGACGAAAAAATACGAAAATGTCCCTCTTCCTCCTCCCCGTCCTCGTCTCCCGCCGCTGGCTGCCGCCGCCGCTGCTGCTGCTGGACGGAGGAGGGGCGGTAGCAGGGGGAGCGCGGGGGCGGGGGGGGGGGGGGGGGGGGGGGGGGGGGGGGGGCGGAGGTGGGCGAGGTCGGGACGAGGTCGGGGAGGGGGGGGGGGGGGGGGGGGGGGGGGGGGCGGAGGGGGGCGAGGTCGGGACGAGGTCGGGGAGGGGGGGGGGGGGGGGGGGGCGAGGTCGGGGAGGGGGAGGGGAGGTCGGGGAGGGGCGCGAGGTCGGGGAGGGGGAACGTCGGGGAAGGGGACTGTGATGTCAGGGAAGAAGACAATGAAAGGAGGGTTATTTTGGTCCAATTTTTTTTTAATGAAGAGTTTATCCGTCAGAACCGACGGAAAACGTCCAAAGTGGAATGACTTATACATATAGTAAATTCAAAGTAGGATAACTTATACATATTACAAATAATGTGGGATGCATCATACAAATAAACTATCCAAGTGAGATGCCACTCAAATTTTTTCTATTATTAATGCTACACGAGGCTTTGAATAACCAAGAAGAGGTAGGTAGGCGTCAGGAGAGCAACGGGTTAAATGCTTCTCATAGGAGTAACCACAGCAGGCGAAGAGAGAGAGAGAGAGAGAGAGAGAGAGAGAGAGATTTGCATCAGATTTTGAAAATGATTTGATGCATCATCGGTTGCACAATCCATAGTTTAATTACTTGGACCATTGAACCAAAGACTTGGCATTACATTTTGAAAAGTATTTGATACATCAGTTGTATAATTCAGTTTATTTGGACCATTGAACCAAAGACTTGGGAGTGTGACTAGTCTCGTGTATATTAGAATGATAACGTCAGTACAAATATCTTTTTTATTACAATAATAACGTCAGTACGAAGTGCCTAATCATTGTACAGATTTAATTAACAAATAATGGAAGATGGCACTACCCAAATATTAATATTAATATTAATATTATCATTAACATTAAAATTAATATTAACATTAACATTAACATTAATATTAATATTAATATTAACATTAAAAAATTGGACAATTAATTTTTTGGGTTAAAATTTGTCATATTAGCTGTTATGTCAGCTGCCATGTTAGATGCCAAATAATGGAAGATGGCACCACCCAAATATTTTGGGAGTCAAATAGCATAATTGTTTAATTAATAGGAGGTTTTCTTCCTACCATAGTAGGATTAGTCTGGGGTGTAAGAATATTCAGTAAATATCGAAGAAAATGGCAGAAATATTTACCTAATGTATATGTTAGTTTTAATAAGAGAAAATAGCATAATTCAAGCTACAATCAAGGATGATTATAGCTTCATGTGTACTCTATCATACCAAGGTTACAAGTGTAATACCTGAATTTGTACAGGAATAACAGCTATTAGTGCAAAGAGTATCGTCGAAGCAATCAGGGCGAAGTTCCAAAGAATGCGAGAAACCAGCTGACAGTAGCGAAAGACCATCAAGTTCATCGAAAGAGAGCTTCAACTCAAAAAGTGGGGGTACGGGAGCATGGCATTCAGATGAGGCCCCCTTTGGCATAACTTCTTCTGATTCATTCCAGTAGTAGAAACTGAAGTTGTTGCAAATGGAGTAATTGTAGTTGTCACTCAAGAGAGCGAAGTTCTCCTTTCGCCAGGTGCAACTGGAGATTGATCTGTCCAAATTGTCGACGATTGGACGATGAGGACGATCGAAATGAGGGACGGGGTACGTAAATTGTAAAGGAAGCTGCAGTATGAATCAGGGTGGAGAAAGGTGAAGGCCGGATCTACAAGTGTGATTGTTTTGTCCGAGTAGGAGATGGTCTTGACAGTGTACACAGCAGTGTCGTTGGAATAGTCCTGGAACTGGATTGTTGGTTTGGATTCAATACACTGGATCAGATAAGCTGTGTTACACCCAGGAAGACTATTGTTTGTGTAGAAAGGGTAGCTGATATTGATATTGGTTCCACATGGTAGATGATGAATTCCTGGGCAGTAGTAGGAGAGAGGAAAACAAATGCTGGGCATTAGGAGGAGGACAAGGACTGAATAGCTAGGGTATTGAGTGAAGAAGAAAAGAGCCATAGGAAAGATAATTTAGATCAAAAATCCTGATCTTTCTCTTTATATATATAAGATAGATGAAAACAAATAGTTAGACATGAGAGATTAGAGTCACAATTTTCCAATGATACACATTTGACTTGGAGTACTAAAGAAAAATAATGGGACTTTTCGAAATAATATGTTGGTTGATTAAAAAAGGGGTGAAGCATATTCCTCCCACCTCCCCCTCATGCTTGACAGGGACCGGTCCAAGTCTTCAAGTTGGAAAAAAAAAAAGAATAATTATGGAAGAAAATGACAGGAAGCTAATTGTGTGTTTGGAAATTTTTTGGGGAGGAAAAGGATGAAGGGAAATAAAATAAAACTAAAGTTAATTTTTCGGTCCCTTGTTTGGATGACCAAAAAATAGAGAGAGAAAATTGGAAAGAAAAATAATTTTTTTGTTTTTTTGAGATAAAGATATAATTACTATTTAGTTCTTAGTTTCTTCAAATTATAATTTCCTTTAGAGGGGTACTTGTGTAAATTTTCTAAATTTTCTTCATCTCTCAAATTCCTCTACCCCATTTTCCTCTAAATTTTCTAAACACCACCAATTTTTGAATTTTCCTTCATTTTCTTTCATCGTTTTCCTTCCTCCAATTTTCTCCCCTTTCCAAACAGTATGTAAATGGCATGTTTGCAAAGTGCAAATGGGATCCATAAGGGCTGACGACCTTTTGCCTGGCCTGCTTCGACTAAAGAAACGGGCAAGTTTCCTCGGTACCGTCTGATCTTTTAAAGAAAAATACAAGTTCATTTACTCCTTATTCATTGCTTGGTCATGCATTGAAATTATAATTTGGTTCATCATATGTATTACATTTTGTCAAGCTAATGTACTCACGGATTATATTTCAAGCAGACCTAGGCGACGGGTTCTTTCTCTTCTTTTTTTATTTTTTATTTATTTCACATAAGTAAACTATTTTCTTTATTGGGCTTCAACTACTGGTTTCAGTTTTCTGAGTAAGAAGATTGACCAAAGTAGAAATATATTGAATCCTATTCTCTTACAACAAGTGTTGGTGTAGAAGCTTCGTGGAACAGAACTCTGGTTCGTTGAGGCGTGTGAATCACTGTCCTCAAGAAAAGATTCGTCCCTTATCGTAACTGTAAGGCTCGAACGGCTACAACAACGAGTTACATATAGCAGTACCTATCTGCAACCTACAATCGAACAGGAAAGAAGAGGGACGGCTGCGTTTCTGATCTCTCTCTCTATTTGGTGGTTTTGGATCTCAGCGGTGTGTTCTTTCTGTGAAGAACGAATGAATAAATAGAGTTGCAAAACTCTAATACTGTTAGATCGTGAACCAAATCTCGGGAGGAGAATCAGGAACGGGTATGAGACGTGTTGAATGAGTAGTAGCGGTTACGCATAAATTTCGGGCTCACACTACCAAGAGAAAATGCAAAAAGTAGGGTCGTGTCCCACCTACGCGCGAGGCTAAACGGCCCGGATTTGCACCCCCCCTGCGCGTGCGACGTGCCCGCACATGCGCATTAAGATTTTCTGGAGCTTCCCTTCAAACCGGGTGCATTCTAGCCCAATGCCCCTGGGGCGCGCGAGCACCCCTCTTACTACCACTCATCACAACCATGTAGAAGATGTAAACATATATATACCCACTCTCAAGTGTGGGTTTTAAGCGATGTGGGACTAAACAAAAGTCTCTTTCCTTTTGTCTATGGTGTATTTGAAATACATACAAAGTGGAACTAAAAAATAAGAGTTCCAACAATCCCCCACTATTTCAAAATACACCACACATGCTATGTCTATATCGACTACACTTCCCCCACATATTTTGAAATATGTGGTTGTCTCATCTGCTAGCCGTAGCACAAACACAATGCCTAAGTACTGGTGCCTTTCAGCTATGAACCAGCCATTAGGATAGCAAGACTTGTTCACAGGAGGTTGGTGAAACAAGTTTCTATGAACCAACAACCTTAAATGTGAACAGAGGACTTGCATCCACATTGTAATTCTTAGTACTTCACTGTTCTGCGGTTTTGCGCTTTTTAGCCCTGCGCTGATTCCTGGTTTTTCATGAGTGCTCTAGAAAGTCTGCCAAAGGCTTTCATAGGAACCGACCCAGTTCCTCACTCGTATAGGTAGATTTCCATCAAGTGTGTACTGCAGTTTAGACACACCACCTCAAGATTTGGGATATGGATTCTATTAAGAGCAAAGCTCAACCTTCTCACTGCAGTAGTTGTATTCATAAATACAGTACTATCTCGTCATAGGAATGGAACATCTCAAGTACAATAGTCGATAGTACACAAAAACAACCAGTGACTTGTTCTTACCCCTATGAACTTAAGTCATGGGATCACCAATCAAATAGGTGGGGTTACCACCACTCTTGTTTTCTGTTTTAGGCATAAGTCCCATTCCCTTCGACGTATCTTCCACTTGCCTCCTATTAAGTGGTTTGGTCAGAGGATCGGCCAAATTCAACTCTGACCTCACATAATCCAAGGATATAACTCCGGATTTTAACAGCTGTTTTACCACTGTATGTCTTAGACGTATATGTCTACTTTTCCTATTGTAAATCTTGCTCTTTGCCTTTGCGATAGCATCTTGACAATCACAATGCATAGGCACAGGAGGAGGAGCATTTACACTAATAGGAAGATCCGCTAAGAGGTTTCTAAGCCACTCAGCCTCAGAACATGCCTTCTCTAAGGCGATTAGCTCGGACTCCATGGTTGAACGAGCTATACATGTTTGCTTGGTAGATTTTCAAGTCACTGCACCCCCACCAAGGGTAAACACATAACCACTAGTGGATTTGATCTCATCTGAATCTGAGATCCAGTTAGCATCACAATAACCCTCTAACACAGGTGGGGACCCTTTGAAAGATATCCCATGATTAATGGTACCTTTTAAGTACTTGGCTAATCTCTCAATGGCAACCCAGTGTTCCTTACTAGGACTCTGAGTATATCTGCTCAGTCTGCCAACAACATAAGCTATGTTAGGCCTCGTACAGTTCATCAAGTACATTAAGCTACCAATAATTTGGGCATATTCTTTCTGAGAGACACTATGTCCTTTATTTTTCTTAAGATGGATATTAGCATCATATGGCGTCAACACCCTCTTACAGTCATAATATCCAAATCTTTTCAAAAACTTCTCGACATAGTGTTCTTGACACAATGTAAGACCATCTTTTGTCTTTACAACTTTAATACCTAAGATTACATCAGCTTCACCAAGGTCTTTCATATCAAAATTTGAAGCTAAAAATCTTTTAGTCTCATTTATAATATCAAGGTTAGGTCCCAAAATAAGCATGTCATCCACATAGAGACAAAGCATAATATAAGAGTTATTAAAAGACTTATAGTATACGCATTTGTCTGCATCATTGATCAGGTATCCATTAGACACCATCACAGAATCAAATTTCTCATGCCATTGTTTAGGTGCCTGTTTCAACCCATATAAAGACTTAACTAGTTTGCATACTTTCTTCTCACTACCCGGTACAATAGTACCTTCTGGCTGTGACATATAAATCTCCTCCTCTAAATCACCATTTAAGAAAGCAGTTTTCACATCCATTTGATGGATAATTAAGTTATGAACTGCTGCCAATGCAATTAAAATCCTAATAGAAGAGATTCGTGTCACAGGGGCGAAAGTGTCAAAATAGTCTATGTCTTTCTTCTGGGAGAATCCCTTCGCAACCAACCTAGCCTTGTATTTCTCAATAGAGCCATCTGCTCTTAGTTTCTTCTTAAAGATCCATTTGCAACCTATAGCTCTAGCACCATGAGGTAAATCAACAACTTTCCAAGTATGATTCGACATAATTGAGGTTAACTCGCTGTTGATTGCTTCTATCCAGAAAGGTGTGTCTCTAGAATGCATAGCATTATCATAGGTTATCGGATCATCATCCACAAGAAACATGTGAAAATCATCACCAAAATTGGTGGATATCCTCGCTCTTTTACTCCTTCTCAATTCAAATTCTGAATTTTCAGGAGTCTCAGAGATACGTTCGGTATGGTTAACAGTTCTTTCGAGACTAGTCTTCCAAGGAAAAATAGTTTCGAAGAAATCAGCATTTTTGGTTTCCAGAGTAGTATTGACAGCAACCTGGTCAGAGTCACTCTTAACCACCAAAAATCTATAAGCAGCACTGTTATTAGCATAACCAATGAACGCACAATCAACAGTTCTAGAACCTAACTTGGTCTTTTTAGGTCCTACTAACAGAACTTTGGCGAGGCACCCCCACATTTTGAGATATTTTAGGTTAGGCGTATAGCCTTTCCATAACTCATAGGGTGTCTTGCCAGTTGCTTTATAAGGTATTCTGTTCTGAACAAAACAAGCAGATAGGATGGCTTCCCCCCACAAGTTCAGGGGTGCTCCTGAACTAACCAGCATAGCATTCATCATCTCTTTCAAGGTTCTATTCTTTCTTTCAGCTACCCCATTCGATTCAGGTGAATATGGAGGGGTAGTCTCATGAATTATGCCAAGTTGTTCACAATGGTCAGCAAAGGGATTAGACTCATATTCACCTCCTCTATCTGACCTAAGCCTTTTAATTTTCCTATCTAGTTGATTCTCAACTTCAGCTTTATATTTCAGAAACATCTCACATGCTTCATGCTTGTTTCTAAGGAGATATACCTTCGTGTATCTAGAGTAATCATCTATAAAGGTAATATAATAATATTTCTCTCCTCTAGACATTAAGCTTCTAAATTCAGCAAGATCGGTGTGAACTAAAGAAAGCAAATCAGTATTATCTCTAGAAACAACAGGTAAACAACCCTTTTTGATGGCTTTAACTTCAGCACATACTTCGCACTTATCATTCATTGGTTTAGTGATGTTAGGCAATAAACCAGTTTTTCTCATTTCCTTAATATAAGGTGCAGAAACATGTCCTAGTCTACCATGCCACAAATCAAAAGAGTCAACCATGTAAGCAGAAGAAGCAGAATTTTCATTAATAATAGTTTTGAGTACATTCAAAATAAATAAACCCTGGTTACAATACCCTTTTCCTATGAATGTCTCATTCTTATAAAGCACTACCTTGTTGCATTCCATGTTCACTTTGATTCCAGCTTGAACCAAAAGTGACACAGAGATCAGATTGCAGCGAATGTCAGGAACATGCAGTACATTACCCAGTGAAAGGGTTTTCCCAGAAGTCAAGTTGAGAAGAACTGTGCCTTTTCCCAGGACGGGTACAGGCCTAGAGTCACCCATATAGACTCGTTCTTCTCCATCTTTCACTTGGGTGTACTCTGAAAAAGACTTTAAGTCACCACAGATGTGACGGGTTGCTCCAGAATCAATAACCCAGTCTTTTTTCTCAACCATCATGTTCACAACAGAGACAACAGCAGCAAAGACATCATCCTTCACTATATTAGCTTTCGGAGTGACATCTTTGTTGTCTCCATCCTTCTTGTGTCTGCACTGGAAAGCATGATGTCCGAATTTTCCACAAACATAACAATTTTCTTTATTCTTCTTAAAAGGACGGGAATTGTTAGTCTTCGGAATAGAAGATTTCTTATCGGTTTTCTTAGGATTTCTCCTAAACCGATTAGAAGCAGAACTGGGATTACCTTCCACAATATTAGCCTTAGAGTCAAACTCCGTAGCTAATCTTGCGTCAAGTTTCCTGTTTTTCTCTTCAATCCGGACATGAATAATCACGTCTTCCAGACTCATCTGCCTCCTTTTGTGCTTCACCTTGTCCTTGTAGTCTTTCCATGATTCAGGTAGTTTCTCAACCAAACAACTAGAGACGAAAGCATCAGGGAGTTCAATATCCTCAGTTTTCAAATCATTTAAAAGAACTTGAAATTCAATAATTTGAGAAGAGATATCTCTAGAGTCAACAAACTGGAATTTCAGATAATTTCCAATAGCGTACTTTTGAGTACCAGCATCTTCGATTATATACTTCTTATTCATATTTTCCCAGATTTCGTAAGCTGATTTATATAAATAGTATATATCGAAGATCTCATTGGACAAGGTGTTTAGAATAGTGTATCGGCATACCTTGTTTCCTTGCTGCCACTCATCGTGCAGCTTTTGGAAATCATCGAAAGCGTTGGCAGCATCTTCTATGTTAGCCGAATCGAACTCCATAGCCGCCGGCTTTTCAGGTTCAGGTTCAGGTTCAGTCAGGTACTTCGCATAGTTCAGCACGTCCAGGCAGACGTAGATCCTCTCCCTCCAGCATTTGAAGTGTGTACCGTTGAAAACTTCAATCTTCGAAATGTCAGGAAGCCTGGAACGAGATTGAACAGATCCATCAGCAGCAGCGAGATCATTGTTCTGAGAAGTCATCTTTTCTTGAGATTGTTGGTGTAGAAGCTTCGTGGAACAGAACTCTGGATCGTTGAGGCGTGTGAATCACTGTCCTCAAGAAAAGATTCGTCCCTTATCGTAACTGTAAGGTTCGAACGGCGACTTTCCTCCAGGATACAACAACGAGTTACAGATAGCAGTACCTATCTGCAACCTACAATCGAACAGGGAAGAAGAGGGACGGCTGCATTTCTGATCTCTCTCTCTATTTGGTAGTTTTGGATCTCAGCGGTGTGTTCTTTCTGTGAAGAACGAATGAATAAATAGAGTTGTAAAACTCTAATACTGTTAGATCGTGAACCAAATCTCGGAAGGAGAATCAGGAACGGGTATGAGACGTGTTGAATGAGTAGTAGCGGTCCAAATCTCGGGAGGAGAATCAGGAACGGGTATGAGACGTGTTGAATGAGTAGTAGCGGTTACGCATAAATTTCGGGCTCACACTACCAAGAGAAAATGCAAAAAGTAGGGTCGTTTCCCGCCTACGCGCGAGGCTAAACGGCCCGGATTTGCACCTCCCATGCGCGTGCGACGTGCCCGCACATGCGCATTAAGGTTTTCTGGAGCTTCCCTCCAAACCGGGTGCATTCTAGCCCAATGCCCCCCGGGCGCGCGAGCACCCCTCTTACTACCACTCATCACAACCATGTAGAAGATGTAAACATATATATACCCACTCTCAAGTGTGGGTTTTAAGCGATGTGGGACTAAACAAAAGTCTCTTTCCTTTTGTCTATGGTGTATTTGAAATACATACAAAGTGGAACTAAAAAACAAGAGTTCCAACAACAAGGATCAAGCATTTGGTTACACAAACTAAACCTAACTAAAGATGTTTCTTCTAAATTTGAAGAGACACAATTATGAGGGTAGCGGTTATGAGGTGTTTTTAGAGTAGTGAAAATAAACAGTTATGAGGGATATGATTTTTGGTGGTTTTAAATTCCAATCTATACTTGGTAATTTATTAACCAACGGTTCTGAAAGTTTTCTATAATAATAAAATTACCTTTATGTTTATATATAATAAATAAAAGTTATTTTCGATAAAATATGGGTTTATGGACGTGAAGGTAACCCATGCATCAAAAAGCATTTCCTGTATTCTTATCTCAGAAAACAACTCTGCATCCAATGGAGCTCCAAGGACAAGTATAAGACAAGTTCCTGAATTTTTCTTCAATCGGAAAGAAAAGAGCAGTCGCGGGGAGGAAAGAAAGAGAAACACAGGAAAAAAAAGGGTTTAGTTATTAGTAGTTATATTTATATTTTTTTGGCGAGAATATAAATGGAATAAAATAATAAAGCCAACCAAACTACTGATTTGAGGTGTTTATAAAGCCATTCAAAAATACATTACATCGATTTTTGGTGGTTTTTGAGCCAGTGGCTCAAAAAAAAAGCATGAGTTTCCATAAACGGTTGGTTTAAAAACACTCTGAAAACACCATTACCAAGCAGACCCTTAAAGGCTGAAAATTTCATGAAATTTTGGTCAGAATGACTTACCGCAACTACTCGAGTGGAGGCGATCGGAGCAAATACAGATGAAGCTGTTGGTCTCACTGTTGTAACCGCACTGGCCATTGCTCGCCGTGCACTGCTCGCATCCGTAGTCACAGTGTAATCCAAAAGGAAGCCATTCCTCAGAAGGGTCAGGTACTGACTGCCGTCCGCACGCGGATTGCCCAAAACTGGCATGCGGGCAGCAGCCCAACATGACTGGTTTTTGACATACTCGTCAGATCCGTAATCACCCCCAAGATGAGCAAAATATGCGGTACCATTATCAGTAGGAGCACACCCTACTTTGAAGTACTCAGGACCGACACGGGAGCAGTTGTAGAGGAAATACAACTCCCTGTTCGCCACCGGACTAATAGCGAACGGAGTGACGGTGAAGGAGAGGATGCTGCTGAAGACTGGACATAGGCTTCTGGCCAACTCGGAATTGACAACTACGAGAGAATTGTTCTCGTAGAAGATTTTCTCGATTCGATACTCTCCAGAAGGCATCCGTATGAGAGGAATGCCATCTTCACAATTGGAGCTCGAAATCCGGAAAGCCACAATAAGATGGTTGCTTTCCTCTCAGCCAGAATGGGTATCTTATGTTTGCGATGTCTCCACAGCTTGATACTTGGCAATTCATATCGAGGTTAGTGGCGCCCGAAACCAATAAGAGGAAGAAGAAGATGAAGAAGAAGAAGAAGATATTTGGGATCATCTTCTTCTTGAAAGAAAACGAGATTGATTGAAGAAAATATTAGCTTGGGCCGGGTTTGATATTATTATGGGTTAGTGGTTGACTGAGTGCAGCCGACGACGACTTGTGACGAGTGGTGGTAGATTCAAATACGGTATTGACAAAAAGTAAATAAAAATAAAGTATCCGTTGAAATGTTTGACTAGAAGAGGGGTTGTTGGACCGTTTTATGAATAAGATATCCAACTCCCAACCCACCACAATTGCGTTGGCATAGTTACATAATATGTTATGTCTGGAAACACACTTCAACGTATGGCAATTGCTCCAAACTAAAAGATAAATTCCAACCATTAATCCTAAGTCTAATTAAGACACTCAAAGACCTACCTCTGCTCCCAACCACCAATGGACAGATGGATACAACGAAATCAACTAGCCGATGAGGATCACTTTGCTTCTTAATTCCTCAAAAACATGTCAAAATAACACCGAAATGAACATACTAAGGGAAATCAAATTAGTCTCAAAACCAAAACAACTCCAACTACCAATCAAATTAGTAAGATGATCCAAACCCCTCTTGGACGAATAGTAACACTAAGAGCAGTCCTAGTCTGATGTTGTGTATAGACTGAGTTTAGAAGAGCTAGCTAGCAAAGAGAAGTAGAGTACGTACTTGTTGGAACACATTTGCCGCCTACACTTGTGGCATGGGAGCAGTAGCAGGTCTCAGCATTCGTCGAGCCCTTCCTGAATCCACACACTCCACCGGAATTGGTGCATGCCATGCACCAGTTGCCTACCTCCCACTTTAATGAGAAGCCCGAGCTCACTACAACAGGCAAGCTTACCGAATCAGAATTCAGAAGTTTTTCCATTTCTTTATATATGGGAATCGTAATAATGAGTTGTAGCCGGCCTCGCTTGGGAGACAAGTGATATTGCGGAGGTTACGGTATTGTTTCATGTCAGTCGTCGAGCAGTTGGCAAAGACGGTGAGGTTGACATCCTGGGTAGAGTAACTGACGAGGGAGGGATCAAGCGTGTAGTTGGCGAAGTCCCGAGGGCACGAAACGTAGAATGATGGGTCCGTGACTTGAATGATCTGGTTCGAGGGGTCGATGTTGTTTACGAGGAAATTCTTTTGATTGAATTTGATCTGGAGTGTCGTATTGGCATCATTGCAGGTGACCTCAAACCCCGGATGGCCGCAGTACTCAGGACTGCTGGGTACCCGGAAGGGATAATAAAGATCATACCGTTGGCCTCCGCAGTAGTATTCTCTGTCGCTGCAGTCTGAAAATTCGTTGCCATCCGCGGCTTCGGAGAGGAGCAACTGAACGTCGATGACGACAAGGCTGAAGAGGGAGATGAAGATGAAGATGAAGATGAAGATAGAAAGAAAAAGGGGTTCGGTCGGTGTCAAAGAATTAATTCAAAGAAAGAGAATTACTCAGAAGGTGTGCTGATTTTGAATCATTCAACACAAGACATTGATGTTGGGAATTTTACTGTGCAAGTGTTCACCAGGTTTTGTATAACAACTTCGCCTTTGGCTTTGTAATCATTCCATGATCTGTAGTAGAGCAATGCAATGCTAATGCTAATTGGCAGATTGTCATAAAATTGAACGGAAGGACGGTTGGTGGAGGCCTCCTTTATATAGTCAATGAAATAAATATACTAATCCCTCCTATGTTTCATGAGTATTTGAGGGACTACTTTTATTCCGAAAATAATTACACTGATCAACCCTCTTCTTTATAAATTTTATAAAACATAGGGGTGGCTAGTGTTACCAGTTTCTATAGAAAAGTTTGTTCGGGACAAGGGTGGTCAGTCTTATCAGTTTCTATGATCATTTTAAAGTTTAAATTTGATTTTTAGTGTCAAAAAAATATTGGATGATTAGTTTTATTGTTTTAAGATTTCGCTATTTGGTAAGTCTTTTTTAAAAAAATAAAAAAATAGAAGAAATAAAGGACTTTTTTGGAATTCTGATTATTTGGAAAGGATTATTGGAAATTATAATCCTTTTTATTAGTGATTACTGATGTTTGACGTAACAGAAGGTACGTGTAATTTCTTTTATTTTTTTGAAACAATGCAAATGATATAATGCTCTTCCAAACTACTGAAGACTTGATGCAATTGAAATGTTCTTGAAAGTACTCACAATGTACTGATTTTGCATACACAAGTGTGCTACATACTAATGAACTGCAGAGCTACAACCATCATGGGAACAACAAGATGAAATATCCATGATTGGTTCAGAAGAAGGAAAAGACAGGTTAGGTTTTGGTGGAACCTGCAAGTCATCGATGCTTCCTTCCAACATCTCTATTACTTTGGTGATAGAAGGCCGGTTCTGGGGCATTGTTTGGATGCACCACAAACCGACCAAGATCATCTTCCTCACAACTTCTTCGGTTTCAGCTGTCGCACCATAAGCTTGTAGACCTCCACTGTGATCTAGATGCTTGTATATCGAAAAGGGAAAGTAGGTCTCGCTTGTATCTTGAACATCCAAGGGTATGTTCTCTCTTCCTCCAGCCATCTCCAACACCATCATTCCGTAACTATAGATGTCAGACTTACTCGAGACGACTCCAAAGTTTCTGCAGAAAACTTCCGGGGCAATGTAACCTACGGTGCCTCTTGTACCTTCCATGGAGAGGATGCTGTCTTTTCGGAAGCACAACTTAGAAAGCCCGAAATCCGAAATCTTGGGACGGAAATCTTCGTCTAGTAAGATATTGTGAGGTTTAATGTCGAAATGTACTATCCTTGTGTTGCACCCACGATGCAGGTATTCTAGTCCTCGAGCAATACCAATTGCTATCTGGTACAATTTTTCCCATCTGAGAGTTGTTTTGGGTTCCTTCGAGCAAATTAGCTTGTCTAACGAGCCATTGCACATGTACTCGTAAATGAGAGCTCTCTTGGATCCCTCTGAGCAAAAGCCTAGAAGATTAACGATGTTAACATGCGAACTCCTGCCAGTGCTGGCAATCTCGTTGAAGAAGTCCTCTCCATTGCCTTTGGAGTCGCTTAAAACCTTCACCGCCACCAAACGACCATCGATGAGAGTACCTTTGAATACACTGCCATAACCGCCCTGGCCAAGTTTGTTGCAGAAGGACTCTGTTATTTTCTTCACATCAGAGTACTTGTACCTTTTTGGAGCTAGAGATCCATGTTTCTTTAGAAAGTTCTCAACATTCTGATCATTGTTTAGACTCTTCTTCCTATAGATGAGATAGTAGCAACAAATAACAATGCAGCATGCTGTAACTAAAGCCACGGTTCCTCCTACAATACCTGCAAGTGAAAAATAATGTGAAGTAAAAAATGTTAATACTTAATTACCAAGTTTTTTTTATTGAATAGTCATGAGCTATTTATGAACTAGTAAGTTGAAGAGAAACATGCTTTTTACCTATTGCAGTTTTCTTCAAATGTTTTGTTTCCCCTGCAGCCAAAAATGAAATACCAAAGGCAGTTCAGCATACATAACAGATTTTAAAAGAACATCTAAACGAAAACTCAACTTGTAGTAATAACTGAGAAAAAAAAATTTAGACTAACAGAAAGAAGCTCTCCCTTTCCACATATTTTTTATTCTTGGAGAAAATTAAAAAAGGTTTCCATTTCCACATATTAATTATTAGAAAATGGAAACAATTCAAGAAACACAAAAGATAACTGGAAAAGAGAGACGATATATGTTAGGGTTACCTAGGTAAGTGTTGCAGATGTTCTTAGAAAAGAAATCTATAGGCAAGTGTCAAATAATTCTAAACAAATACTCAACTTCAAGGAATGACTAGGACAAATTACTAAACATATAATTCTAAGTGAAAAAAATGTTGTCACATTGAACATTGACTAGTAGCAAACAGAAACAGTTCAAGAATGATAATTGTTTGTGAGATGTGTACCTTGGTAAGCATTGCATATTTTCTTTACGAAAAGGCTCAAATTATGTGAAGAACCAACCAGGAGACACTACAGTCATGAAGTTCACAAGTGACGTCTTCCTTAAAAATAAAATAAAAAAGAGTTCACAAGTGAGCCTTTATAACTTGAGGAACCTGACTATAATTAAAATCGGAAGTGAATGTGGGACTATAAATCAAAACCACCTCCGTTGGGCAAACTTGATGTTGCTGATTCTGCTATGGTAGAAGAAGTATTTGGAACAACATATATAGATGCATTAGGATGCCGCCTTCAAGGCAGGAGACTGGATTGATGAATGGTTCATTCCCTCAGTTTTGAAGAATTTTAATAGAGGAACTTAATTGGCTCATATTTTCTCCTCGAGAAGAGAAGAATGCTCTATCCACATAACTAGTGAGCCTTGCGATCGATAGGTGGTGGAAAAAGAATAGCATTGTCGGAATTAATACACTGGAATCGCTACAATCGAGCAACACCTCTCTGAGCCGCTACCGGAGAATTATCATTCGGCGGCAATCTGTAGTATATATGAGTAATAACTAGCATGTGTATTCTCAAGGCAGGGAATGTTTCTAAGGTTTGACGGTCTAGAAATGGAGGAACAATTGAAGTACACAGTCATGTTGATAACATTAACGGAATAACTAAAAGAGGGAGTGATCGATCGTGGATCGTGGATCGTGGTGTTGGTGAACGATTTGGGCAGGTCAGAAAAGTAGTCTAGATCCGATACGGATAGGCTTTGGGCACCATAGTTGATATCCAGCATCTTGGTACTCCTTTCCCGCCATTCTCCAGGTGTTGGGTGAGGTATCCGTTCAAATGTTTGACTAGAAACATAATTCAACGTATCTCCCAACCCACAATTGCGTGTTATGTGTGGAAACATAATTCAACGTATATCAATTGCTCCAAACTAAAAGATTAATTCCAACCATTAATCCTAAGTCAAATTAAGACACTCAAAGACCTACCTCTGCTCCCAAACCACCAATGGACAAAGATATATACAACGAAATCAACTAGCCGATTGAAAAAAAAAAAAAGCCGATGAGGATCACTTTGCTTCTTAATTCCTCAAAAACATGTCAAAATAACACCGAAATGAACATATTAAGGGAAATCAAATTAGTCTCAAAACCAAAACAACTCCAACTACCAATCAAATTAGTAAGATGATCCAAACCCCTCTTGGACGAACAGTAACACTAAGAGCAATCCTAGTCTGATGTTGAGTTTAGAAGAGCTAGCTAGCAAAGAGAAGTAGAGTACGTACTTGTTGGAACACATTTGCCGCCTACACTTGTGGCATGGGAGCAGTAGCAGGTCTCAGCATTCGTCGAGCCCTTCCTGAATCCACACACTCCACCGGAATTGGTGCATGCCATGCACCAGTTGCCTACCTCCCACTTTAATGAGAAGCCCGAGTTCACTACAAAAGGAAAGTTTACCGAATCAGAACTCAGAAGTTTTTCCAGTT
Source organism: Iris pallida (assembly GCA_029216955.1). NCBI lineage: Eukaryota > Viridiplantae > Streptophyta > Magnoliopsida > Asparagales > Iridaceae > Iris > Iris pallida. Next base: position 6,620,576 of record JANAVB010043017.1, read on the forward strand.
CTTTATCTATGGGAATCGTAGCGATGGAGCGGCACTTCTCCCACACTTCCAATGGCGGCACCCACTTGTCACTCGGTAAGCTGTAGAATGAGGTGTAGCCGGCCTCGCTTGGGAGACAAGTGATATTGCGGAGGTTACGGTATTGTTTCGTGTCAGTCGTCGAGCAGTTGGCAAAGAAGGTGAGGTTGACATCCTGGGTAGAGTAACTGACGAGGGAGGGATCAAGCGTGTAGTTGGCGAAGTCCCGAGGGCACGAACCGTAGAATGATGGGTCCATGACTTGCATGATCTGGTTCGAGGGGTCGATGTTTCTTAGGACGAAATTCTTTTGATTGAATTTGTTCAGGAGTGTAGTATTGGCATCATTGCAGGTGACCTCAAACCCCGGATGGCCGCAGTAATCAGGACTGCTGGGTACCCAGAACGGATAATAAAGATCATACCGTCGGCCTCCGCAGTAGTGTTCTCTGTTGCTGCAGTCTGAAAATTCGTTGCCATCCGCGGCTTCGGAGAGGAGCAACTGAACGTCGACGACAAGGCTGAAGAGGGAGATGAAGATGAAGATAGATAGACGTCCGGGACACATTGCGTCTCAACTGATCATACTTCTTTGGAGCTAAGCTAACAGGAGAAGAAAGAAAAAGGGGTTCGGTCGGTGTCAAAGAAAGGAAATTGCTCAGAAGGTTTACTGATTTTGAATCATTCAACACAAGGCAGTGAGAGGGGAACTATTGGTATTTTTACTTTGCTTTGGGAACTTTTAGTCCCACATTGGAAAACTATCATGGTGTATATCTCAATATATAGTTATGCTTGTGTTGGAATGTGCACATGGGGTGAGGTAGTGTATAGGGCGAATCTTACTTTGAGCACTGATGACTTGTTCACCCCAACAAGAAGATTTTTTTTTTTTTTTGTATTTTTTTTGTATTTTTTTTTTTTGTTCTATCTTATTGTAGCGCCCGCAAAAGTAACAACCAAGAAGAGGTAGGACGTCTGCAGGAGAGCACTACTCAAAATGGGTAATCTGATATATTCAATGCTTCTCATTGGATTGCCTCAAAGTATAGATTGCTAATAAAATGGGTTACCATGATCACTGATTTGCATTAGATTTTGAAAAATATTTGATGCATCAGTTGTACAATCCACAGTTTGATTACTTGGGACCATTGAACCAAAGACTTGGCATTTACCTTTTGAAAAGTATTTGATGCATCAGTTCATTTGTGGGACCCACAGTTTACTTGGACCATTGAACCAACTATAGACTTGGGAGTGTGAACATACCATGTGCGAGTGAGATGGATGAAGGATAGGAGGGTGTGTAAAACTATAAAGGAAGCTGCATGCTAAGTTGGGGTTGTCGGTGGTGAATTGCTGTAAAACTATAGACTTGGGAGTGTGAACATACCTTCTTTTTTTTTTTGGACGCATTTGGTGTTTTAAAATGGAGATATGGACGCGTACACATTATGCGTGTCGACACAGACGTGTGGCACACATGATTAGTCCACAACAACTCACAAGTGAGTAACTGATAAAATAAAGACGAATATGAGAACTCCTAGTCAATGTGGGACTAAAAAGGAGAACTTGATTTTTTTCAATGAGTAGAATACAACAAATATATGATATTTTTGAAACTATAGATGTATTTATTATAAAAATTTAATGGTAATTGCCGCGCCCCCTAGACGAAAATTCTGGCTACGCCACTGGCTGTTTGGATAGCGGTAATTTTTTGAAAGTATAAAAGTAGCACTTACAGCATGTTGAGTTTCAGTAAATTTGCAGCAAGTGACACTTTTCAAAATATGCTTGGATATAGTACATTTTTGTCTCCTGCAAGTAGAAAAAAATGAATTCGTTGTTTGGATGATTGTTGAAAGTGGAGAAAAAAAAAGTTGATTATTTGGATGGTTGTTGAAAGTGAATTTTGAAATTAGAGATATGATAACACATAATTAAATTAATGCAAATTAATTACCATAAAAAAAGGCTTAATTAAATTAAATTCCTAACATTCCAAACGTTTCCTAACAACAAACATTTAAATCTCTAACGTCCAGACTGTTTCTATCTATCTATACTTCTATACTAATATAGAAGTCAAATAGCAGGGGGTATCCATAATATTTTTTTATATAAATTTTTCTTACTTGCAAGTTTCATTATTTATGGACGAAAAGGTAATTTGCTTATCTATTAACTAAAACCACCCAATAACTAATCTAAAAGGTGGTTCTGCTGCAATCGAATGGGAAGAAGTTTGACATAAATTTTAGATTTGTTGTTCTATATTGCATTCTAATGGGAAGAAGTTGGTAGGATGCCTCGAGAGGAACGACAAGGTTCTTTGACGTCGAGCTTTGCAGGGAGACATTCATGGGTTGCGACGTTACGGTCATTGTGCTGCTCGACGGGCTCTAGCGTCGACCGCGTGCCGAGTCTCGCGACAGGGAAGAACATAAAGAAGGTGACGGCTTTTGTCTCGGTTCATATATGCAACATATTATATAGGTTTGTTAGGTATCCGGGGAAGAGAGGAGATGAACAAATGCTATATTTATAGGCAGTTTAATCGGGAGGAGGAACAGAAAATTTCTTAGGCCATTCATATAAGATGTATATGTTGCATAGGTTTAGGAGTAGTATATTTTTATTTCTATTATAGTGTTTATTCCTCTAACTCGGTAGAATATATGTTGTATGGTTTAGGAGAATTTCTTCTTAGGATATAATAGTTTCTATTCCTCTTTCTCGGTAAAATTTTCTCCATTTTCGGAATAAAAACTAGAATATCTGCCTTTAGCTTAAACTGATTCGGCATCACCATTCTCATTTCTACTTAAAAAAAGAAAAAGAAAAGAAGACGGGCAACGATATCCTCTCTCAAAAAAGGATGGAAAAGCTCTCTTTTTTCCATAAGTTGTACTATTAATGGGTTATGTTTGTGAGCTTGTAAGGAAAAGAAGCAATACGAAGAAAATATAGTAGGAGGAGAACCCAATAGTCAAGATTTTTTTTATCCGTCATTTTAGTCTACTATTGCGTTCTTGGTTAATATTATTTATTGTTATTTATATTAAACTTCATCTAATTATTTGAAGATCAAGAATAAGAAGAAAAATAGGGTGAGCAAGGATGTCATTAACTGGAAGGAGTAGGAAGAGGAATGTTTTGTTTATGTTTACATTATGGAATTTTTATTTTTATTTGTATTTTTTATTGTCTGTTGTTGAAGCGTCATTGAAGCGCAGAGAGACCCATTGAGAATTTCCTACGAGACATTGTACCAAAAGGTCCCAAACTGCGAATTGGTTGAAACATGGTCAGAACTCATGTCTTTATCTTCTTTTTTTATGTGATGCCAATAATTCCTGTGGTAGCTTATTTCTCTTGATTTCATATTTTGAATAATGATTGTTGTTCTGAACAATGCCTATTCACTTACATATTTTTGTTAAACTATTCCTTTTTTTTTTTACCATTGGTGCTTAAGTTAAGATTTTTTTTGGTGCTAATTAGACGTGAGTCAGTAATATTTTTTTAACATTTTTTATGCTAATTAGACGTGAGTCAGTAATATTTTGTTTGCGATCTAATTAGACGTGTGTCACTAATATTTTGTTTGCGAACTTTTATAGTTTTGTTGTTTTATGTCTAAGAAGAAAAGACACCCAAAAAATAAGTGGAAACAAATTTGTCCATAAAAAAATATTATATACTTATAGACAACGCACTATATACAGTATCAAATTACATTATGGAAATCGTATGGAAAGTAATTGCATAAAATTAATGATAGACTAGCATGTATAATAGTTATTCAAAATAATATGGCAACTAATTGGTAGTCATTAAAAACATAAAAATTAATTAAGCATTTAACTACAATTAATATAATTATTTAAAATTTCATGTGTAGTCATTTAGGTCATTCAGGCAAATACTAAAATTAGTCTAATATAGTTATTCGACGGTTGCACTGGCATCAACATGACGCTGGTGATGATGCAGAGGAAATTGTAGATGGAAGCAACAATGGTGGCTGCCTCGACGCGGAGGAGAGCAATGATGATTCTACATACAGCTCGGTAGTTAATAGTGGAGGGTGTGGAATGATGGAAAAAGTGAGTATAAAAAAAATTGGAGGAGACTGCAAACTCGGACCCCCCACACTTGACCAAGAGCTTGCCGAGGATTGAGTTCAGATGGGGCAATACCATCTCCTATGTTACCACAAAGGTGAGTTTTTTTTTGCTTTTCTTTTTTTATATTTCATCAATAAATAATTTATTTTATACTACTCAATGAATGGCATTGTTTGTTCATCCGTGTTAAAACTATAGCAACTTTAGACCAATGATTTCTTTGGTGATGATAACTACATGACATATCAAATATATAAGCAATAACATTACCACCTCCAAAATTTAACAGTTAATACAGTCTTTACTACTATAGTTTACTTATTTATATATTTAACTAGCGCCGTAAGTTACTATTGCTGCATAAATAAATTGGTATCAACTTTTTTAAAGCGTGTGCAACACGCAACGAGTGTGCCCTTACACTAGTTCTTTGGAGCTCTTCTTCTCCTCCTCCTTCTAACCTCCTCACTGGAGAAGCCCCTCCTCCCTCACGGGAGAAGCCCCTCGCTCGTCCTCGTCCCTCCTTCCTCCTCCCTTCCTCACCGGAGAAGCGTTTTTGGTTTGTGTGCTTTTGCTCGGTTCTCTCGCATGACTTTCTGGTTTGGGGGAACGGTTTCCGCGCTTCGTTCCCAACAGAGTGGTATCAGAGCTTTGGGTTCAAAAAAGTGTCAGGAGTTGACAATCAAACCAGGAAGCAGAGATGGACGCGAAGCCGGTGCGCATGGTGAACCTGAACGGTACCAACTACCATTATTGGCGGAGCAAGATGAAGGATTTGTTGTTCGTCAAGAAGCTGCATCTTCCAGTATTTGCATCCGAGAAGCCCAGTGACAAATCCGATGAGGACTGGAACTTCGAGCATATACAGGTGTGTGGGTACATGCGGCAGTTCGTTGACGAGAACGTGTACAACCACGTTGCCAATATTGAGCATGCGAAGGCGTTGTGGGAGAAGCTGGAATCTTTGTACGCGAAAAAGACCGGGGTAAACAAACTGTTCCTGATCCGGACGATGATGGATCTGCGGTACAAAGATGGTACATCCATTACGGATCACTTGAGTGAGTTCCAGGGCGTGGTGGACCAGCTATCCTCGATGGGAGTCAAGTTCGACGACGAGGTTTAAGGACTTTGGTTGCTATGTACATTGCCAGACTCGTGGAAGACCGTACGAGTATCTATGATCGCTTCTGCTCCGGAAGGCGTGGTCAGTCTGGAGTTTGCCAAGAGCGGGGTACTGAATGAAGAAATGCGGAGACGTTCTCAGGGCACTTCATCCACATCCCATCACTCAGAGGCACTAGTTTCGGAGAGCCGCGAAAGGGGCAAAAGCAGGGGTCCAGGTGGTGGCAGAGACAAGAGCAAAGGGAAGTCCAAGGGTCGGTACGAGGACTCGGAGTGTTACCATTGTGGCAAGAAGGGCCACATCAAGCGGAACTGTTTCGCTTGGAAGAGAGAGAAGAAGGGCGACAAGGGGAAGCAAGATGAGAACACTACAGCGACGGCTTCGATACATGGAGGCGATGTGATCGTCGTAGGTGATGAGGTTATCACAAACCTCGCCTGCGATGACAATTCTTGGCTGGTGGACTCAGGGGCTTCAGCGCTTGTATCTCACAACAGGGCACTATTTACCACTTACATGACAGGCGACTGTGGAGTGTTGAAGATGGGCAATGGAATTGTGTCAAAGGCGGTTGCCGTTGGAGATGTGCATTTGAGGACGAAGACGGGTGCAGTTCTTGTTCTCAAAAATGTTCGTCATGTCCCTGATATCCGTTTCAACCTGGTGTCGGTTGGAAGGTTGGATGATGAGAAATTCTTCAGTCTCCTCGGAAATAGTCAGTGAAAGCTTTCCAGAGGTTCGATGGTGATTGCCAGAGGAAGCAAGAAGTCCGGTCTCTATTATATGGAGGGGAGCGCACAGGGGGCACAGGTGGTGAGCGCAGTCAGTGATGCGTCTACCGAGTTGTGGCACAGGCGGATCGGCCATATCAGCGAGAAGGGGATGAGCTCCTTGGTGAACAGGAAGGTGATTCCAGGGCTCAAGTCTACAAAGTTGGAGAAGTGCACGTACTGCTTAGCTGGAAAGCAAAATAGGGTGTCTTTCCAAAGTCATCCAAGTTCAAGGAAGCCGGCGTTGCTCGAGTTGATTCACTCGGATTTCTGCGGTCCTATGAAGGTAAAATCTATTGGTGGTGCTTCTTACTTTGTAACTTTTATTGATTACTGTTCCAGGAAGGTTTGGGTCTATGCCTTAAAGACCAAGGATCGGGTGCTGCCTACTTTCAAAGAGTTTCAGGCCTCTGTTGAAAGAGAGACGGGCAAGAAGTTATTGTGTGTTCGGTCCGACAACGGCGCGGCGAATACATTGGTCCCTTTGATGCTTATTGCAGAGAGCAGGGGATACGACACCAGAAGACTCCACCCAAGACACCTCAGCTCAATGGTGTAGCGGAGCGCATGAACAGGACACTGATCTTTGACGTAACAGAAAGTACGTGTAATTTCTTTTTATTAGTGACCACTGATCTTTGACGTAACAGAAGGTACGTGTAATTTCTTTTTTTGAAACAATCACTACAAGAAAATAGGTTAATAACGACACTTTATTTACGACACTTTCTAAATAAGTGCCATTATTTTTTCGTTGTCACGACACTCTACTAAAATATGTCATTTTACTTAAGTATTTATCATAATCTACGATACCTCTTTAAAAGTGTCGTAAACCTAAATCTAACAACACTTTTAAGAACACTTATAAAGGTCGTATAATAGTTTCTACTAAATACAACAATTTAATAGTGTCCTACATTAATATAAATTAAATACAATACATTAAAAGTGTTGTGTCAAAATTTATTTTCCACAATTTTTTCACCTACAGCCCGCGCCCCCCCCAAAATTTCCCCCCCAAAATTTCCTTTCCCGCGAGCAAAGAAATATTTGGCGCTGCTGAAGGCAAATAATCAAAGATCTGGAAATATTCTCTCCTTTCTCGCGAGCGTAGAAATATTGGCATAGAAATATTTTTTTTCTCCTCCGTTGCTCTCTCCATCAGATCCCGTCGCCGTGCGTCATCCCGTCGCCGTGCGTCACCCCATCGCCGTGCGTCATCCCGTCGCCGTGCGTCACCCCGTCGCCGTGCGTCACTACAGTCACCGCCATCGCAGCCGTCATCGCCGCGTTTAGGTAATATCTCACTCCATCTTCACCCTTCCTGTTTATGAGTTTTTCTTCCTTGATTTATTATCTAGGGTTTTCTTTCTTAATTAGGGTTTAGATGAAGAAATCAAAATCTAGGGTTCAAAATTTTAGGAATTTGGTGGTGCTTCAAAATTTATGGAACATTAAGATTTTTATTTGGATCTAAATTTCTGAAACATAAGATTACATTTGTTTTGTGTGAATGATATTGGTACTATGCACCACTTTCTATGTATTTAAGAACCTTTATAACTCATTTTAGGAACATTAGACTTTAGGTTCATGATTGGGGAGAACATATTCGATCTTGGATATGCTGTCTATGTATTTGGATCTAAAATTTTTATTCCTTTATTTCGTTTGTGTATATAGTTTTTAGTTGTGAGTTTGTTGTTGGAATCTGATATTCGTGTACTCTGGATTTCATTTGTGTATATAGTTTTATATATGAAAATATGATGCTTTGATGTTTGGAAGAATAAAGAAGGCCAAAAAGGGTCTGAAATTAAGTCATCTAGTATGATTCGGATGAGTTTGAAACATCCTTGTTAAAATTTTTGTACATAGACTTTAGCTTGCATATAGGAGTAAGGGCTATGTAGAGGAGTTACGAGTAGCGATGGAAGGGGGGAGCGTAAAAGATGCGCCCTCTGTAATTTCCTGAAACCTAAGAAATTCTTATCATGCTTCACCAAGATCTTGTCTAAACTCAGCTTGATTGTGGCTATTAACTTAGCAAATACCTATCTTTCATATTAATAACAATACTCTAAGCCTAGCATAAGTCATTAGCTACTTTAATTGGCACCTGACTTTGTGTCAGTGGCAATATTTCTAAACAGAAGCATGATAATGGTCATATCAGCTGCATGATAATAAGAAAAACAGCCTTATTGTTCATTACATTACCTCCATACAACTATCTTTCATCGCTCTCTCGTTCTCCAGAGAAGTAGGGGTTCTCAGGAGATCATTCACATACATTTCTTGTGTCTTGATTCATTAACATCAATACGTATTGTACAATACATTAGCTAAGATACAATAAATTAGCCAAAGAAATGGAGTTCATTAAATGAGTTTGTTTTTGAACTGTATACATTCACGAGTTTAGTGGGGCTGGTCCAATGGACATCCAACTTTACCATGACTGCCAATTAGCCACAGGATCACAACTAGGAAAATTTTCTGGAACCTCCTAGATTTGAACCAAGACCTCTGGGTGTGTCCAGCGTACTTACAATACCACAAATGAGGTCACTTCCAAACAAATATGATACGTAGACCATTGAATGTCTGATTTGTTATCCATAAAATATTTTAAGTTACATTCAAACTTTTGTGTTTCATTTGTCCATTAAACCGTCGTCATGAGTTCAACACGAAGGGCTGCAAATGACAGTAGCCACTAGACATCTTTTATGTATACATGTGTACCTAAGGTAATGATTATTTGAATGAACCATTGTGTGATTTTAGACCGTTATATTTACTCATTGCTTTTAATATTATACAAAACACTAACTTTCTTTTTGTGTCCATGATAGGTTATTTTGGTTTGGCATTGTAATTGTGGTGAGCAGCTGACGAAGTCAGTAAATTTGCTTGTTTAGGATGGATAAAACATGGAATAATTATCCAAGGTCCTAAACTTTTCTTTGATATATATGTACTTTCAGGCTATCAAATATATGAATAATTACATAAGTTATAGTTTTTTGTTTCTATTTGTAGGTCTAGTGATGAGTACCTAGAAGGAGTGAAGAGATTTATAACAAATGCTAAGAACTATGCTAGGAATCCTGATAGGATCGTATGTCCTTGTAAAGAATGTAAAGTTGAAAAGTCACAAAAAAATGATGTAGTATATGATCACTTGGTACGAGTTGGTTTTGATCCTTCATATCAACTTTGGGTTCTTCACGGGGAACATTCAAGTAGTTTTGAACAAAATGAGTCTTCTCAGTTGCCAGATGCTCACAGGATGTAACATGATGCATACATTCCTTTTGCTGGAGATTCAGAGGCTACGGAGGGTATCAATATGAATGAAGATGAGGTTTTTAGAAAAAAATTAGAAGAGGCTGAAGCTCCTTTGTATCCAAGTTGTACTAAGTATACAAAGATGTCTGCAATCACCACTCTTTACAAGCATAAGGCTACAAATGGGTTGTCAGATAAAGCATTTAATGAACTTCTTGAGATTCTACAGGATATGTTGCCAGAGGAAAACAATATTCCAGATTCTTTATATGCGACAAAAAGTTTCTAAAAGAGTTTGATTTAGGATATGAGAAGATACATGCTTGTGTTAATAATTGATGCTTGTTTAGAAAAGAGAAAGCACCTGGAGACATGTCCTACTTGTGGTTCTTCACGATGGAAAGTAAACCCACGAACAAGCAAGATCAGAAAGGGAGTGCCTGCGAAGGTTTTACGATACTTTCCAATAATACCAAGATTAAAAAGGATGTTTATGTCAAAAGATAAGGCGGCACAATTGACTTGGCACTCCACCCACCACAGTCAAGATGGAACAATGCGCCATCCGGTGGACTCGGTTGTGTGGGATTCTATTGATAAAAAATGGCCTGATTTTGCTTCAGATCCAAGAAATATCAGGTTTGGGCTATCATCAGATGGCTTTAATCCTAACAAAAATCTCAGTACCCAATACAGTATGTGGCCAGTCATGTTATGTATATACAACCTGCCCCCCAATGTATGCATGTCGCAAGAAAATTTGATGTTGACTTTACTTATACCTGGCAAAGATGAACCTGGAAACGACATAGATGTATATCTTGAACCACTTATTGATGATTTGAAGGAGCTTTGGAACCATAGAGTGGTGGCACATGACGCATTCACTAAGTCCGCATTTAATTTGAAAGCTATCTTAATGTGGACAATCAATGATTTTCCCGCTTATGGTAATTTGGCTGGTTGTACTACAAAGGGAAAACTTGCATGTCCTATATGTGGTCCTAATACATGTTCTCGATATTTAAAGAAGTCACATAAGACTGTGTATATGTCTCACAGGAGATTTCTTCCACCTAGACATTTGTGGCGTGATAAGGCTAGCTGGTTTGACGGGACTAAAGAAAAAGGACACCCACCAAAACCATTGACTAACAATGAAATTTTACATGCCGTAAATAAAGTTCAAAATGTGTGGGGAAAGAGCAAGAAGAAGAGAAAGAAGAACGACCCTCCTAGTATGTGGAAAAAGAAGTCAATACTTTTTCAATTACCCTATTGGGAGGTAAATTATTTTTTATTAAAATACTTATATTTAGTTAGTTTTAATATAAGAGATTTAATTTTTTTTATTATATCACAGGCTATACCGTTGCGTCACAACTTGGATGTTATGCATATTGAGAAGAATGTTTGCCAAAGCATCTTGGGAACACTATTGAATATTAAAGGACATACAAAGGATGGCTTACAATCTCGTGGAGATTTAGCTGACATGAATATTAGGTCCGACTTGTATGCAGAACCAAGAGGGCAAAGATTTTTCCTTCCTCCAGCACCTTACACACTATCAAAAGCTGAAAAACAAATATTTTGTAAGAGGAGGTTTGATTTGAAGATACCTGATGGCTATAGTTCAAATATTAGCAATTGCGTCAAGCTGGAAGAATGCAAGATTATTGGTCTCAAGTCCCATGATTATCATATTTTAATGCAACAATTGTTGTCAGTTGCTTTAAAAGGACTTCTTCCAGAGGGACCAAGGAAGGCAATCTTTCGTTTGTGTTCTTTTTTTAATGAACTATGTCAAAGATTCATTGAAAAAAATAAATTGGAAGTATTGGAGAATGAAATTGTGGAGACTATATGCATGTTGGAAAGGTACTTTCCTCCAGCTTTTTTTTGATATCATGGTTCATCTGACAATACATTTAGGACGAGAGGCTAGATTATGCGGGCCGGTGCATTATCGATGGATGTACCCTTTTGAGAGATATGTAATAGAACCTCATTATATTTTTAGGGTTTATAGTTTATTCAATAAATTCCTAAATTGGGTCATTTACCATTTATTTTTTTTTCTTGTTTTAACTTCCACCAGATTTATGAAGTATCTTAAAGGATTTGTTAGAAATCGTGCTCGACCTGAAGGATGCATAGCCGAATGCTATCTAGTGGATGAGTGTGTGAGATTTTGCAGCGAATACATGCCACAAGCAGCAGGCACAAAACTAAATCGCAATGAAGATTTTGAGGATGATGCAATTATAGAGGGACGCCCAATTTCAAAAGGAAAAGTAATTACCATGTCAAGTGAAATGTTGAAGGCTGCTCATCTTTATGTTCTTCTAAACAGTGCAGAAGTTGAACCATATATTCCGTAAGTATAATACCAACACATTCTAAGAGCGGAAGTTGCATCGAGATTAATATATATATATATATATATATATATATATATATATATATATATATATATATATATATTTATATAAGTAACTATATAAACTTTGATGTCATTATTAGAGTGCACATGGAGGAGTTAAAGCGTGATGATAGGCGTTTGTTACAGGATAATAATTTGTTGCAGAAGAGGCATTTAGAAACATTCATTTCATGGATGTCAGAGAAGGTCAGATATACATACACACAGACACACTGGATACTAATTATGATAGTTATGAGGGGTAACTTTTAATATTAGTTATATTTTTTTTCAGATTAATCTTGAAAGTGCAGCGAGCACAATATCAGATACGCTTAGATGGCTTGTGCAAGGACCTAGACGTGTGGCAATCTTGTACTTGGGTTATGTGATCAATGGAAAACGCTTTCATACAACAGAAATTGAGAGATCTACTCATGATTATGGTGTTTATATAGAAGCTGAGACTATATGTAGATCCAGTGCCAGGGACACATCACAAGTTGTTGCAAATGTTTCTTATTATGGGGTTATAAGGGATATTTTGTTATTGGACTTCAACACATTTCGAATTCCTGTTTTTCAATGTGATTAGGCCAACATAGTTAGTGGTATAAAGAAAGAGGATGGATTCACCTTAGTTAATCTTCATGAAGGACTCAGTAAATTTGAAAGAGATCCATTCATTTTTGCATCACAAGCAAAGCAAGTATTTTACTCCAAAGAAAGTGAAAGATCAAATTGGCATGTAGTATTAAAGGTACCACCAAGAGGCTTTCATGACTTGGCTATCTTTGATGAAAGTGTTTATACTTCATATGCCCCACAAGATGTTTCTGCACTTGTGATAGACCATAAGGATAGCGATGAGCTATACAAGAGGAGGAATTGTGAAGGTCTTCTTGTGTCAATATAGTATTTGGGCTGAATTAGAGACAAATTTTTGAAGTAATTTTTTTTTATCTTGGACAAATGTGGCTCAAAGCAGCCAACCTTTCTATTTGCTGTTGATACTCTTCTTTTTGTTGCGAAACATTTGCCTATGAATGATTTCTGTTGGATTGCTCATTTATGTGTTCAACCAAATAATGTGTATGTTGGTCTTCACATGCTTGGATTTTAATATTTGGATATGGATTTTTTGAATCCTTTAAAACACATATTTTTTCATATGCATACATGTCCATTGTTTCTGTTTTTCCTTGTCGTTAACTCGTCATAAATGCAATTTATACACTGTTTCAGATTTGGATCTATTGGTTCTGCCTAAATGATGATATGAAGTTAAATACATACTTTTCTTGCCTGTTACACAAAAAATGTATGGATAATTTTGAAATTCCTGCATGACTCACAGATGAGTGATTTGTTTCCTTGTTCCTTGTGGCTGTTCTGTACTTGTATCGTAATGCATGTTTGATGTTGAGAGATTATAGTTAAATTGTTATGAATGATGGCTATGGAAAATGTCCTACTCATTGCAAGCAGGATTCAAAATATAATCTGGACTGATCTTTTATGTAAACTGGCTAGGCCTTATTTAATTCATCATATTTTTCTCTTTCTATCAGTTTATATGAAGCTTGTTAATCTAGCCAGTCTTTTATAAGAAGCTAATGTACCAGTCTTTTTGAAATTCCTGCATGACTCACAGACGAGTGATTTGTTTCCTTGTTCCTTGTGGCTGTTCTGTACTTGTATTGTAATGCATATTTTATGTTGAGAGATTATAGTTAAATTGTTATGAATGATGGCTATGGGAAATGTCCTACTCATTGCAAGCAGGATTCAAAATATAATCTGATCTTTTATGTAAAATGGCTGGGCCTTATTAAATTCATCGTATTTTTCTCTTCCTATCAGTTTATGCGAAGCTTTTAATCTAGCCAGTCTTTTATACGAAGCTAATGTGCCAGTCTTTTATACGAAGCTGATCTTTTATGTAAGCTTGTTAATCTAGCCAGTCTTTTATAGTCTTTTATATAAGCTCTGTTGGCATCATATTAGGATATTTCTGATGAATTGTGATACTTGTTCACAATAAAAATCTTAGTAACCCCAATTTGAATGCATTAAACATCTTGGGTATTCTCCTGCATCATGAAAGCCCTATTTCTGCCCACATCGGCTCCGACTGCCAGGATATTGTACATGGTCCTCGAAGCGACATTACCGATAAGGTTGTCAAGTACTTGGTTGAGCAGATTTGCGACAAGGATATAAATCAGAATCACACACCAGTCTACACTCCAGTTTATACAAGTTCCTGATTGCAGCAACAAAAACCTAATGATACATGGTACTTTGCTTATACTTTGCTTATACAGGGTTTTAATAATTCCTTGAAACTCTCTTCATACTTTGCTTATACTTTGCTTATACATGGTACTTTGCTTATACTATTTTGATACATGGTACTTTGCTTATACATGGTACAAATAGAAAGTATAAGCTAGTTGTCTCTCTTAAATCAGAATCACACAACAGTCTACACTCCAGTTTGTTTTCGCTTCCAAACAAATTGGGATTTTAGTTTGTAGTTTGTTTCCATGAGCTTAATTGTTCTGCTAACCTATTAGATTGCTAGTCTTAACATGTTTCCCTACATACATGGTACTTAATTGCATGTATTTACTTGTCTTTTCTTGATACTGAAATATGTCAATGGTACGTCCTATATTTTTTTAACATGAACTGAATTATACTTTCTATTTGTACGGATTTAATTCATCTTTCTCAATTACAGTGATATGGCAAGGAAATCATCACATGTCATTTATGATAGCCCACCTGTATCTAGATTACCTAATGATAGTTGCAACGATGATACTGATTCTGGGATAGAAGGAAATATTAATGCTGGTGGTAAAGAAAAGAGAACCAGAGGAAAAACAAAGGTTCCAGTTGTTGCAGTTGGTGAAAAGAATCGTACAATGATTGAGTGGAATGGATATGGACAACCTGTGGGAAAAGAATCTGTTAGATTCAGTACAATTGTTGGGTGTATTGTTCGAGAGAATGTTCCAATAAATATAAATACTTGGCACAACGTAGATAAGAAAATCAAAGAAAAATTGTGGGATTTGATGATGGTGTGTACTTTGTTTATGAATTTTATTATTGTCCCTTCTTGTAAAGCATTTAATAAAATTACTTATTCTTAATTTTACTTGTAAATGTAGCAAAAATATGTTATTGAGGATTGTTACAAGAAGTTCATCATGCGTTTGATGGGGAAGTCGTGGCGAAATTGGAAATCCCATATATCTCAAAATTTAAGGAAAGTTATAGATGCTGGTGTGGATGTATCTCGTCATATTACCCTCCTCAAACCGGACGAACCTACAGATCGCGAGTGGGATGAATTTGTAAAGATTCGCACATCCGATCAATTTAAGGTAAATATGATAGCTAAATGTTTTAAAATCATATGCATCGTATATTTGTATTAGAGTTATAAGTTTTGTTTCAACTTATTTTATGTAGGAATTAAGTCAAATGAAGCAGGCTGCAAGGGCAAAACAAACGATGCCTTATACTCTAAGCCGTAAAGGTTATACAAGATATGAGCATGATTGGGTATAAGTTGTACTTGTTTTTAGTTCATGTAGCTTCAATTAATTCTCTTGCTTGCAATAAACTTGATATGTTTTAATCATTTTGTCATTCGATTTTTTGATAGAAAATTGAGAATAAGGGCAAAACTATATCGAGGGTAGACCTATGGATCGAAGGACATAAGAAAAGGAAGGGAGAGAAGAGGGGGGAACCGATCAACGATGTTGCAGATAAGGCAATTGTATGTAAATGAAGCTTATTTATTTCAAATTTGTTATTATCTTCTATTTTTTAATGATTCTCACAATATGCTAATACTATTTCTTTTTTAGTCGAAAATGGAAAAATATAAAGAGCTTCCAGATAGTTCGACATCTATAAATGAGGATACAGTGAGTAAGTATTTTGGTCCAGAACGCTCAGGTTCTGTTAGAGGCCTTGGATTTGGAGTTACCCCATCTAAAATAGAGGCCCACTTACAAAATAAAATATGGATGCAATCTGTTATGAATGAGTTAAATGAGGTTCGCAAAACTCAAGATCTTACGCAAAAAATTCTAAGAGAGCTTAGGCCAGACATGGTAAGTTGTGATAATTTTATCTTTCACTCGAGTGTTTTTCTAAAAACTGTGCAATCTTAAGTTTCACAAACTCAAGTCGTAAAATTGTTTTACAGTTTCCAAGAGAGCCTAGTAATGAAGGAGCGCCATCTCCCTCAAGTCGACAGGTATATTTTATGGTAATGCTATTGATATTTAACTCTAAAATGTTTAACTTTTAGCTTCTTATTTCATTATAGTCCCATCAAGAGAGTGTGAATGTTAGTGCTACTACAAATCTTATGGGCGCTAAGTGCAACCTGTTAAATTGGACTGCCACCGGGCAGGTGGTGGCAAAGGCATAAATTGCTTCTACGGATTCTACTTCAATGGTACATCATGTTATACTTGGGCCAGACTGCTACAAAGTTTGGGTTAAGGAAGTTTTAGTTCCAGATGTTACTTTGTTCCGAGCCTCAAGAGAATTTTTTACCCTTGATGATACTATAGGAAGTACAATTGCTTGGCCACACAAGTATATTAGTTTTGAAGAGATCCAGGTAATTAAATTTTTAATATGTATGTTTACTTAGTTTTATTATATTTATAAAGATGGTTGTTGATTAGTACATTCGTACATATTGAGTATATATACATCTGTGGTAATGATATAATTTTCCTTGCTTATTGTTTCAGGTGAGTACTAAAAGGTTGTCAAGTTCTTGACTGGTAAAACTTGCTCATGTGGTAATGGTGAAATTCAGAATTTGGAAACTGTTTAAGGTACGATAGAATTTTCTCTCTCCTAATATTGGTATGCCATTTGCTAACTGAACCAAGTGATACTAGGAAACCTGGTTTACTGATACTCTTGAAATGGGTGTATTATGATTTATTTCCCGAATCTGAACACACATCTTCTGTTTTCATATAAACATGATAAGTAGATGAATAATATGTATTGCTACTTGTTACTCGCAAAAATGGGAAATAAAAGACAGATAACTTCTCACATATTATTAAAAATTCTGAGGGTGGGTCTACTCTACTGTTGAAAATCTGAAGGTAACTTCAGTGATGATGATCTCAATCTACATGGACTAGTGTGATGAGCTTTACTCGTTTCTGATTAATATTGTCTCTCATCTAGTCTCATTCTTGGTCAAGTGACCTTTCAGAGGTTTGTTCAGTTTCTTGAGCTTAAGATTGTGATAATGGCTCCTGCCCATATAAGAGGGCATTAAAATGGTTGTATTAGGATTTGTTTCCCGAATCTGAACGCATACTTTCTGTGTATATAAACTTGACAACTAGATGAATCTATGTATTGATACTTGTTACTCGCAAAATTAATAGATAAAAAGACAGAAAACTTCTCATTTATTATTAAAAAAATCTGAGGGTGGGTCTATTCTATTGTTGAAAATCTGAAGGTAACTTCAGTGATGATGATATCAATATACTTAGACTATATGAGCTTTACTAATTTCTGGTCAATATTGTCCCTGATCTAGTTTCATTCTTGGTCAAGTGACCTTGCTGAGGTTTGTTCTTCGGTTTCTTGAGCTTAAGACTGGTAATGGTTTTAGTTTCTTCTAGCTAATTCCATCAGGATTGCCTATAACTTCAGGTACCAACTTGTAGGAGAGTGAAAGAAAGTTCATAGTAGAATCAATTCTTCAATGGAACCTGCTCGACTCAACATCAAGCTCTATAGTTCACCCTATTTTACTAAGGCTCGGATGATGATTAATCCATAGATTACCCCATTTTTATAGGCTCCGATGGTGATGAATCTACTCCTACAATCGTCAAGTCTTTCTATCCATGATTTGGTAATCATCCTTCCATTACAAATAAGCAGAGATGACCAACTATTTTCTACGCTTTTAAAGTCGGACTATCACAGGGGTGAACAAAATACTAAGGTTTTACAGTTAATACCTTAATCATCAATACTCAAAACTTATATTTCATGTTAAAAATTAATTTGTTCTATGGAGACATCCTCTTTGATAATATGCCCAATTTCAGTGATATGAGAATTTAGGGGACACATGGTTGGTCATGTGTGATATCTCAGAATGCAATACTTTGTGCTATCCTGCTCACACTCCAGTTACAAGATTTGGGAGATAACAGAGAATGTGAAGTCTATGTTGTTAACTCGAGAAACAGAAAATTATGATGTGCTATCAAATATCATGTCTGCAATAAATGCAAGTAACCAGGAGTTAATGGAACTAACCAGACTCATGTTATTATTAGATATAATTTATCATCTAAGCTTTCTGCCATCAGAATGGGTCAGCTAAGCAGCATAATAGAGCACATAAAAGAATTGACCAAAGTTTTTATGAGATGATGTCATCTCACTCAAAGGATTGACAAATGTTTTATGACTTGCCATCAAACTGACATCAACCCTTTCTGATGGTGCCAAATACCAAGTCAAGTTAGATATGAGCAAGATCGGGCCTTGTCATAAAACTGTAACCCAAATTATAAAGTAGGTAAAAGACTAGAAAGGAGCGCCGTCCAAGTTCCCCTATGTTAGGAACAAGTATATTTTAAGAGGTACTATGTTATGATTTAGTATTCCGAAACTCATGTGCTCAGCCCAACACATTGTGTTGCATTTGAGGTTATAGATAGTGAGATTTCTATTTTAAGAGGTACTATGTTATGATTTAGTATTCCTTCAGGATTTAAACAAGATCAATTGTATTCAATCCTTCACCATGTGCACAGCAGTGTAACACACAAATGCGGCCCGTAAAAAATTTGACTTTCAAAAATATGCTTTTGGCATATTTGGATGATCTCTCATTTGACTAAAAAATTGCTTCTATTTATTGGAGTATCAGTAAACCAGGTTTACCAGGATATGATGGTTTACCAGGTATATGCATGGAGTAAATTTATTGGTGGGATATGATGGTTTATCAGGTAGACACCATTCCTGATTGTTCCTCTTCAAATTTATTGGCAAATTTATTGGAGTAACTTGGTAGAGGAGTACTTGTATTTTGGCATGATATGATGGTTTATCAGGTAGACACCATGATATTACAGCATGGACTTTTCCATTATCAGTTGCTTTTATCTTGACTTCAGTTTCTCCGTAACTGTTTGGTCGTTTCCAAAAGTCAAATTCAAAATTTTTGAAGGGTTCTGACAACTGATGCATACTACATTAGAAATAAGACTGTGATAGTTCTGTTGAAGCAATAACTGTGAGATTAGTCATGTTCATACCAATTGGATCTCTTCTGACAGTGCATTGCAATGCATAGCATATTGTTGTGGTTTTACACATATGATACCCTCCAGCCCAGCAGGCGTAAGATGTATCCCAACTATTGTTATGTGCCTTTGTCCTCAATTATACAATGAAACATGAGTTTGAGACTTTCCAAAAGGCTACTTTATCAAAGTATTTTTTGTATTGTTCTTTATCTCACTCATTTTAATTTTTCATCAAAGTATTTTTGTACTGTTCTGTATCTCACTCTTAATTTTTCATCAGTTATTATATGTTTGAAAGTTGAAATATGCATGAATTTTTATCTTTTTGTGTGCAGATTGATCGATGAGTTTGGATTAGATTCGAGTTTGATGCTGGAAAGAGTTGGACGCTAACTAGTGCTAGTAGGAATTTTATATGTTATGTAATAGACTTTGTTGTGGTTCTCAATATTACTCTTTTTGAGACTTTGTATGGATTTGAGATATTACAATATGACTTTGTATGGATTTGAGATATTACAATATGACTTTGTATGGATTTGAGCTATTGCAATATATTATTTTTGCTACATTAAAGTTTTATTATTTGTGAAATTGATTTTGGTCTATTATATAAAAATAAATATACAAATGAAATCAATTTATATTTCATATATTTTTATGATATTTTGAAGGCATTTAAAATGTGTTGTTGAAGTGAATTAAATGACACATATAAGGTGTCGTGACATCAATGGTATTTATAATTTGGATGTTTAGATTACACATAGAAAATGTTGTGAAATATATTTATAGCATTAAGACGACACTAGCAAACTGTCGTGAAATAAGTATTAAACGACATTCAAGAAGTGTCATCATAACAGTATTACATAGCATTTTTTCCTTGCCGTTGAAAGTCCAAAAGAATTATGAAGACACTTATCAGGTGTCATTGAAGTACGTTTAGATGGCACCGAAATCATGCCATAAAAAATGTTAACACGACATTCATAAAATGTCATCATAAATATATTGCATGGCACTTACGAAGTGTCGTTGAAAAAAAAAACTTTCTATGATACCCCCTCTAGACTACACTCAAAAAGTGTCGTGGAAAGTCATTGATGACACTTTTCGGATGTCATTAAAATACTTTTTTGTTGTAGTGAATGCAAACGATATAATGCTCTTCCAAACTGCTGAAGACTTGATGCAATTGAAATGTTCTTGAGAGTACTTACAATGTACTGATTTTGCAAACACAAAGTGTGCTACATACTAATGAACTGCAGAACTACAACCATCATGGGAACAAGATGAAATATCCATGATTGGTCCAAAAGAAGAAGGAAAAGACAGGTTAGGTTTCGGTGGAACCTGCAAGTCATCGATGCTTCCTTCCAACATCTCTATTACTTTGGTGATAGAAGGCCGATTCTGGGGCATTGTTTGGATGCACCACAAACCAACCAAGATCATCTTCCTCACAACTTCTTCGGTTTCAGCTGTCGCACCATAAGCTCGTAGACCTCCACTGTGATCTAGATGCTTGTATATCGAAAAGGGAAAGTAGGTCTCGCTTGTATTTTGAACATCCAAGGGTATGTTCTCTCTTCCTCCGGCCATCTCCAACACCATCATTCCGTAACTATAGATGTCAGACTTACTCGAGACGACTCCAAAGTTTCTGTAGAAAAGTTCCGGGGCAATGTAACCTGCGGTGCCTCTTGTACCTTCCATGGAGAGGATGCTGTCATTTCGGAGGCACAACTTAGAAAGCCCGAAATCAGAAATCTTGGGTCGAAAATCTTCGTCTAGTAAGATATTGTGAGGTTTAATGTCGAAATGTACTATCCTTGTGTTGCAGCCACGATGCAGGTATTCTAGTCCTCGAGCAATACCAATTGCTATCTGGTACAACTTTTCCCATCTGAGAGTTGTTTTGGGTTCCTTCGAGCAAATTAGCTTGTCTAACGAGCCATTGCACATGTACTCGTAAATGAGAGCTCTCTTGGATCCCTCTGAGCAAAAGCCCAGAAGATTAACGACGTTAACATGCGAACTCCTGCCGGTGCTTGCGATCTCGTTGAAGAAGTCCTCTCCATTGCCTTTGGAGTCGCTTAAAACCTTCACCGCCACCAAACGACCATCGATGAGAGTACCTTTGAATACACTGCCATAACCGCCCTGGCCAAGTTTGTTGCGGAAGGACTGTTATTTTCTTCACATCGGAGTACTTGTACCTTTTTGGAGCTAGCGATCCATGTTTCTTTAGAAAGTTCTCAACATTCTTATCATTGTTTAGAGTCTTCTTCCTATAGATGCGATAGTAGCAACAAATAACAATGCCGCATGCTGTAACTAAAGCCACGGTTCCTCCTACAATACCTGCAAGTGAAAGTGATAATTACCAAGTTTTTTTTATTGAATAGTCTTACAGTTCTAACTGTCATGAGCTATTTATGAACTAGAAAGTTGAAGAGAAAGATGCATTTTTACCTATTGCAGTTTTCTTCGCATGATTTGTTTTGTCTGCAGCCAAAAATGCAATACCAAAGGCAGTTCAGCATACATACAGATTTTAAAATAGCATCTAAACGAAAACTCAACTTGTAGTATTTGGAACTTGGAATATGTTGAATTATCTGACAACAAATTACGATGCATTGGTATGCCTTCAAGGAGACTGGATGAATGGTTAATTTCGTCCGTTTTGAAGAATTTAAATTGAGGAACTTAATTGGTTCATATTTTCTCCTCGAGAATGCTGTATTCACATAACTAGTGAGCCTTGCGATATGTGGTGGAAAGAGAGTTAAGTTCTGGTGTAAATAGAAGATATGAAACTGTAAATTGATCACCTAAACGTATAGCGAATTAAGGACAGTGAACTGAAACACCAACCTGATCTGTTGCAAGTGCCATGCTCACTTCTACCATCAGAACAGAAGAAGCGGGTTTAATTGCGCATCCGGGTGCTGCGGGTCGAACCCGCAAACACCTCCAGAGTGTTGACATCTGCTGCACTGATCCTCCCCAACCATCCAGTTCAGCCCAAATCCGTTTTGCAATACACCCAAGAAATCTACCCTACCCTAGCTCCACGAGGAATAGCACTGTCTGAATTAATAAACTAGAATCACTACAATCGGGCTACACGGTGCTGGAGATCCCGGAGGAAGGTGCACAAAAGAGATCCCGGAGGATTCTAAGAGACGAAATCAAATGTAACACTTCGAAGAAGACACAAATGATTTTCGTAGTAGCAGCGTCGAAAGCCCACATAAAGTTTCTGATTAGATCAGAAACGATCTCGTTTAGAACGAGATTACAAGTGGAGAAGAGATGAACAGAAGAAAAGAAAGCCTGCTAGGTTATGGATCACCAGAGCTCAAAGCTAGATTCGCCTCACACGAATAGCTTCCAGGAACCAGCAAGTTCAAATACGAACTATGGAACAATCTACTCTTCTGACTCCTCGGTTGGACATAACCCCCTTTGTTTCTCTATTCTCTGTTCTCTGAAAATTTTCGTTCGGAACTTGTAGAATAATCTGATCAGAGAGAGAGCGAGAGAAGAGAAACTTATATAGGCGCACGCACTAACCGTCCAGTATGCGAAACGTTCGGGACGTGTAAGGAATCGTTTTCAAACGTTTCGTAATTGTTCAGATCGTGCACAGACACGGTAACGCCAACTGCTAAGTGCAAAGTGCGCCAACAAAATACCACATTACGTCTCATGAGCCCATGAGACCGAGTCCGAATCCGAGCCGCTAAGCCCCTAGCTCAAAAGTAATAAATTTCAAGAGCATAACAAAAGCATTAATGCTTCATTGTTAAGTTAGCATTCTTTCAACTAGAAAAATATCCCCACATGGTACTCATGTTCCCCACCACACACATGTGCATCTCTAAACACAAACAAAGCTTATATATATATATACAAGTCATTTGGCCTAGGCAATGTGGGACTATTTTTCTAGTTTCTAAGGCCAAGCACTAATGCTTTTGTTGGTGGGGAACATGAGTAAAAATATATACAAGTCATTTGGCCTAGGCAATGTGGGACTATTTTTCTAGTTTCTAAGGCCAAGCACTAACAATTAATTCATGATTAAGACTATATTGATGGCTGACTGTATCGAATGACATTGTTGCATAAGTACGTGGTACAAAAGAAAACTAAATAACCAAGAAGAGGTAGGACGTCGTCCCTAAGGCACTAGCCTAGTGGCAGTGCGGACGGCCGTCCGAGCACAGGTCTCGGGTTCTAATTTCCTCTTGGACGGCTAGGTGGTTTTGAGCTACGGCTCAACTTGAAAAAAGGACACCTCAAAAACAAAGAAGAAGATGTAGGGTGTCTGCAGGAGAGCGCACTACTCAAAATGGGTAATCCGATATATTCAAAACTTAGATTGCCCCAAAGTATAGATTGCTAATAAAATGGGTTAACATGATCACTGATTTGCATTAGATTTTGAAAATTATTTGATGCATCAGTTGTACAATCCACAGTTTAATTACTTGGATCATCGAACCAAAGACTTGGCATTACATTTTGAAAAGTATTTGATGCATCAGTTGTAGAAACCACAGATTACTTGGACCATTGAACCAAAGACTTGTGAGTGTGACTAGTCTCGTGTGGCCCATTCCAAACTGGGCGAATGCTAACCAGCTTTTAAGGCAGAGATGGCCAAAAGAATGAAAGCACAATTTTTTTTAATTAGAACTGGCATATATGTAGGTATATTTTATTGTACTCGTGAAGAGCAAAAGATACTATGATAGTAAATTACATTTTTTTTAATTTTTTTCTGCACACAATTATCTAACTGTTTTTATTAAATTTAATGAACTATTTTAATTATTAAAACTAGGAAATGATATATTTGGAAGAAAAAATTACGGTAAAACTAATTTTTTTTATATTTATTATATGGTAGTATAGATGATAAGATCAGTAGAAATACTCGAATGGATTCTTCTTCTTTTTAGTTCACATAAGTAAACAACCATTTTCAAGTTGGCAGTTCAACTAATAAGGAAGAAGACTGACCGGCTCAATAATCAGCTGCCAACAAGAAGACGACTATATGATGAGTTGAGCCTTAATTTTCTTACGGACAGAAATGTTTAAAAGTTTTTTCCACTGAATCCTATTCTCCTACAACAAGGAACAAACAAAACCTAAAGATGTTTAGTTAGTTTTTTTTGGCTAAATTACAATTTAATACCCTCAATTATTTCATTTTTTCAAGTTGATACCCTCAACCTTGATAGGTATCAACTTAATACCTCAACTATCATTATACTACTTAATATCCTAACGGAGTCAACGGAGAAGTTAAAAGGACCAAAAAACCCACATCCCTTACTCTACTACCGTACGGTTATATGAGAATTAGGAATTCCCAAAAATCACTCAACCTAATTTTAGAAATGTGGAGATCACTCTCTCCCTCTTCTTTCATTTGATGTTCTCCCTCATCCCCTCTCTATTCACTGCCATATATCGAAGTCTTTGAAGGTATGTGTAAAAAAAATTAGTTTCATATATGGTGTTATATGTTTTTTGTAAAATGTATTCATTTTCCTATTTGTTTTGGATTTTTTTTTGTCAATTTTCTTGTTTAGTTAAGCATGTATTTTGATGTATGGGTTTTTATTGTTGAATTTTCTCACATAGGATTTTTCTGACATTGTAAGCCAATTTATGGTTATGATGGTTGGAATTTATGCGCACTGCCATTTGTTAAGAAATGACCGGGGCGTCCAAAAAATTCATGAAACAAGAAAAGTGACGAACCTCTCTCAAAAAATAGATATGGAATTAGGAGAACTGGAATTGTAATGAAATGGTCTAATTGTCAACAAACGAACCATAGCAAGAGGAAGTTTAAGAATGCATATGTTGCTCCTGTGAAGAAGACTAGAAAGTTTGCAAATGTTAGAAACTTGGATGTAGGAACATCTTCAACTAGAGGTGGATCATCGTCAAGTAGGCCAAGAATTAAGAAGTTGGTTAATAGGTCACCGCCTGGAATGCGTTTCGTACCAAAATTTACACCAAGAAGAAGGCCATCTATTGCAACATCAGCTCTACAACAAGTCTCAGAAATCCTCCTAGTCATGTACGAGTATCAGTTATGTTAAGCGGTAAATTTTTATGATTTTCGTATATAACTAACACTTAC
Source organism: Iris pallida (assembly GCA_029216955.1). Lineage (NCBI taxonomy): Eukaryota > Viridiplantae > Streptophyta > Magnoliopsida > Asparagales > Iridaceae > Iris > Iris pallida. The sequence continues at coordinate 6,645,878 of JANAVB010043017.1, forward strand.
AATCAACATTTGTTAGTATACACATGGAGTTCTGGATGCCATGACTGGAATACAGGTGTTGCAGGAGTCAAATATAACAATGAAACCATGTACTGTTATGTAATGAAGATAAATTTCCAATTTTTTTACTTGGAAAAAATCCTGAACATATTGTTATTATTGCTAAACTAAATTGTGTTTTTTCAGGAAAGTAAGGTAGATGTCATGACTTTGGAATCTGAACATATCTGAAGAAGGCTAGGATTTAACTGATACTAGTGGATATATAGCAGTGCAACAAATGTGATAGTAAATTCCATTTTTGCTATATTTTTTTTATATGTTTTTATGTTTGGATATGTATCAATATTTTGGATATAGCAGTGAAACAAATATGATACAATGTATTTTGGCTGTGTATCTGCACCTAGGTTTTGGCTATGTATCGGTGAATATTTTGACATATTTGAAGATGAGTATCAGTGAGCATATTTGAACAAAACATATTTTTTGAGTTTCAGTGTGTGAAACAAATGTGAGCATATTTGAAACAAATATAAACAAATGTGAAATGTGAGCATATTTGAAACAAATGTGAAATGTGAAACAAATGTGAAAAGGATACCAAATGTGAAACAAAATGTGAGCATATTTGAAACAAATGTAAACAAATGTGAAATGTGAGCATATTTGAAACAAATGTGAAATGTGAAACAAATGTGAAAAGGATGCCAAATGTGAAACAAATGTGAAGATGAGTATCAATGAGCATATTTGAACAAAACATGTTTTTTTTCATTTTCAACCAGCAGTGTTCTGAGCATATTTGATACATGTGGTAAACTGGCAGTGTACTGCCAGACTACCTATATTAGTTCTGCTGTTGTCCAACCCATCCAACAGGTTTCTATGTGGCATTTTTGTGCCCCACAGTACACTGGCGGTGTACTGGCAGTGTACAAAATTTGTTATGCTTTTTAACAAAAAAATATCAGCAGCTTCTGTGTTTCAAATTTGTGTCTCCTAGTACAGTGCTAGTTTACCGAGTTAGGTGGGTATATATGTTGTTCCAAAAAGACCAGTTGCTTCTGTGTTTCAAATTTGCACTCTCTTCACCACCAAAAAGAAATTGATGTGTCTCCTCTCTCCACCAAGAAGAAACTGCACTCTCTAATGCCCACCAACTGTGCGGTATATATCTCCATTTCAATCTATCATATCGATTTCATCTCCCCCCTATTTCTCTTGTTCTCTTCAAATTTCTCCTCCTCTCCAACGTCCACCAACTGTTCGGTATATATCTTGACCCGTGAAAATCATATCCCCATAAATAAATGACAAAGAAATTTGGGAAAAAGCATGGGCTAGGACATCACCGATAAAATTATTTGGGGAAGAACTGAACGTGGAAGAGGAGAATGAGCCATATTTTTATAATAAGAAATTAGGGTTATTTTCGTCTACAAATATTGACATTTCTGAATTTGGACGGAAAAGCTAACGTTTGGGTCACGGAGGGTATATAGTAAACATAGACAATACCTGAGGGTATTAAGTTCACACCTATCAAAGTTGAGGGTGTCAACTTGAAAAAATTGAATAGTTGAGGGTATTAAGTTTTAATTTAGCCTAGTTTTTTTTTCTTTCTAAATTTGAAGAGACGTGACTGGTTTTTGACATACTCATGAGATCCGTAATCACCCCCCAAGACTCCCAGTTCACCACCGGACTAATAGCGAACGGAGTGACCGCGAAGGAGAGGTTGCTGTTGAAGACTGGACATTCACTTTTGGCCAATTCGGCATTGGCAACTACAAGAGAGAATTGTTCTCGTAGAAGATTTTCTCGACTCGACACACTCCAGAAGGCATCTGTATTAGAGGAATACCATCTTCACATTGGAGCTCAAAAATCTGGAAAGCCCCACAATAATTAAGATGGTTGCTTTCCTCTCAGCCAGAATGGGTGTCTTATGTTTGCGATGTCTCCACAGCTCGATACTCGACAATTCATATCGAGGTGAGCGGCACCCGAAACCAATAATAGGAGGAAGAAGAAGATATACCAGATAATTGATTGAAGAAAAGAGAAGTTTGGGGTTGATAGTTTGATTGGTTAGTGGTCAGACTGTTGGCATATAATATGTTACTCAACTCTTACTGTATGTATGTAACTTATAGAGTTTCAGGTGTAGCGGTTGAATTTTAACCAAAACATAAAGGGAGAACAGTGTTTGTGTTACCAAGGCAGGTCAATTGTAATACCTGAATCTCTATTGCTGCAGACGGTAGCTTTGAAGCAATCTGAGTGAAGTTTCAGAGCATAAGCTGAGAAACCAGCTGACAGTAACGACATGCCCCCGCCATGATCAGGTGCACTGAAACTGAGCTTCAACTCGAAAACTCGGGGCTTCTGGGCTTGACATCCAGGCGAGACCCATTGATCAGACAGATCTTTTTCCATTTCAGTACTCCAATAGTAGAAACTGAAATATCTGCATACCGAATAGCTATAGCGCCTACTCAGGAGAGCAAAACTGATCCCTTCTCCCCATTTGCAATCGTCCGATATGGGAATACTGTCTATGATGGAAGAATAGTTAGGACCATCGAAATGAAGGATAGGGTGTGTAAAATTATAAAGGAAGCTGCATGCTAAGTTGGGGTGGTCGGCGGTGAATTGCTCATCTTCAACTGTGATTGTTTTCTCATCGTAGTCGATGTTCTTCACGGTGAGCAAGATGCCCTTGAATTCGATCATTGCTTTGGATGCATTAATGCACCGGATCAGATAAGTTCCCTTGCATCCAGTTACGTTGTTATCTTCCGTGTAGAAAGGGTAATCAATAGGGATACTGGGATCACAAGATTGTTGAACTGGGCAGGAGGACGGGGAACAAATCCCGGTGGTTATGAAGAAGAAGAAGAAGAAGAAGAAGAAGAAGAAGAAGAGGAGCACGGTGGAGGGGCGAGAGAAGAAAACAGCCATAGGAAGAAAGATTTCTAACACAGTATCATGTAACTAACTACACACGACCTAGCACTAAGTCCAGGTCTTTCTCTTTATAAGAATTACGAAAACAAAAGGTGTATATAATATTCTTGGGACAAAGTTTGCTTGACTTTCAGTTGACCTGGACTTAAGGGCCTAAGATGTTTTGTACCCTCATATATTAAAAAAAAAATTTCTAATGCTAAGACGTGGACCAATCTTAATTATATACACCTTATGACTTCACTTCCTATTTGATATGAGACTAAACTACCAACTCCATTGTACGAGATACAATCCAGCAACATTCTCCAAGTCCTCTACATTTCCAAGCTTCTCTCATGTTCTCGCACACTTTGCTATTAAGTAAAGAATTTTCTACATAAATTTGAAGGATATTGTGATCGTAACAAAAAAAAAATCCACTGACATGTGGACCATAATCAGTACTCAACAGAATTTTTGCACAAGTATATAAGATGTGCATAGCAAACTTGTTTTTGTTATTTATAATTCATTGAAGTGTCAGGCTTGGAGTACATTGTTAAGCCCACACAAAATAACCGCCCCTCGAGTTCATTACGTCCGACTCTTAACTGTCAAATTGGAGGTAATCCAAGAAATAGTTCTATCTCGTTTCCTCTGTTTTCAGTCGATCGGAGAAATTATTTAGTGGGCCTGGCTCACAACGTGATAGTAGTGAGTCTTGATTTTTCATTAATAGTACTATGACACACTAAGGGATAGTGTTATTGAAAGAGTGGGAAAAAATGATGTATCACGACACTCTTGGTGAAGAGTCACGTGGTGAAGCTGGACCGTTGAATAATTTCTCAGTAATCGATTATTTCATTTCAGTAAAGGAGCATCAAAGAAATAATACTTAATTGTCTACGAGGGAGGTCTCTACATCTACATGTGGCGGGAGAAGAGGACAAGTTTTTCTCTGCTAATCTCTCCCTTTCAACCTGCACATAGGTTTGGCCCATTTCAATATTTGTTCTCCACAGATCTCTCTTGTTTCAAATCGATCAGCAGACTTGAATTATTCAGCTATTTCTTTCTTCCCTGTTCAAATTCCTCAAGCATCTGGCTAGAGAGAACACACAAATATCATCGATTAATTAATGGGCACTTGCAGTTGCTGAAGTTGGTCATGCGACAAATTCTGCAGCAGCAGCTGTAGTAATCAGCCCAATAAGGAGAGAACAGAACACCGGTTGCTTTTTTGGTAGAATGAATAAACTCGATTGCATTATTGAATGAAATGATAGCGGTATATATAGCTAAACATCTAAGATAACAAAGAGATAAACTAGAATCAAAGTTGTTTTAACAAACAATTTATCAACCTAACAACAATGTAAAAATAACTTAACCATCTAACAAACAAAACAGAATAACAGAAACAAGATTATCTCCAACAATCACTCCCTTAATCTTGTTGCATCAACGCTTCACTTTTTGCACCTGGATCTTCTCGCGCATCTCGAGAAACTTTAGTCGTCCAAGTGATTTCGTCAAGATATCGGCGAGTTGATCATTTGTGTTTACATACTCCACTTCAATCTCCCCATTCTCCACACATTCACGAACAAAATGGTACCCGGTGTCAATGTGTTTATTCCTGTCATGATAGACTGAATTTTTTGTATAGAGCGATCGCCGACTTATTATCTACCATGAATAATATTTTGCAATTCGTCTTCTTCTTCAGATCTTCTAGCAACCGACCGAGCCATATCCCTTGACAAGCAACAGTTGGCGCAGCGATGTACTCTGCCTCGCAGGATAATAACGCCACGATCTTCTGCTTCTGCAACACCCTGCTAATGATGTTGTCTCCAAGGAAGTAAGTGACTCCTGATGTCCTCTTGCGATCATCTATGTCACCAGCTAAGTCGCTGTCACTATAGCTGACCAAGCATTCTTCCCGATCTTTTCTCACATAGAAACACCCAAAATCAATAGTACCCTGAATGTACCTGAGAATTTGCTTCGCTGCCGCCGTGTGTTGTGTAGTTGGTTCTTCCATGAACCTACTTGCTATCCCGACCGCATAAGTTATGTCTGGCCGTGTATTCACCAAATATCTCAGACAACCAATAATGCTTCTGTAGTATGTTGTGTCGACAGGAGGATTTTGGCTCACTTGCTCAGGTTTAGTCTCGGCTCTATTGGAGTTTGACTTGGATTGCAATCCGACATCCCACTATTCTCAAGTATCTTGGCAGCATACGTGGATTGACACAATGCAATTCCTTAGGGTGTTTGAGATACTTCAATCCCGAAATAGCTTGCTTCCATTTCCCCGTAATATTCTTGGGACAAAGTTTGCTCGACTTTCAGTTGACCTAGACTTAAGGGCCTAAGATTGTTACGCGAAGAGAAAGAAGGGGCATTGGTAGGGGAGAAGAAACTTCCCTCTTGCTTGTCAAGGATGACTTCTTGTCTTCTTCCAAGTTGGTAAGAAGATTGATAAATTTCGAAGGAGATGCATGATGGAGTACTTCACAAATTCCTTAAGTCTTACAAGAGTAACATCTACTTTGATCAATACGATACAAGGGTTTCATCTCATACTAGTGGTCCTGTGTGACTAGTCCTCTTCATCGCACATTTTCTCAAGACCGACTAGCTAGTCACATATTGATGCATTCTGTAAACAAACCTTTCATTAATTACAAAAACCATCTTCTCTCCTCAACAAAATCGGTACTGCTCAACTGTATGTCATTTTTGTGACCATTTCACCATTCTTAACTTTACTTATTAACATCATCCTTGTCCCCTTCATTTTCTCACAATAAATTGAAATCCTAAAACGATGGAAGAAGGTTCAAATACGTGAAAAGTATGCGTTGAAATGTTTGACAAGGAAACGCAAGAGGGGTTGCAAGGATTGTTCTTATGAATACCAAACAAATATAAAGTGAGTTCTCATCAAGAGATGGTGACAGAATTGATATGTAATGTCACTTGCAATGACCTTATTTACCGGTTGATAATGTTGGCCCTATCCCCTTCTTGCCCTGCTCCTATGGGTTTCCTGCTAGTTCGGGTTCCCTGTGTGGAATGCCACTGAGAAAGTAACGATCCCTCTACCACTAAGCATACGAATTGATGAGTGATTTTACACTGATAGACTAAACGACTGTTATGCATCAACATATTGCACTTATGTGGAGATGCAAAGACTTGAAAAACATTCAGAAGATCAAGACTATTGGAGTCCAGTCTAAATTTGGTAACAACATATTTGTGCAATCCAAATCTAGTTAAATATTTGATTTAATTTGATTTGGATGTCCATAATTGGTGTTGTGCTATTTTAGATATAATAGGATTCTTATTTTAGAAAATTCTAAAATAGGATGTTGATGGAATGTTTTAGGTACAATAGGATTTCTATTTTATTTCTATTTAAGAAATCCTATTATGACTAGATTATGATTTTTCTCACCCTATATATATGGGATGAGGGTGGAGGCACAAAGCACATTATAAAGTGAGATTCGGGGTGCTCGTGCACAAGAAAATCTAAAAAAAAAAAAATTACTTTGCTATTAGGATAATTTGGAAAGGATTATTGGAAATTATATGATTATTTGGAAAGGATTATTGGAAATTATAATCCTTTTTTATTAGTGATTAGTGATCTTTGACGTAACAGAAGGTACGTCTAATTTCTTTTATTTTTTTGAAACAATGCAAATGATGTAGTGCTCTTCCAAACTGCTGAAGACTTGATGCAATTGAAATGTTCTTGAGAGTACTCACAATGAACTGATTTTGCATAGACAAGTGTGCTACATACTAATGAACTGCAGAGCTACAACCATCATTGGAACAAGATGAAATATCCATGATTGGTCCAAAAGAAGGAAAAGACAGGTTAGGTTTCGGTGGAACCTGCAAGTCATCGATGCTTCCTTCCAACATCTCTATTACTTTGGTGATAGAAGGCCGGTTTTGGGGCATTGTTTGGATGCACCACAAACCAACCAAGATCATCTTCCTCACAACTTCTTCGGTTTCAGCTGTCGCACCATAAGCTTGTAGACCTCCACTGTGATCTAGATGCTTGTATATCGAAAAGGGAAAGTAGGTCTCGCTTGTATCTTGAACATCCAAGGGTATGTTCTCTCTTCCTCCAACCATCTCCAACACCATCATTCCGTAACTATAGATGTCAGACTTACTCGAGACGACTCCAAAGTTTCTGCAGAAAAGTTCCGGGGCAATGTAACCTACGGTGCCTCTAGTACCTTCCATGGAGAGGATGCTGTCTTTTCGGAGGCACAACTTAGAAAGCCCGAAATCCGAAATCTTGGGTCGAAAATCTTCGTCTAGTAAGATATTGTGAGGTTTAATGTCGAAATGTACTATCCTTGTGTTGCACCCACGATGCAAGTATTCTAGTCCTCGAGCAATACCAATTGCTATCTGGTACAACTTTTCCCATCTGAGAGTTGTTTTGGGTTCCTTCAAGCAAATTAGCTTGTCTAACGAGCCATTGCACATGTACTCGTAAATGAGAGCTCTCTTGGACCCCTCTGAGCAAAAGCCTAGTAGATTAACGATGTTAACATGCGAACTCCTGCCAGTGCTGGCGATCTCGTTGAAGAAGTCCTCTCCGTTGCCTTTGGAGTCGCTTAAAACCTTCACCGCCACAAAACGACCATCGATGAGAGTACCTTTGAATACACTGCCATAACCGCCCTGGCCAAGTTTGTTGCGGAAGGATTCTGTTATTTTCTTCACATCAGAGTACTTGTACCTTTTTGGAGCTAGAGATCCATGTTTCTTTAGAAAGTTCTCAACATTCTTATCATTGTTTAGAGTCTTCTTCCTATAGATGAGATAGTAGCAACAAATAACAATGCCGCATGCTGTAACTAAAGCCACGGTTCCTCCTACAATATCTGCAAGTGAAAAATGATAATTACCAACTCTCTTTTTTATTGAATAGTCTAACAGTTCTAACTGTCATGAGCTATTTGTGAACTAGCAAGTTGAAGAGAAAGATGCTTTTTACCTATTGCAGTTTTCTTCACATGATTTGTTTTGTCTGCATCCAAAAATGCAATACCAAAGGCAGTTCAGCATACATAACAGTTTTTAAAATAGCATCTAAACGAAAACTCAACTTGTAGTAATAACTGAGAAAAAAATTTAGACTAACAGAAAGAAGCTCTCCATTTCCACATATTTTTTTATTCTTAGAGAAAATTAAAAAAAGCTTTCCATCTCCACATATTAATTACTAGAAATTGGAAACAATTCAAGAAACACAAAAGATAACCGGAAAAGAGAACACCTACCTTTGTTACAAATTGAGCTAAACTTACAGTGAAGGACGGTGAACTGAACCATGCACCTACCTCTGTTGCAAGTGCCTTTGCTCACTTCTACGTACGTACCATCAGAACAGAAGCAGGTTTGAAGTATTACATAGTCATGTTGATAACATTAATTGGTGGGATAACTAAAGAGGGAGCGGAGTGAACGATATATTTAGGGCAGGTGCCGAAAGAGTAGGCGAGAGATCCGATACGGATAGGAATTGGGCACCATATCCTGCACTTGGTACTCCTTTCAGGCCATGCTGATCATTGACAAAGAACTCTGCATACTTGTATATATTATTAATGCTACACGAGGCTTTGAATAACCAAGAAGAGGTAGGTTAGGCGTCAGGAGAGCAATGGGTTCTCTGATATATTCAATGCTTCTCATCTTAGTAACCACAGCAGGCGAAGAGAGAGAGAGAGAGAGAGAGAGAGAGAGAGAGAGAGAGAGAGATTTGCATAATGATTTGATGCATCATCAGTTGTACAATCCACAGTTTAATTACTTGGACCATTGAACCAAAGACTTGGCATTACATTTTGAAAAGTATTTGATACATCAGTTGTATAATTCACAGTTTACTTGGACCATTGAACCAAAGACTTGGGAGTGTGACTAGTCTCGTGTATATTAGAATAATAACGTCAGTACAAATATCTTTTTTATTAGAATAATAACGTCAGGACGAAGTGCCTAATCATTGTACAGATTTAATTAACAAATAATGGAAGATGGCACCACCCAAATATTAATATTAATATTAATATTATCATTAACATTAAAATTAATATTAACATTAACATTAACATTAACATTAATATTAATATTAACATTAACATTAAAAAAATTGGACAATTAATTTTTTGGGTTAAAATTTGTCATATTAGCTGTTATGTCAGCTGCCATGTTAGATGCCAAATAATGGAAGATGGCACCACCCAAATATTTTGGGAGCCAAATAGCAGAATTGTTTAATTAATAGGAGGTTTTCTTCCTACCATAGTTGGATTAGTCTGGGGTGTAAGAATATTCAGTAAATATCGAAGAAAATGGCAGAAATATTTACCTAATGTATATGTTAGTTTTAATAAGAGAAAATAGCATAATTCAAGCTACAATCAAGGATGATTATAGCTTCATGTGTACTCTATCATACCAAGGTTACAAGTGTAATACCTGAATTTGTACAGGAATAACAGCTATTAGTGCAAAGAGTATCGTCGAAGCAATCAGGGCGAAGTTCCAAAGAATGCGAGAAACCAGCTGACAGTAGCGAAAGACCATCAAGTTCATCGAAAGAGAGCTTCAACTCAAAAAGTGGGGGTACGGGAGCATGGCATTCAGATGAGGCCCCCTTTGGCATAACTTCTTCTGATTCATTCCAGTAGTAGAAACTGAAGTTGTTGCAAATGGAGTAATTGTAGTTGTCACTCAAGAGAGCGAAGTTCTCCTTTCGCCAGGTGCAACTGGAGATTGATCTGTCCAAATTGTCGACGATTGGACGATGAGGACGATCGAAATGAGGGACGGGGTACGTAAAATTGTAAAGGAAGCTGCAGTATGAATCAGGGTGGAGAAAGGTGAAGGCCGGATCTACAAGTGTGATTGTTTTGTCCGAGTAGGAGATGGTCTTGACAGTGTACACAGCAGTGTCGTTGGAATAGTCCTGGAACTGGATTGTTGGTTTGGATTCAATACACTGGATCAGATAAGCTGTGTTACACCCAGGAAGACTATTGTTTGTGTAGAAAGGGTAGCTGATATTGATATTGGTTCCACATGGTAGATGATGAATTCCTGGGCAGTAGTAGGAGAGAGGAAAACAAATGCTGGGCATTAGGAGGAGGACAAGGACTGAATAGCTAGGGTATTGAGTGAAGAAGAAAAGAGCCATAGGAAAGATAATTTAGATCAAAAATCCTGATCTTTCTCTTTATATATATAAGATAGATGAAAACAAATAGTTAGACATGAGAGATTAGAGTCACAATTTTCCAATGATACACATTTGACTTGGAGTACTAAAGAAAAATAATGGGACTTTTCGAAATAATATGTTGGTTGATTAAAAAAGGGGTGAAGCATATTCCTCCAACCTCCCCCTCATGCTTGACAGGGACCGGTCCAAGTCTTCAAGTTGGAAAAAAAAAAAGAATAATTATGGAAGAAAATGACAGGAAGCTTACTTATTGCATACAAATAGTTTACTCTTCTTACTGATCCCCTTAATCGTCTGCCCATAACTAATTGTGTGTTTGGAAATTTTTTGGGGAGGAAAAGAAATGTTTGAGACGGGGGGAGGGAATGAAGGGAAATAAAATAAAACTATAGTTAATTTTTCGGTCCCTTGTTTGGATGACAAAAAAAAGAAAGATAAAATTGGAAAGAAAAATAATTTTTTTGTTTTTTTGAGATAAAGATATAATTACTATTTAGTTCTTAGTTTCTTCAAATTATAATTACCTTTAGAGGGGTACTTGTGTAAATTTTCTAAAATTTCTTCATCTCTCAAATTCCACTATCCCATTTTCCTCTAAATTTTCTAAACACCACCAATTTTTGGATTTTCCACCATTTTCTTTCATCGTTTTCCTTCCTCCCATTTTTTCCCCTTTCCAAACAGTATGTAAATGGCATGTTTGCAAAGTGCAAATGGGATCCATAAGGGCTGACGACCTTTTGCCTGGCCTGCTTCGACTAAAGAAACGGGCAAGTTTCCTCGGTACCATCTGATCTTTTAAAGAAAAATACTAGTTCATTTACTCCTTGTTCATTGCTTGGGCATGCATTGAAATTATAATTTGGTTCATCATATGTATTACATTTTGTCAAGCTAATGTACTCACGGATTATATTTCAAGCAGAGCTAGGCGACGGGTTCTTTCTCTTCTTTTTTTATTTTTTATTTATTTCACATAAGTAAACTATTTTCTTTATTGGGCTTCTAGTGTTCAACTACTGGTTTCAGTTTTCTGAGTAAGAAGATTGACCAAAGTAGAAATATATTGAATCCTATTCTCTTACAACAAGGATCAAGCATTTGGTTACACAAACTAAACCTAACTAAAGATGTTTCTTCTAAATTTGAAGAGACACAATTATGAGGGTAGCGGTTATGAGGTGTTTTTAGAGTATCGAAAATAAATAGTTATGAGGGATATGATTTTTGGTGGTTTTAAATTCCAATCTATACTTGGTAATTTATTAACCAACGCTTCTGAAAGTTTTCTATAACAATAAAATTATCTTTATGTCAATATATAATAAATAAAAGTTATTTTCGATAAAATATGAATTTATGGACGTGAAGGTAACCCGTGCATCAAAAAGCCTTTCCTGCATTCTTATCTCAAAAACAACTCTGCACCCAATGGAGCTCAAGGACAAGTATAAGACAAGTTCTTGAATTTTCCTCCAATCAGAAAGAAAAGAGCAGTCGCAGGAAGGAAAGAAAGAGAAACACAGAAAAAAAAAAGTTTAGTTATTAGTAGTTATATTTATATTTTTTTGGCGAGGATATAAATAGAATAAAATAATAAATCCAACCAAACTACCAATTTGAGGTGTTTATAAAACCATTCAAAAAATACATTACATCGATTTTGGGTGGTTTTTGAGCCAGTCGCTCAAAAAAAAAAAAGCATGAGCGGTTTGTTTAAAAACACTCTGAAAACACCATTACCAAGCAGACCCTTAAAGGCTGAAAATTTCGGGAAATTTTTGTCAGAATGACTTACCGCAACTATCCCAGTGGAGGCGATCGGAGCAAATACAGATGAAGCTCTTGGTCTCATTGTTGTACCCGCACTGGCCATTGCTCGCCGTGCACTGCTCGCAATCCGTCACAGTGTAATCCAAAAGGAAGCCATTCCTCAGAAGGGTCCGGTACTGACTGCCGTCCGCACTCTGATAGCCCAAAACTGGCATGCGGGCAGCAGCCGAACACGACTGGTTGATGTACTCGGGAGATCCGTAATCACCCCCAAGATAAGCAAAAGATGCGATACCACCATCAGTAGTAGCACACCCTACTCTGAAGTAGTCAGGACCGACACGGGAGCAGTTGTAGAGGAAATACAACTCCCTGTTCGCCACCGGACTAATAGCGAACGGAGTGACGGCGAAGGAGAGGTTGCTGAAGAAGACTGGACATTGGCTTCTGGCCAACTCGGCATCGACAACTATAAGAGAATCGTTCTCGTAGAAGATTTTCTCGACTCGGTACACTCCGGAAGGCATCCGTATTAGAGGAACACCATCTTCACATTGGAGCTCAAAATCCGGAAAGCCACAATAAGATGGTTGCTCTCCTCTCAGCCAGAATGGGTATCTTATGTTTGCGATGTCTCCACAGCTTGATACTTGACAATTCATATCGAGGTTAGCGGCGCCCGAAGCCAATAAGAGGAAGAAGAAGATGAAGAAGATATTTGGGTTCATCTTCTTCTTGAAAGAAAACGAGATTGATTGAAGAAAATATTAGCTTGGGGTTTGATATTATGATTGGTTAGTGGTTGACTGAGTGCAGTCGACGACGACTTGTGACGAGTGGTGGTAGATTCAAATACGGTATTGCCAAAAAGTAAATAAAAATAAAGTATCCGTTCAAATGTTTGACTAGAAGAAGGGTTGTGGGACCATCGTATGGCAATTGCTCCAAACTAAAAGATTAATTCCAACCATTAATCCTAAGTCTAATTAAGACACTCAAAGACCTACCTCTGCTCCCAACCACCAATGGACAAAGATAGATACAACGAAATCAACTAGCCGATGAGGATCACTTGCTTCTTAATTCCTCGAAAACATGTCAAAATAATAGTAAACATATTAAGGGAAAGAAAAATGCTAAGTTTACTACCAAATTCTTACAACCACTCTCTTCCATCCCTTACACATGGGTCCCATCGGATCCCATCACCACTCTCACCCCCCTGCTACATGGGCTCCACCCGGTCCCACCACTTCTTCCCCTCCTCCAATCGAAGTCCGACACGTGGCAAAGTTGTAAGGGGGTTATAACATTGGTTGTAGGCATAGCAAAGCGCAAAGGGAAATCAAATTAGTCTCAAAACCAAAACAACTCCAACCACCAATCAAATTAGTAAGATGGTCTAAACCCCTCTTAGGGGGCGTTTGGTATGCGGAATACAATATAGCCGGGAATTCTATATTCCCAGGAATCAAATTCCATGGAATTAAATTTCCTGAAAAATTACATTCCCATGTTTGGTGACAATATAAATATTCCTGAAAAAAAAATAATAATAACGAAAAAAATGAACAAATATAAAAAACTGGTAAAAACGACAAAAAACGGTAAAAACGAAAAAAATGGTAAAAACAACAAAAACGAGAAAAAACGACAAAAATCGGTCAAAACGACAAAAATGACCAAAAACGACAAAAAAATGTATAAACGACAAAAATAACAAAAAAGGGGTAAAAACGACAAAAATAACCAAAACACGACAAAAACGACATAAATCGGTAAAAACGACAAATAAACCAAAATGCGGCAAAAACGACAAAAAAATCGACTAAAAACGAAAAAAAAATCGGTTAAAAACAATAAAAAAACGGTTAAAACGACAAAAAATAACCAAAAAGCGACAAAAACGAAAAATAATCGATAAAAAGGACAAAAAGGAAAAAAAAATCGGTTAAACCGACAAAAAATCGGTTAAAACGACAAAAAATAACAAAAAAAGCGACAAAAACGACAAAAAATCGGTAAAAGCGACAAAAAAGCGACAACAATGACAAAAAAGCCATAAGATCAGTAAAAATGACAAAAAAGCGACAAACACGACTAAAAATCGGTAAAAACAACAAAAAAAGCTAGAAAAACGACAAAAGTCGCTTAAAACGATAAAAATTGAAAAAAAAATGAAAAAAGGACAAAATTGGGGTAAAAACGACAATAAATAATCAAAAAGTGACAAAAAAAGACAAAAAATGGATAAAAACGACAAAAATCGCTAAAAACGACAAAAAATGGTAAAAACGACAAAAAATGACAAAAAAAGATAAAAACGACAAAAAATAATCAAAAAGTGACAAAAATACAAAAAATGGATAAAAACGACAAAAAATCGCTTAAAACGACAAAAAATTGGTAAAAACGACAAAAATGACAAAAAAGCGATAAAAACGACAAAAAAAATGTTCAAAACTAATCAAAATTGATCAAAAAAGAAGAAGAAAAATTTAGACAAATTTTTTTTTTCCCGGACAAAAAAAAAATACCCACCTATTCTCTAAGGATAGAATTCCCATGTTTTGTGGGTAAACTATTTATCCGGATATTTATAATTCCCGAAAATAAATTTTTTATAAGCCAAACAAACGTGATAATATATTCCCATCTTAAATTTTTTCGGGAATAAAAAAAAATACCGCGTACCAAACGCCACCTAAGAGCAATCCTAGTCTGATGTTGTGTATAGACTGAGTTTAGAAGAGCTAGCTAGCAAAGAGAAGAAGAGTACGTACTTGTTGGAACACATTTGCCGCCTACACTTGTGGCATGGGAGCAGTAGGAGGTCTCAGCATTCGTCGAGCCCTTCCTGAATCCACACACTCCACCCGAATCGGTGCATGCTATGCACCAGTTGCCTACCTCCCACTCTAGTGAGAAGCCCGATTTCAATACTCCCACACCTCCAATGGCGGCACCCACTTGTCACTCGGTAAGCTGTAGAATGATGAGTAGCCGGCCTCGCTTGGGAGACAAGTGATATTGCGGAGGTTACGGTATTGTTTCATGTCAGTCGTCGAGCAGTTGGCAAAGACGGTGAGGTTGACATCCTGGGTAGAGTAACTGACGAGGGGGCACGAAACGTAGAATGATGTGTCCATGACTTGCATAATCTGGTTCAACACAAGACATTGAAGAAAGAAAAAAGGGGTTCGGTCGGTGTCAAAGAATTAATTCAAAGAAAGAGAATTACTCAGAAGGTGTGCTGATTTTGAATCATTCAACACAAGACATTGATGTTGGGAATTTTACTGTGCAAGTGTTCACCAGGTTTTGTATGACAACTTTGCCTTTGGCTTTGTCATCATTCCAAGATCTGTAGTAGAGCAATGCAATGCTAATGCTAATTGGCAGATTGTCATAAAATTGAACGGAAGGACGGTTGGTGGAGGCCTCCATTTATATAGTCAATAAAATAAATATATACTAATCCCTCCTATGTTTCATGAGTATTTGAGGGACTGCTTTTATTCCGAAAATAATTACACTGACCAACCATCTCCTTTATAAATTTTATAAAACATAGGGGTGGCTAGTGTTATCAATTTCTATAGAAAAGTTTGTTCGGGACAGGGGTGGTCAGCCTTATCATTTTCTATGATCATTTTAAAGTTTAAATTTGATTTTTAGTGTTCAAAAAATATTGGATGATTAGTTTTATTGTTTTAAGATTTAGCTATTTGGTAAGTCTTTTTTAAAATAAAAAAAATAGAAGAAATAAAGGACTTTTTTGGATTTCTGATTATTTGGAAAGGATTATTGGAAATTATAATCCTTTTTATTAGTGATTACTGATCTTTGACGTAACAGAAGGTACGTCTAATTTCTTTTTTCTTTTTTTTGAAATAATGCAAATGATATAATGCTCTTCCGAACTGCTGAAGACTTGATGCAATTGAAATGTTCTTGAGAGTACTCACAATGTACTGATTTTGCATACACAAGTGTGCTACACACTAATGAACTGCAGAGCTACAACCATCATTGGAACAAGATGAAATATCCATGATTGGTCCAAAAGAAGAAAAAGACAGGTTAGGTTTTGGTGGAACCTGCAAGTCATCGATGCTTCCTTCCAACATCTCTATTACTTTGGTGATAGAAGGCCGGTTCTGGGGCATTGTTTGGATGCACCACAAACCAACCAAGATCATCTTCCTCACAACTTCTTCGGTTTCAGCTGTCGCACCATAAGCTTGTAGACCTCCACTGTGATCTAGATGCTTGTATATCGAAAAGGGAAAGTAGGTCTCGCTTGTATCTTGAACATCCAAGGGTATGTTCTCTCTTCCTCCAGCCATCTCCAACACCATCATTCCGTAACTATAGATGTCAGACTTACTCGAGACGACTCCAAAGTTTCTGCAGAAAAGTTCCGGGGCAATGTAACCTACGGTGCCTCTTGTACCTTCCATAGAGAGGATGCTGTCTTTTCGGAGGCACAACTTAGAAAGCCCGAAATCTGAAATCTTGGGTCGAAAATCTTCGTCTAGTAAGATATTGTGAGGTTTAATGTCGAAATGTACTATCCTTGTGTTGCAGCCACGATGCAGGTATTCTAGTCCTCGAGCAATACCAATTGCTATCTGGTACAACTTTTCCCATCTGAGAGTTGTTTTGGGTTCCTTCGAGCAAATTAGCTTGTCTAACGAGCCATTGCACATGTACTCGTAAATGAGAGCTCTCTTGGATCCCTCTGAGCAAAAGCCTAGAAGATTAACGATGTTAACATGTGAACTCCTGCCAATGCTCGCGATCTCGTTGAAGAAGTCCTCTCCATTGCCTTTGGAGTCGCTTAAAACCTTCACCGCCACCAAACGACCATCGATGAGAGTACCTTTG
Source organism: Iris pallida (assembly GCA_029216955.1). Lineage (NCBI taxonomy): Eukaryota > Viridiplantae > Streptophyta > Magnoliopsida > Asparagales > Iridaceae > Iris > Iris pallida. The sequence continues at coordinate 6,662,802 of JANAVB010043017.1, forward strand.
AATACACTGCCATAACCGCCCTGGCCAAGTTTGTTGCGGAAGGACTCTGTTATTTTCTTCACATCAGAGTACTTGTACCTTTTTGGAGCTAGAGATCCATGTTTCTTTAGAAAGTTCTCAACATTCTTATCATTGTTTAGAGTCTTCTTCCTATAGATGAGATAGTAGCAACAAATAACAATGCAGCATGCTGTAACTAAAGCTACGGTTCCTCCTACAATATCTGCAAGTGAAAAATAATGTGAAGTAAAAAATGTTAATATACTTAATTACCATGTTTTTTTTTATTGAATAGTCATGAGCTATTTATGAACTAGTAAGTTGAAGAGAAACATGCTTTTTACCTATTGCAGTTTTCTTCAAATGTTTTGTTTCCCCTGCAGCCAAAAATGAAATACCAAAGGCAGTTCAGCATACATAACAGATTTTAAAAGAACATCTAAACGAAAACTCAACTTGTAGTAATAACTGAGAAAAAAAATAAATTTAGACCAACAGAAAGAAGCTCTCCATTTCCACATATTTTTTATTCTTGGAGAAAATTAAAAAAGGTTTCCATTTCCACATATTAATTATTAGAAAATGGAAACAATTCAAGAAACACAAAAGATAACTGGAAAAGAGAGACGATATATATGTTAGGGTTACCTAGGTAAGTGTTGCAGATGTTCTTAGAAAAGAAATCTATAGGCAAGTGTCAATTAATTCTAAACAAATACTCAACTTCAAGGAATGACTAGGACAAATTACTAATTACTAAACATATAATTCTAAGTGAAAAAAATGTTGTCACATTGAACATTGACTAGTAGCAAACAGAAACAGTTCAAGAAAGATAATTGTTTGTGAGATGTGTACCTTGGTAAGCATTGCATATTTTCTTTACGAAAAGGCTCAAATTATGTGAAGAACCAACCAGGAGACACTACAGTCATGAAGTTCACAAGTAACGTCTTTCTTAAAAATAAAATAAAAAAGAGTTCACAAGTGAGCCTTTATAACTTGAGGAGCCTGACTATAATTCAGATCGGAAGTGAATGTGGGACTATAAATCAAAACCACCTCCGTTGGGCAAACTTGATGTTGCTGATTCTGCTATGGTAGAAGAAGTATTTGGAACAACATATATAGATGCATTAGGATGCCGCCTTCAAGGCAGGAGACTGGATGAATGGTTAATTCCCTCAGTTTTGAAGAATTTTAATAGAGGAACTTAATTGGCTCATATTTTCTCCTCGAGAAGAGAAGAATGCTCTATTCACATAACTAGTGAGCCTTGCGATCGATAGGTGGTGGAAAGAGAATAGCATTGTCTGAATTAATACACTGGAATCACTACAATCGAGCTACACTTCTCTGAGCCGGTACCGGAGAACTATCATTCGGCGGCAATCTGTAGTATATATGAGTAATAACCAGCATGCGTATTCTCAAGGCAGGGAATGTTTCTGAGGTTCGACGGTCTAGAAATGGAGGAACAATTGAAGTACACAGTCATTTTGATAACATTGCCCATCAATTATCCTATTTTAGGTCATAATATGGTTTCTTAAATAGGAAACCCTCAAATAAGAATCCTATTACACCTAAAATAGTCCATCAATTATCCTATTTTAGATCATAATAGGATTTCCTAAAAAGGAATCCTATTATATCTAAAATATCACAACACCAATTATGTATATACAAATCTAACCAAATCAAATATTTAATTAGATTTGGTTTCCACAAGTATGTTGTTACCAAATCCAGACTGTACTACAACAATACGAGACTTCGAATCCGGATTGGCCACAGGGCATGGCCGAATTCTGGGAAGGATGGGAGAATTTGAAGTTGCCTGTCATTCGATCACAGAGCAGTCCATCAACTCCCTCGTGTACAGTAGGACTGAGATGTGGAAGGCAATATATACTGCAAGAGCAAGGATAAGGAAGATAGGCTCTGGGTAATTAATTTATGATTAAGACTCCATAATATTGTTGGCTGCTACTATCGAATGCTACTGTTGCATAAGTACGTAGTACAAAAAAAAGAAAAGAAACCTTAATAACCAAGAAGAGGTAGGGAGTCTGCAGGAGAGCATTACTCAAAATGGGTAATCCGATATATTCAATGCTTCTCATTGGATTGACTCGCAGTATAGATTACTAATAAAATGGGTTACCATGATCACTGATTTGCATTAGATTGTGTGTAAAACTATAAAGGAAGCTGCATGTTAAGTTGGGGTGATACATTCTGAATTGCTCATGATCACTGATTTGGATGCATTGGACCACTGGATCAGATGAGTTCCCTTGCATCCAGTTACGTTGTTATCTTCCGTGTAGAAAGGGTAATCGACAGGGATCGATACTGGGATCACAAGATGGTTGAACTGGGCAGAGCAACGGAGCAACGGAGAACACTTACGAAGAAGAAGAAGAAAAGGAGGAGCATGGTGGAGGGGCGAGAGAAGAAAAAAGCCATAGAAAGCAAAAAAGATTTTTAACACTATAATATCATCATCTAACTTCTCCAAGTCATACTTACAAACCGAGAAGCAGGGACACACCCCAAAGACCAGTTCCATGTACTGTGTTGCGTCGTGTTGGACACATATTAGACACGACACACATAATCCAAAATACACTAGGACATGGCAAAATAGGTAATATAGTATCCGTGTGTCGTTGTCTTTATTCCGTTGTATCCTACCGTTGGCCTCCACAGTAGTATTCTCCGTCGCTGCACTCTGAAAATTCGTTGCCATGGGCGGCTTCCGAGAGGAGCAACTGGACGTCGACGACAAGGCTGAAGAGAAAGAGGAAGATAGACAGACGTTCACGGCACATTGCGCTTCAACTGATACTTCTTTGGAGCAGGAGAAGTAAGAATTGTTCTCGTAGAAGATTTTCTCGACTCGATACTCTCCAGAAGGCATCTGTGTATTAGAGGAATGCCATTTTCACATTGGAGCTCAAAAATTGGGAAAGCCACAACAATTAAGATGGTTGCTTTCCTCTCAGCCAGAATGGGTGTCTTATGTTTGCGATGTCTCCACAGCTCGATACTTGGACAATTCATATCGAGGTGAGCTAGCGGCACCCGAAACCAATAATAGGAGGAAGAAGAAGAAGATAATAGCAGATTGATTGAAGAAAAGAGAAGTTTGGGGTTGATAGTATTGGACTGTTATTGGCATATAAATGTTACTCAACTCTTACTATATATAATGTTTCAGGTGTAGTGGTTGAATTTTAGACACGACACACACAATCCAAAATACACTAGGACATGGAGAAATAGGTTCATAGTATCCGTGTGTCGTTTGTCTGTATTCCGTTGTATCCTACAAAAACAAGTGCTCAGCAGAAATTAACACTTACGGCATAATTTCTTCTCAAAACAATCCGGATGAAGCTCCAAGTAATGCGAAAAGCCAGCCGACAGCAACGAAAGGCCGTCAGCAGGTCGACTGAAGGAGAGCTTGAACTCCAAAAGCGGGGCTCTGCGAGCTCGGCGGCATACAGGCGAGACGCCCCGAGGCAATCCACCATTTTCGAGCTCGGTCGAAAAGTAGAAGCTGAAGTCTGTGCAGACAGAGTACTTGTAGTTGGTGCCCAGCAGAGGAAAATCACGTCCCTCCCATTCGCAACTGGGTATGTATCGGTACAGGTCGTCTATAATCGGAAGGTGAGGGGTGTCGAAATGAGGGATCGGATGCTTAAACTCGTAGAGGAAGCTGCACTTTGAATCACTGGGATGCAGAGTGGTGAACTGGGGATATTGTTGTATTGTGATTGTTTTGTCAGAGTAGGAGATGTTCTTGACAGGATACGGAACAGTTCTCAGATAGTCCTGGAATTGGACTGTTGGTGTGGAAGAGTCGTCACAATGGACCAAGTAAGTTCCATTGCATCCAGGTAGGCTGTTGTTTGTGTAGAAAGGATAGTAGATATCAATGTCAGAGTCACATAAAGGATGAATGGTTGGGCATGAGTGAGAGAAAGAAGGAAGAAGAAGAAGGAAGAAGAGGAGGAGGAGGAGGAGGAGGAGGAGGAGGAAGAGAAGAGCCATTGGAAGAAAGCTTAACATCACTCACTCTCTCTCTCTCTCTCTCTCTCTCTCTCTCTTTATTAAACACTATGAAAACAAAACATATAGAACTTGACTGCTCCAATTATTCTTCCCCGTGGGACACATTTTGCACGACTTAGGTTCTGCTTGGACGGTGTTTTTATGGGTTTTGGAGTGTTTTTAAATCGTCCGCTTATGAAAATTCATATTTGCTAAATTTTTTGAGCCAATAGATTTGGCCGACTTAAAAATCACTCAAAACGGGTATTATGCATTTTTTGGTGGTTTTATAAACACCCAAAGTTTTGGATAACTTTATATTACATTCTATTTATATCATCGCCAAGAAAATATAAATGTAACTACTAATAACTAAATCTTTTTTTTTTTTTCTGTGTTTCCCTTTCTTTCTTTCTTGGGCTGCTCTTTTCTTTCTGATTGAAGAAAAATCCAGGAACTTGTCTTGTACTTGTCCTTAGAGCTCCATTGGGTACATAGTTGTTTTCTGAGACAAAAATGCAGAAAAGATTTTTGATATAGGGGTTACATTTACGTCCATAAACTCATATTTTATAAAAAATAACTTCTATTTATATATGGACATAAAGGTAATTTTATTGTTATAGAAAACTTTCAGAACCGCTAGTTAATGAATTACCAAGTATGGATTGGAATGGATTAATCTCATAATTTCACTTCCTATTTGATATGAGACTAAACTACCGACTCTCTTGTAATCAACTTTTAACCTTCAATCAGATACGAGATAGAATTCAACATTCTACAAGTACTCATTTTCTCTCTCTCTCTCTCTCTCTCTCTCTCTCTTATATATATATAAGACCCTTTGCTATTAAGTAAAAAGTTTTGGGACATAAATTTGAAGGATATTGTGATCGTAGCCAAAAACAAAAATAAAAGAAATCCACGACGTGAGCACCATCAACATAACTTTTTGCACAAGTATATAAGATGTGCATAGCGAACTTGTTTTTGTTATTTATGATTCATTGAAGTGTCAGGCTCAAGTTCATTATGTCCGACTTTTAACTGTCAAATTGGAGGTGGTCCAAGGAATAGTTCTACGAAAATTTTCACACAAAGCATTAAATATTTATAAAATTATATATAGAGCATAAAATTTTCACTTATTGTATCTGAAGCACAAGAACGCCCTTCGTAAGGACGTTTTTATTTTAAAATTAACTTTCATAAGAAATCCAGTCAGCTCCGTTAGCTTCGGTCACAGGAAGTAAAAAAAAAAAAATGCCCTTCCTAAGGACGTTTTGTCAGTCCTCTGTCAGAGAAAAACGCCATTCCTGAGGGCGTTTTGTCAGTCCTCTGTCAGAGTAAAACGCCCTTCCTAAGGACGTTTTCTTTGAAATATATATTTTTTCTGCGAGGTTGGGTTGGGGTTGAGAATAATCCTTAGTTGTTAGCATCATTTTTAATGTCTTTTCACATCCAAAGTTTCAGGCTTTAATGAGCTGTTCTTTGGAATTTGTGCATCCTTGACTTGTTACATCAAAAAAACTGGGAAAGAGACAGTAAGGAAGAGATGGCTTAGAGGAATTAAGGTCACCGGTGTGTTTTCTCGATGGAGCGCTGATCGGCTGGCCGCGGATGGCACCGGAGTTTGCGGAGTCGGTCGTCGCTGCGGAAGCACGGTCGGCGTGGCTGGCGCTGGCTCACGAGGGGCTTAGCGTTGGGAAGTGGCTCAGATATGCTTGACTAGTCGGAGTCTCCTGGAGACCAACAGCTCCGGCAACTCTGGTAAAGGTGGTGCCAGAGGAGCTCGCCTCTAAGGGCGGATCTACTGCTCGAGCGGTGACGAATTTTGGTGGTGGTGATGTGGGCTGCCACAACGGTGGTCGCAGTGGTGGTGGTGGATGTTCGGTGGCATGGTGGTTTGGTGGACGGGAGAGGGTGGCTGGGTGAAGGTGGCCTGCGGGATGGTACTTATCACGTCCCGATTCCGTAGAATCGATAGTCGTCCCCCGGACGTGATGCCGTGCGAACCTAAGTTGCGATCGCACAAAACGTAGTCATAAGGTTATCCGAAACACAACATCAAGTTAGAGTACGCAGAAAAATTGATTGACACATTTGAAATAGAAGTAGACTTTTCATTAATAATAAAACTACATTTACATTGACTCCATTACAATCATTGCCGCGCGGGCTACAACATGACTCGACTTACAAAATGAAAGCCGATGAGATAGTCGTTCCATACATTACATCCCTTTTTACAAGCAAAATAGTTACACTTTCCACCTGCGATCGAGGGAAGTCGAGTCGCCATCTATTCTTCTTTGTACTGAGTGCGGAGTCTTCAAAAGGATTTCAGAACACAAGCCTTCACACGCGGACGAGGCTTCAAATGGGTTCACGTCGCCTTGAGCTTTAATTGGCACGCCCTTCATGGTTCGGGTTACCTGCGTGGAGAACGAGGATCAGTACATTACACTTTGTACTGGTGCGTGGCTATTTGAGTTCCACGCTCTCACTTGGTTGAAGAGTTTATATGACTTAGCTTGTGAATGTTTCTAACCATCCTAATGAATTTCAAACAAGCATATGACAAGCATAATATGAAATACGTTGAGACTTACCCACGGCGGACCGTGCCGCGCCTTATGAGACTTACCATGTTCTTCCCTGTCAATTGTTATCATTTTTCATACCAAGTACAATATTACGTGTGATTGGTCACTGACACCACAAGCCATCCTGGATTTATAGCTTTGTTAGTCGGGGCCCTTTCAACGCAAGTAGCGAGCCCCGCTGAAAGTCTCCGCCTAATCCGTGCTATCATCCAGCACAGCTATACCGTGTTTCCTCCTAGGCCGGGTCGGTCCCGTGGCCCCGGGTTGTCGCTCGAGGAAACTTTCTCCTTGTCGACAAGTTGTCCAATGACCGAGTTAAGACAATATTTAGTTATTAAGGTCTAGCCTACATTCTCTTTGAAACTTGATCATTTTACCGTGTCCGTGCCCTTGCATTCGTTCTTTCATCCGCAACACACTATCGATTTACCTAAGAAGGGGTCGAGAAGAGAAGGGTCAGCCACTCACCTTGAGTTTACTTCAGGCGAGAGAACTTTTTGGTCGTGCTAGACGTCGCCTACGCGATTACCTGAAATCGCACAAGCAACCGATTAGAACACTGCATTATTCAAGAAGTTCGATAGGAAATACGAGTTCGAAATGCAAGCCATGAAAACCATCGAAAATATTCACGAAAGCGCATTCAGAAAACAAAGCCAAAACCAACGCAAGCGGCGTGAAAAGCAGAGCAACGGGAGGTCTCTTCCGACTCAGCCGCAGACTCAATCCTTGAGGCGCAACCCGCTGAATATGGGACATGATTCCAAAGAAGCCATTCCATAACGGGGAATGGATCTTAATTCAACCGTCCCCGTTCGATCGATTCGATCGATCCCGACCTATCGGTCCCGACCGAATCGATAGCGACAGTGTTCCTTTCTCGTGCACCCCGTGGACGGAGTACATGTAGTGCCCCGTCCCGCAAAGTCAATCGGAGAAATCGAAATGCCGACGACGTTCAGACTTAGCCTTTCAGCGGCTGCTCGAAGGCTCGCTCGGTCGAGGCAACTCCTCGCTCAGGTGGGGTAGTTTCGGTGAACTCGCCTCATCTTAGCCTTCACTTAATAACTCGCATGTTTTCAACTTGCACAAGTTAGGCTTGTTAATAAAAGAGACGCATCCACATAGCTAAGGAAATAATCTCGATGGGTCGGAATGTCTTAGAACATGAAAAATTGTCCCACGGTCTGCTTAGAAGTCGGCTCAACGTGCTTTCAAATGACACTCGGTCCTTCGTCCCGTGGCTTGGGACAAAAAAGTTGGTCTAAGTTGATAAGTTGCCTCGATACTCGAAATAGCCTAAGTCATAGGTGTCACCTGCATGAATGCTTAGCACGACCATGTCGTAGCACATCGGTTTGGTCAGGCGTCGTAGTCTTAAAATTGATCCTAAGGCAAGACTAGAAAGACAATCGAAAGGTGTCATGTCCCGCTCCTGTAGGAGCTGTCGTCCTCGCTAAGACATGATGCCGCACGAGCCTAGATTGCGCTCGTGCAAGGCGGGTTCCATAACGGCCGATTTCAGCGGCTGCGACAGAGTCGTCGCACAGAAGCCCCAAGCAGAGATATTGAATAATAGCAGCATAAATTTAGAACAAAACACAAATCATTCAAAGATGTATTTTATTGATATTGAAATAAAGGTTACAATGGGACGCAAGGCCAAGTTTACAAGTCTCTCAAGCTCACTCATCTCACATTACAAGTTACTCAGCTCTCTCCCTTCTCTCAATACATATCTTGAACCAGCGGATGCTTCGGAAGGCAATGTCCATATATTATGTCCCGTACAAGTCTTGAATCCATGCGGTCACATGCTTCGAATCGCCAAGGAACTCCGGACCTCGACGCATCCAAGCGAGCTCCGTGCCACAAGCTTCTACCTGTGCCTGCACATGGAAACTATGTGGGTGTTAGTACTCAACTGTACTGGTGGAATGAGCTCCTCGCCCACCCATACAAAACTAACACTTTTGATTTAACTTTTGTGCAACATAGTCCCCTTTATGATTGTCTTTCTACTCTTGCCTTAGGATCAGTTTTAGGACCGACGCCTTGGCCTAATTTGTGTCTCTAGACCATCTCATGCTTGCAACGACAACATTGACTTATACCTTGCCTTAAGACCCTTCTCGTGCCAACAACGTTAACCTATCGAGTCGTGTTTGCCTTACGGCCCAAAATTAAAAGATGCAACTACACGATAGACTCCATTTATGTGTGACCGTGCTACAAGCCCTTGCTGAGGCCGTGCCTCGCAACTCAGTGAGACTTACCATATCGCTGCCTTGCGGCTCTTGCGATTTTTATCACCAACTGACCCAATCAAGACTTCCGAACTTGTGTTGACCGACTTTGCCTTGCGGCAGTTCCTGACTTAAACTCCAGACAACTCAGATCCAAAACATGCAACTTATATGCCAAGACTTACGACTCGACGCCACACCCCTGTGCCAAGCATGTCGCCTATGTTGAAGCCACATCTTAGGCCCCAAGCATCATGTTCTAACTTGTATACATCTTCGACTCGACTCAATTCCAAAGGCATACGCGCGGATAGCCCCCATTTTGTCGACATCTATATGAATACGGGTTACTGGCAGAACAAGCCATCCTGGACTCAAAGCTGGAATATAGGATGGTCCAGTCAAAGCAAGTAGCGAGCCCCAATGACCGTCCACCGAATACCTATTGCCTCTACCTGGCACAACTATACTTGTTTTCTCCTAGGTCGGATTGGTCCTGTGGTCCCAGGTTGTCGATCCGAGGAAACACTTCCTTTTTACCTTGTACAAGTTGTCCATGACCATGCAAGACTCGACACAAACTGACGTCTCACACAGTCATTCCTCTTCCAATGTTACCATCTCTTTCAAAACCAAGTTCAAGACTTCTATCCTTGAGAACCCTCGACGACACCACGGTCGTGAGCATTCTTTCCTTGTTACCCTATCATTTTGTTCAACTCATGAACGCCTATTTGATAGTCCTTTCTCAAAACTCACTTTGAATCAATTGTGGTCCTTGCCTTACACACTAAGTCCGTGTACCGTGTCTTAAGCCAATCGTGCTCTACACAACACTCCTACCCAAGTCGACGGGCCTTGAGATCGTGGGACTACTTAACTTGACAAATCGCGAAAGAGCGGGACGGTACTTGTAATAACTTAGGTCGACCGGCATAACTTTGCCTAACTTAACTTCGCAACAACTTAACGAGCAAAGGCTGCGTCAAGCTTTGCCTTTACGGATCGTGCCATGCACGCATTCGACTTGAACGACCAAGTAAATCGGGTGCCTAGACTTAGGTCACAAGCCGCGCAACGCAACTTAACTCATGGGCAAGCCAAGGCTATGCCAAGCCTTGGGTGATGGGACCGTGCATGCTTTATGAAGCATTCATGCAGGCGAAGCCTAAGACTTAGGCTATGATCATAACTTCGCCTACTCAACCAACTTTCCTTCCCCCAAGCCACGGAATGAAGAACCGAGTGTCATTTTTAAAGCACGCCGTGCACCAACTCTAAGCCGACCATTGGACATTTCCATATTCTAACTCATTTCGACCTGTCGGAATTATTTTCTTAGCTATGTGGATTCGTCTCTTTTATTATCAAGCCTACTTTTGCAAGTTGAAAAAATACGATTTATTATGTGAAGGCTAAGATGAGACAAGTTCACTGAAACTACCCCACCTGAGCGAGCGGTCGTCTCGACCGAGCATTGCCTTCGAGCAGCCGTTGCAAGGCTAAGTCCGAACGCCGTTAGCGTTCCGATTTCTCCGATTGACTGAGCGGGATGGGGCACTACATCATACACCACTCAGAAAAAGTTTCGTCCTCAAAACTAACTAAGTACACTTATCGACATATCACTTTACTCAACATTCAAGGACTCTCGTACACACTTCTCCTATTCGTTCCCTCAAATCCGAGCCACGCTCGTGCTACCCACAATTTTTTCTTCAAAACTTACGATCTCAAAATCCTCGACACTTTTCTGTTCCTGAAGTCTTACTTGAATTCAACGTATCACTTAGTATGGATCGTGCATATATTTTAGGCGTCCCCAAAATATATGCATTTCATCCAAGCCTCATGATAGCAAATTCTGTCATTACCACTCGAGTCGGATCGTGCACATATTCAAGCGTCCTTGATATACATGCATGTCAACCGAGGCTCATGAGTGGTATTTTCATATTCCCGAATCATTCCATTCATCAATACCAATATCCCAACCAATCAATCCTCAAGATCACTCGCACCGATACTAGCTCTCGCAACATGGACGTCTTGCCTAACCGCTAGGCTATGTCTTTATACTAAGGTCATTCGTCAGTATTGGAATCATAGTTTCCAAACAACAATATCAACACTAACCCCATCCTAAGGTCAAACCAAGTTGATAGTACGGATTTTTCTTTCCAAGCTCGCATCATTTTGATTTCTAAACTTCGAGCATAGATTCCCTACACACATCCCAACGTTCGCCGCACGGGGTCCGAGTCGTTCAGCAAAGCCAACCTATTGTAAGTTCACTCAACCAAATCTTCGATACATCAATATCGCTCGACCAGTAAGCCATTTCGCATAGTCTATATTTTCGAACACGTTCGACATAATCTACCTATCAATCCTTCTTAAGTCAAACTCGCTACAACACGATTCATTTCTAAACCATAATTCATATTTCATATTTCCTAAGTCGTTCATCCCAATTCACGTATTCGATCATGAGGTCGTCTAACTTAACAATATGTTGCGTCCCGATCTCACGCGAGTCAGATTTTCTACGGTGGGCATGAATCACCATGCACGCTCCCGCGGGATAATCATCCTCATCGGGACTTAACTCTTGCTCGAGTCTAGACTAATTCATTCTCGATACACGGATTGGACCTACTCAATCCTCAAGTTTATTTCATTCATCAATCGCAAGTCCTAACATCCTTAAATTTTCTTTCGTATTAAACCGACAAGTCGAGACAATCAAAGTTGTCGCATCCTGATTTTTCGAGTTTGATCATTCTCGCGAGATGAATCACCATGTCAGCGCTCACACAGAACAATCACCCCAAATCCGACGTAACGCATGTGCGAGGCTGGAGTTGCGCTCGCACAAGACAAGAATATCGACGCTGTGGTTATCCGCGTAACCCTCAAGACACAATCATTTTCATCCAAAATTTATCTAAATTAAAATCCTAAGAATGGCATCCAACTGAACAATAACACTTACACGATCGTCATTCGCCTAGTCAGAGTACCCCCGAGTTATCGCATATCGATCTTTGGTACGCCTCAATACCATCGATGACATGCATAATCTGACGATCATTCTTGCAACAAGTTTCGAGTCGTGCGAATGTTGCTATCGTCCAACTGGATAATCTCCTCACATTCAAAATCAAGTTAGATCATTATCCCTCAAATCATTCATAACATCAATTTCCTCAATTCACATCATTCTTGCTAACTCAATCATCGAATGACATCCATTCCAATCCTCAGAGTCATTGCGTAACTTCAAAATTTAACTTTTTTATGCACGCTATCTTCCCATCGTGCTAAATTTCTCTATACGATTTCACCTATCGATTCCCTTTATCAAGTCATCTGTTCGCTACACCTTAACTTTTTCTCGATTTAATTTACCTACTCAATTACCTTCGCGTTTCATACTCGCACCATCCTCAATCCCGTGCACGTTCCGTGTGCGTCAATTTCTAGGTTGTTCGAATCTACTTATCAAATTTCATGACAACAACTCACTCAATCTAAGGCTTTGCATATGTGCGACGCTTGCTGATAGACTCATCGACACCCCGAATCCTCAATCGATTGATCGACATCCCTAAGGCTATCGCATACACCACTCAGGGATGAAGTCATTCAATAAATCCTCAACTTATCATTCGATTCACAATTCTATCTCCTCGAATTTCCTTTCGAACGATTCCTTAAATTTTAAGCACGCTCACCTATATCGCATCGACGATAACATCGTCGTTCGATAGCACCCTTATCGATAATCATCCCATTTACTCAATCAAGTCTAACTCATTCTCGTCCAACACAATTCGAATCCCGCACTCGACTTTTCTAAGGTCGATACAACTTTGGTGTATATGCCCAGCCAGACTTAGCCAACCGTGCTTACGCGAACCATCTTTTTGTTTCTTGTCAAAAATTATTCTCCTATGTTTTGTAAAATAGTTAGACTTATTGTATGGACATCCCGTGGGACAATTGAGAGAGCGCACGAATGATTTCAACTTTGCGAAAGCAACAATTCAGAGTTTACGGAAACAACAGAGTTAAAGAATTCAATCGATAGTCCAAGGACGTAAAGCCGTGCTCTGATACCATTATGTCACGCTCCGCTCCCGTAGGAGCGATCGTCCTCACTAAGGCATGATGGCGCACGAGCCTAGATTGCGCTCTTGTAAGGCGGGTTCCATAACGGCCGATTTCAGCGGCTGCGACGGAGTCGTCTCACAGAATCCCCAAGCAGAGACATTGAATAATAGCAGTAGAAATTTAGAACAAAACACAAATCATTCAAAGATGCATTTTATTGATATTGAAAAAAAGGTTACAATGGGGCGCAAGACCAAGATTACAAGTCTCTTAAGCTCACTCATCTCACATTACAAGTCACTCAGCTCTCTCTCTCTTCTCTCAATACATATCTTGAACCAGAGGATGCTTCGGAAGGCGACGTCCATACATTATGTCCCTTATAAGTCTTGAATCCATACGGCGACACGCTTCGAATCGCCAAGGAACTCCGTGTCTCGACGCATCCAAGTGAGCTCCGTGCCACGAGCTTCTACATGTGCCTGCACATAGAAACTATGTGGGTGTCAGTACTCAACTGTACTGGTGGAATGAGCTCCTCATCCACCCATACAAAACCAACACGTTTGATTTAACTTTTGTGCAACATAGTCCCCTTTATGATTGTTTTTTTACTCTTGCCTTAGGATCAGTTTTAGGACCGACGCCTTGGCCTAATTTGTATCTCTAGACCATCTCGTGCTTGCAACGACAATGTTGACTTATACCTTGCCTCAAGACCCTTTTCGTGCCAACAACGTTAACCTATCGAGTCGTGTTCGTCTTACGGCCCAAAATCAGAAGATGCAACTACACGATAGACTTTATTTCCGTGTGACCGTGCTACAAGCCCTTGCTGAGGCCGTGTCTTGCAACTCAGTGAGACTTACCATATCGCCGCCTCGCGGCCCTTGCTATTTTTATCACCAACTGACCCAATCAAGACTTCCAAACTTGTGTTGACCGACTTTGCCTTGCGGCAGTTCCTGACTTAAACTCCAGACAACTCAGATCCAACACATGCAACTTATATGCCAAGACTTACGACTCGACGCCACACCCCTGTGCCAAGCATGTCACCTATGTTGAAGCCACATCTTAGGCCCCAAGCATCATGTTCTAACTTGTATACACCTTCGACTCGACTCAATTCCAAAGGTATACGCGCGGATAGCCGCCATTTTGCCGACATCTATATGAACACGGGACACTGGCAGAACAAGCCATCCTGGACTCATAGCTGATGTATATGATGGTCCGGTCAAAGCAAGTAGCGATCCCCAATGACCTTCCACCGAATACCTGTTGCCTCTACCTGGCACAGCTATACCTGTTTCCTCATAGGCCGGATCGGTCCTGTGGCCCCAGGTTGTCGATCCGAGGAAACCCTTCATTTTTATCTTGTACAAGTTGTCCATGACCATGCAAGACTCGACACAAACTGACGTCTCACACAGTCATTTCTCTTCCAATATTACCATCTCTTTTAAAACCAAGTTCAAGACTTCTATCCTTGAGACCCCTCGACGTACCACGATCGTGAGCATTCTTTCCTTGTTACCCTATCATTTTGTTCAACTCATGAACGCCTATTTGATAGTCCTTTCTCAAAACTCACTTTGAATCAATTTTGGTCCTTCTCTTACACATTAAGTCCGCGTACCATGCCTTAAGCCAATCGTATTCTATGCAACACTCCTACCCAATTCGACGGGTCTTGAGATCGTGGGGCTACTTAACTTGACAAACCACGAAAGAGCAGGACGGTACTTGTAGTGTCTTAGGTCGACCGGCATAACTTTGCCTAACTTAACTTTGCAACAACTTAACGAGCAAAGGCTGCGTCAAGCTTTGCCTTTACGGATCGTGCCGTGCACGCATTCGACTTGAACGACCAAGTAAATCGGGTGCTTAGACTTAGGTCACAAGCCGCTCAACGCAACTTAACTCATGGACAAGCCAAGGCTATGCCAAGCCTTGGGTGATGGGACCGTACATGCTTTATGAAGCATTCATGCGGGCGACGCCTAAGACTTAGGCTACGATCGTAACTTCGCCTACTCAACCAACTTTCCTTCTCCCAAGCCACGGGACGAAAGACCGAGTGTCATTTTCAAAGCACGCCGTGCACCAACTCTAAGTCGACCATTGGACCTTTTCATATTCTAACTCATTTCGACCTGTCGGAATTATTTTTTTAGCTATGTAGATTCGTCTCTTTTATTATCAAGCCTACTTGTGCAATTTGAAACATGCAATTTATTATATGAAGGCTAACATGAGGCAAGTTCACTGAAACTACCCCACCTGAGCGAGCGGTCGCCTCGAACGAGCGTTGTCTTCGAGCAGTCGTTGCAAGGCTAAGTCCGAATGCCGTTACCAATCCGATTCCTCCGATTGACTGAACGGGACGGGGCACTACATCATACACCACTCAGAAAAAGTTTTGTCCTCGAAACTAACTGAGTACACTTATCGACTTATCACTTTACTCAACATTCAAGGACTCTCGGACACACTTCTCCTATACGTTCCCTCAAATCCGAGCCACGCTCGTGCTACCCACAATCTTTTCTTCGAAACTTATAATATCAAAATCCTTGACACTTTCCTGTTCCTCAAGTCTCACTTGAATTTAACGTATCACTTATTATGGATTGTGCACATATTTTAGGCGTCCCCAAAATACATGCATTTCAGCCAAGCCTCGTGATAGCGAATTCTGTCATTACCACTCGAGTCGGATCGTGCACATATTCAAGCGTCCTTGATATACATGCATGTCAGCCGAGGCTCATGAGTGGTATTTTTATATTCTCGAATCATTCCATTCATCAATACCAATATCCCAACCAATCAATCCTCAAGATCACTCGTATCGATACTAGCTCTCGCAAAATGGACGTCTTGCCTAACCGCTAGGCTATGTCTTTAGACTAAGGTCATTCGTCAGTATTGGAATCATAGTTTTCAAACAACAATATCAACACTGACCCCATCCTAAGTTCAAACCAAGTTGATAGTACGGGATTTTCAACCCAAGCTCGCATCACTCCGATTTCTAAACTTCGAGCATAGATTCCCTACACACATCCCAACGTTCGTCGCACAGGGTCCGAGTCGTTCAGCAAAGCCAACCTATCGTAAGTTCACTCAACCAAATCTTCAACACATCAATATCGTTCGACCAGTAAGCCATTTCGCATAGTCTATCTTTTCGAACACGTTCGACATAATCCACCTATCAATCCTTCTCAAGTCAAACTCGCTACGACACGATTCATTTCTAAACCATAATTCATATTTCCTAAGTCGTTCATCCTAATTCACGTATTCGATCATGAGGTCGTCTAACTTAACAATATGTTGCACCCCGATCTCATGCGAGTCAGATTTTCTACGGTGGGCATGAATCACCATGCACGCTCCCGCAGGATAATCATCCTCATCGGGACTTAACTCTTGTTTGAGTCTAGACTAATTCATTCTCGATGTGCGGATTGGACCTACTCAATCCTGAAGTTTATTTTATTCATCAATCGTAAGTCCTAACATCCTTAAATTTTTCTACGCATCAAACCGATAAGTTGAGACAATCAAAGTTGTCGCATCCTGATTTTTCGAGTTCGATCATTCCCCCGACATGAATCACCATGTCAGCGCTTACGCAGAACCATCGCCCCAAATCCGACGCAATGCATGTGCGAGGCTGGAGTTGCGCTCGCACAAGATAAGAATGTCGACGCTGTGGTTATCCGTGTAACCCTCAAGACACAATCATTTTCATCCAAAATTCTTCTAAATCAAAATCCTAAGTATGGCATCCAACTGAACAATAACACTTGCACGATCGTCATTCGCCTAGTTAGAGTACCCCTGAGTTATCGCATATCGATCTTTGATACACCTCAATACCATCGATGACATGCATAACCTGACGATCTTCCTTGCAACAAGTTTTGAGTCGTGGGAATGTTGCTATCGTCCGACTGGATAATCTCCTCACATTCAAAATCAAGTTAGATCATTATCCCTCGAATCATTCACAACATCAATTTCCTCAATTTGCATCATTCTTGCTAACTCAATCATCGAATGACATCCATTCCAATCCTCAGAGTCATTGCGTAACTTCAAAATTCAACTTTTTCATGCACGCTATCTTCCCATCGTGCTAACTTTCTCTATACGATTTCACCTATCGATTTCCTTTATCAAGTCATCCGTTCGCTATACCTTAATTTTTCCTCGATTTAATTTACCTACTCAATCACCTTCGCATTTCATACTCGTACCATCCTCAATCTCGTGCACGTTCCGTGCGCGTCAATTTCTAGGTTGTTCGAATCTACTTATCAAACTTCATGACAATAACTCACTCAATCTAAGGCTTTGCATATGTGCGACGCTTGCTGATAGACTCATCGACACCCCGAATCCTCAATCGATCGATCGACATTCCTGAGGCTATCGCATACACCACTCAGGGATGAAGTCATTCAAAAAATCCTCAACTTATCATTTGATTCACAATTCTATCTCTTCGAATTTCCTTTCGAACGATTTCTTAAATTTTAAGCACTTTTACCTATATCGCATCGACGATAACATCGTCTTTCGATAGCACCCCTATCGATAATCATCCCATTTACTCAATCAAGTCTAACTCATTCTCGTCTAACACAATTCGAATCCCGCACTCGACTTTTCTAAGGTCGATGCAACTTTGGTGTATATGCCCAGCCCGACTTAGCCAACCGTGCTTACGCGAATCATCTTTTTCTTTCTTGTCAAAAAATATTCTCCTATATTTTGCAAAATAGTTTGACTTATTGTATGAACATCCCGTGGGACAATTGAGAGAGAGTGCACCAACTATTTCAACTTTGCGGAAGCAACAATCCAGAGCTTGCGGAAACAACAGACTTAAAGAATTCAATCGATAGTCCAAGAACGTAAAGCCGTGCTCTGATACCATTATGTCATGCCCCTCTCCCGTAGGAGCGATCGTCCTCGCTAAGGCACGAGCCTAGATTGCGCTAGCGCAAGGCGGGTTCCATAACGGCCGATTTCAGCGGCTGCGACGGAGTCGTCGCACAGAAGCCCCAAGCATAGACATTGAATAATAGCAGTAGAAATTTAGAACAAAACACAAATCATTCAAAGATGCATTTTATTGATATTAAAACAAAGGTTACAATGGGGCACAAGGCCAAGATTATAAGTCTCTCAAGCTCACTCATCTCACATTACAAGTCACTAAGCTCTCTCTCTTCTCTCAATACATGTCTTGAACCAGTGGATGTTTCGGAAGGCGACGTCCATACATTATGTCCTGTATAAGTCTTGAATCCATGCGGCCATATGCTTCGAATCGCCAAGAAATTCCGTGTCTCGACGCATCCAAGCGAGCTCTGCGCCACGAGCTTCTACCTGTGCCTGCACATAGAAACTATGTGGGTGTCAGTACTCAACTGTACTGGTGGAATGAGCTCCTCGTCCACCCATACAAAACCAACACGTTTGATTTAACTTTTGTGCAACATAGTCTTCTTTATGATTGTCTTTCTACTCTTACCTTAGGATCAGTTTTAGGACCGACGCCTTGGCCTAGTTTGTGTCTCTAGACCATCTCGTGCTTGCAATGACAACGTTGACTTATACCTTGCCTCAAGACCCTTCTCGTGCCAACAACGTTAACCTATTGAGTCGTGTTTGCCTTACGGCTCAAAATCAGAAGACGCAACTACACGATAGACTCTATTTCCATGTGACCGTGCTACAAGCCCTTGCTGAGGCCGTGCCTCGCAACTCAGTGATACTTACCATATCGCCGCCTCGCGGACCTTGCTATTTTTATCACCAACTGACCCAATCAAGTCTTTTGAACTTGTGTTGACCGACTTTGCCTTGCGGCGGTTCCTGACTTAAACTCCAGACAACTGAGATCCAACACATGCAACTTATATGCCAAGACTTACGACTCGACGCCACACCCCTGTGCCAAGCATGTCGCCTATGTTGAAGCCACATCTTAGGCCCCAAGCATCATGTTCTAACTTGTATACACCTTCGACTCGACTCAATTCCAAAGGCATACGCGCGAATAGCCGTCATTTTGCCGACATCTATATGAACACGGGTCACTGGCAGAACAAGCCATCCTTGACTCATAGCTGGCGTATATGATGGTCCGGTCAAAGCAAGTAGCGAGCCCCAATGATCGTCCACCGAATACCTGTTGCCTCTACCTGGCACAGCTATACCTGTTTTCACCTAGGCCGGATCGGTCCTGTGGCCCCAGGTTTTCGATCCGAGAAAACCCTTCTTTTTTACCTTGTACAAGTTGTCCATGACCATGCAAGACTCGACACAAACTGACGTCTCACACAGTCATTCATCTTCCAATGTTACCATCTCTTTCAAAATCAAGTTCAAGACTTCTATCCTTGAGACCCTTCGACGATACCACGGTCGTGAGCATTCTTTTCTTGTTACCCTATCATTTTGTTCAACTCATGAAGGCCTATTTGATAGTCCTTTCTCAAAACTCACTTTGAATCAATTATGGTCCTTGACTTACACACTAAGTCTAGTTCTCCGTCCCGCTCAGTCAATCGGAGGAATCGGAACGCCGACGGCGTTCGGACTTAGCCTTGCAACGGCTACTCGAAGATATTGCTCGGTCTAGGCGACCGCTCGCTCAAGTGGGATAGTTTCGGTGAACTTGCCTCATCTTAGCCTCCACATAATAAATCGCATTGTTTTTAACTTGCACAAGTATGTTTGATAATAAAAGTGACGAATCCACATAGCTAAAGGGAATTATCCCGATGGGTCGAATTGAGTTAGAATATAGAAAGGTCCAACGGTCGACTTAGAGTTGGTGCATGGCGTGCTTTGAAAATGACACTCGATCCTTCGTTCCGTGGCTTGGAAGAAAAAAAGTTGGTTGAGTAGGCAAAGTTATGATCGGAGCCTAATTTATAGGCGTCGTCCGCATGAATGCTTCATAAAGCATGCACGGTCCCATCATCCAAGGCTTGGCATAGCCTTGGCTTGTCCATGAGTTAAGTTGCGTTGAGAGGCTTGTGACCTAAGTCTAGGCACTGAGTGACTTGGTCGTTCAAGTTGGATGCGTGCACGGCACGATCCGTTAAGGCGAAGCTTGACGCAGCCTTTGCTCGTTAAGTTGTTACGAAGTTAAGTTATGCAAAAGTTATGCCGGTCGACCTAAGACGTTACAAGTACTATCTCGCGCCTTTACGGTTCGTCAAGTTAAGTAGTCCCACGATCTCAAAGCCCGCCGACTTGGGCAGGAGTGTCGCGTAGAGCACGATTGGCTTAAGACACGATGCACGAACTTAGTATTTAAGACAAGGACTACAATTGATTTGAAGTGAGTTTTGAGAAAGGGATATCAAATAGGCGTTCATGAGTTAAACCAAATGATAGGTAACAAGGAAGGAATGCTCGCGACCATGGGTCGTCGAAGGGTCTCAAGGAAAGGATGCTCGCGACCGTGGGTCATCGAGGGGTCTCAAGGAAAGGATGCTCGCGACCTTGGGTCGTCGAAGGGTCTCAAGGATAGAAGTCTTGAACTTAGTTTTGATAGAGATGGTAATATTAGAAAATAAAGGACTGTGTGAGACGTCAGTTTGTGTCGAGTCTTGCATGGTCATTAGACAACTTGTCGACAAGGGCGATGAATCCTCGAGCGGCAACCCTGGGCCACGGGACCGACTCGGCCTAGGAGAAAACATGATATAGTCGTGCATAAGGTTTCAGCACAGGTTAAGCGGGGACTTGCGACGGAGCTAGCTACTTGCGTCGAAAGGATCCCGATTAACAAAACTATACGTCCAGGTATAGCTTGTGATGTGTCACGCCACGATTCCGCAGAGTCCTTTCGTCCTCGCTTCGGACCCTTTGGGACCGTTCATCCTCGCTAAGGCGTGATGCGGTACAAGCCTAAGTTGCGCTTGCACAAGGCCGAGACCTGAAGTAAGACAAGATAGACAAGATTGACAATACGCAGCGGAACGTATCGCAGATAATTGAAGCAGAAGCGGACATATTTCAGAATACAAGCTTTGAACACAATGGTAACAAGAAATAAATCTTTTTATTGATTTCATTTGAACAGATTACAAGCTCTCATTTCTCTCTGATACAATGTTGCATTCTCTCAGAACTTTACAGATTACAATGATCTCGTTCCCATACATTACATCCTTTTATATACAAAATCAACTCTTTCAACAGATGTCGTCTCTTGGCATTTCTTCTGATTTCTGGCTCCTGAGGATGAGGCTCGGGCTATCGCTTCGGACTATCCCTTTCGATGCATAGTGCACCTGTATGCAGACTGATGGTGGGTCAGTGTATCAGCATACTGGTGAATTGTGAACAAAGGAGCTACATTCTTCTGAAACGATCACTGTTCATTTAGTGAGAAAACATTTTCTTGTGATGTGATCTTGCTACTCTTTACCTAGATTCATTTCATGAATGCAATAGTCAGTTTACATTCTTTTGAAAACACATCTTTGAAAAGCCAATATTTCAATTCTAACTTAGCCGATGTGCCTCCCACGGGTTCAGCTCGTCGCTAACCGCTGTGACTCGCATGGGTTCAGCTCGTCGCTAGCCGTTGTGACTCTTGGGTTCAGCTCGTCGCTAACCGCTGTGACTCGTATGGGTTCAGCTTGCCGCTAGCCGCTGTGAATCTCTAGGGTTCAGCTCGTCACTAAGTAGATACTCTAATGCACATGCAATATCAAATGAAACAATCATGCATCAATCGAGCAAGTCATAAACAATTCCATCTTCTTTTCAAGCAGAAAACATTTCTCTTTCTTAGCAGACAGTGTACGGATTCTCTTATAAGCATACTCAAAGTCTAGCATCTTGTTATTAGCAACAGCATTCATTCAAAAGCTCAGATTCTTATTAGGCGCAAGCGGATCATAAAATGAGAATTTGTCCACTTACCCAGATTAATCGTCTTCTATTGCAGAGCCAGCAATCCGATCTTTCTGTCTATCTAGTGCCTTCGCGGAGCGGGGCACTACATAATTACCCACCAAAAAGAAGTTTCGCCCTCGAAACTTAAGGAGAAACTTACGATATCCTTAGCAGCGATAGTCCTCATCCTTTGCCATCATCAATCCATGAAATCACAATTCAGATCATATCAAAACTCTTGTTCAATCAAGCAATTCAATCTCAATCAATCAAATCGATAAAATATTTGCCGGCATCATAAAAATATTTACGGAATTATTGTATGGAACGTTCATCTCATTATTGATATCGAGTAGGCAACGAAATTTTGATCAGAAGACATGTAAAATTCAATTGAATCAAAATTGGCCAGAGGATCGTGTTGCTCTGATACCATTCTATCACGCCCCGATCCCGCAGAGTCCTTTCGTCCTCGCTTCGGACCCTTTGGGACCATTCGTCCTCGCTAAGACGTAATGTCGTGCAAGCCTAAGTTGCGCTTGCACAAGGCCGAGACCTGAAGCAAGACAAGATAGACAAGATTGAAAATACGCAGCGGAACGTATCGCAGATAATTGAAGCAGCAGCGGACATATTTCATAATACAAGCTTTGAACACAATGGTAACAAGAAACAAATCTCTTTATTGATTTCATTTGAACATATTAAAGCTCTCATTTCTCTCTGATACAATGTTGCATTCTCTCAGAACTTTACAGATTACAATGATCCCGTTCCCATACATTACATCCTTTTATATACAAAACTAACTCTTTCAGCAGATGTCGTCTCTTGGCATCTCTTCTGATTTTTGGCTCCTGAGGATGAGGCTCGGGCTATCGCTTCGGAATATCCCTTTCGATGCATAGTGCACCTGCATGCAGACTGATGGTGGGTCAGTATATCAGCATACTGGTGAATTATGAACAAAGGAGCTACATTCTTCTGAAACGTTCACTGTTCATTTAGTGAGAAAATATTTTCTTGTGATGTGATCTTGCTACTCTTTATCTAGATTCATTTCATGAATGCATTAGTCAGTTTACATTCTTTTGAAAACACATCTTTGAAAAGCCAACATTTCAATTCCAACTTAGCCGATGTGCCTCCCACGGGTTTAGCTCGTCACTAACCGCTGTGACTCGTATGGGTTCAGCTCGTCGCTAGCCGCTGTGACTCTTGGGTTCAGCTCGTCGCTAACCGCTATGACTCGCATGGGTTCAGCTCGTCGCTAGCTGCTGTGACTCTCTAGGGTTCAGCTCGTCACTAAGTGGATCCCCCAATGCACATGCAATATCAAATGAAACAATCATGCATCAATCGAGCAAGTCATAAACAATTCCATCTTCTTTTCAAGCAGGAAACATTTCTCTTTCTTAGCAGACAGTGTGCGGATTCTCTTATAAGCATACTCGAAGTCTAGCATCATGTTATTAGCAACAACATTCATTCAAAAGCTCAGATTCTTATTAGGCGCAAGCGGATCATAAAATGAGACTTTGTCCACTCACTCAGATTAATCGTCTTCTGTTGCAGAGCCAGCAATCCGATCTTTCTGTCTATCTAGTACCTTCGCGAAGCTGGGCACTACATGATGCTAGTGGCCAAGTTCATATAGATGTCAGCACGGGCGGCAAATTCGCGTGTGTGCCTTTGGATTGAGTTGAGTTGAATGTGTATGCAGTTAGAAGATACAATCTCTGGGCCTAAGATTTGGCTACAACGAAGGCGGCGTGCTACGGTACGAGATGTGGCGTCGAGTGTTAAGTCGTTGGCATAGAGTTGCATAAGTCAAACCTGAGTCGTTGTGAGTTAAGTCGAGAAGGGCCGTAGGGCAAGTTGGGTGAAGTTACGTTAAGTTGTTGGGAACGACCTCGAAATATGAGGCACGGCCGCGTTGTCACAAGACAAGTATGTGTTGGTGTGTTGACATTGCAAGCAAACGAGAAGGTCTTGAGGCAAGGATAAGAAAAGTTATCGGTGCGATAGCACGGTCACACGAGAATGGAGTCTATCGTGTAGTTGCGTCTCTGATTATGGCCGTAAGACAAACACGACTTGATAGGTTAACATTATTGGCACGAGAAGAGTCTAAGGCAAAGTATGTGTTAACATCGTTGTGCAAGCACGGGATGGTCCTCAGACACAAGTATGCCAAGGCGTCCATTATAAAACTGATCCTAAGACAAGACTAGAAAGACAATCGAAAGGGTTTTAAGCTGCACAAAGTAAATGAACGTGTCGATTTTGTATGGGTGGGAGAGGAGCTCACTCCACCAGTATAGTTGAGTACTAATACCCACACAGCTTTTCATGTGCAGGCACAGGTAGAAGCTCGTGGTGCGGAGCTCGCTTGGATGCGTCGAGGCACGAAGTTCCTTAGCGATTCGAAGCGTGCGGCCGCGTGGATTGAAGACTTATACGGTACATAATGTATGGACATCGCCTTCTGAAGCTTCCGCTGGCTCAAGCATCGTAATAGAGAGATGAGAGAGAGCAGAGTGACTTGTAAAATGAGAGAAAAGTGAGCTTGAGAGACTTGTAATTTGGCCTTGCGCCCACAAATGTAATCTTGTATTCAATATCAATAAAGAGTTTCTTTTGAATGACTTATGTTCATGTGTTCTTGTTCTAATTTTCGTTGCGTATTCAATGTATCTGCTTGGAGTTCTGTGCGACGACCCCATCGCAGCCGCTGTGATCGGCCGTTATGGAATCCGCCTTGCACGAGCACAATCTAAGCTCGTGCGGCATCACGCCTTAGCGAGGACGATCGCTCCTACGGAAGCGGGGTGTGACACTAAGTCCGTGCACCGTGCCTTAAGCCAATCGTGCTCTACGCAACACTCATGTCCAAGTCGACGGGCCTTGAGATCGTGGGACTACTTAACTTGACAAACCGCGAAAGAGCGGGACGGTACTTGTGATGTCTTAGGTCGACCGACATAACTTTGCCTAACTTAACTTCGTAACAACTTAACGAGCAAAGGCTGCGTTAAACTTTGCATTTACGGATCGTGCCGTGCACGCATTCGACTTGAACGACCAAGTAAATCGGGTGCCTAGACTTAGGCCACAAGCCGCTCAACGCAACTTAACTCATAGGCAAGCCAAGGCTATGCCAAGCCTTGGGTAATGGGACCGTGCATGCTTTATGAAGCATTCATGCGGACGACGCCTAAGACTTAGGCTATGATCGTAACTTCGCCTACTCAAACAACTTTCCTTCTCCCAAGCCACGGGACAATGGACCGAGTGTCATTTTTAAAGCACGTCGTGCAACAACTCTAAGACGACCATTGGACCTTTCTATATTCTAACTCATTTCGACCTGTCAGGATTATTCTCTTAGCTATGTGAATTCGTCTCTTTTATTATCAAGCCTACTTGTGCAAGTTAAAAACATGCGATTTATTATGTGAAGGCTAAGATGAGGCAAGTTCACTAAAACTACCCCACCTTAGCGAGCGGTCGCCTCGACCGAGCATTGTCTTCGAGCAGCCGTTGCAAGGCTAAGTCCGAATGCCGTTAGCATTTCGATTCCTCCGATTGACTGAGAGGGACAGGGCTCTACAAAATGGACTTGTATTGTACAAAGAAAATGAGCGTGTCAGTTTTGTATGGATGGGTGAGGAGCTCACTACACCAGTACAGTTGAGTACTGACACCCACGCAGTCTTCATGTGCAGGCACAGGTAGAAGCTCGTGGCGCGGAGCTCGCTTGGATGCGTCGAGGCACAGAGTTTCTTGGCGAGTCGAAGCGTGCGATCGCGTGAACTCAAGACTTATACGGGACATAAGGTATGGACATCGCCTTCCGAAGCTTCCGCTGGCTCAAGCATTGTATCGAGAGATGAGAGACAGCATAGTGCCTTGTAAAATGAGAGAAAAATGAGCACGAGAGACTTGTAATCGTGGCCTTTCGTCCATTATAATCTTATTATTCAATATCAATAAAGAGTTCTTTTGAATAACTTATGTTCTGTCTTTAAATTTCTGCTGCATGTTCATTGTTTCTGCTTGGGACTTCTGTGCGACGACCCCGTCGCTGCCGCTGTAATCGACCGAAATGAAACTGCCTTGTACGAGCGCAATCTAGGCTTGTGCGGCATCACGCCTTAGCGAGGACGATCGCTCCTACGGGAGCGGGGTATGACAGTACGGGGCACGATGTAGGGACGGGGCACTACACCATAACCAACTAAAAAAGTTTCGTCCTCGAAACTTAAGAACAGAACCTATCTCTATGAAAATAATAAAAGAAACTTTTCCTTCATCTCTGACTCGAGTTCTCATGTCGACTCTTCCGTCGCATGGTTCCTCCAAAGTAAACGAACAAGAGGGATCGCTCGATTCTGCAGCAGCTTATCCTTGCGTTCTAAGATTTGAACTGGCTCTTCAATGTAGGATAAGTCGGACTTCAGCTTCGGCTCCAGCTGGCCAAAATCTACCACATGGCTAGGGTCGTACACGTACTTCCGCAATTGAGAGACGTGGAAGACATTGTGCACACCTTCAAGCACCGACGATAGGGCAATTCTATGGGCTACTGGGGCGACCCGCTCGAGTATTTCAAACGGTCCAATGAATCTCGGACTCAGCTTTCCCTTCGCGCTGAAACGAATAACTCCTCGCATGGACGACACCTTCAGGAACACGTGATCGCCCACCTGGAACTCAAGCGGTCTTCGATGGGTTTCGGCGTAGCTCTTATGCCGACTCTGTGCAATCTTCAGTCTTTCCCGAATTAGCTTGACCTTTTCCACAGTCTGTTCCACCAGCTCCGGGCCGAGTATCTGCCGTTCTCCGACTTCATCCCAACAAATGGGCGATCTGTACTTCTGGCCGTACAAAGCTTCATACGGCGCCATTTGGATGCTGGACTGGTAACTATTGTTGTATGCAAATTCTGCCAGCGGTAGATGGACATCTCAGCTTGATTTGAAGTCAATTGTGCAGAGTCGTAGTATGTCTTCGAGAATCTGATCAACGCGCTCCGTTTGGCCGTCGGTCTGAGGATGGTAAGCTGAGCTGAACTGTAATTTGGTACCCAGCGTCGACTGAAGGCTACTCCATATTCGCGATATGAACCATGAATCTCGATCAGAGACGATGGATACTGGAACTCCGTGCAGCCGTACTATCTCGTCAAGATAAATCTACGCCAGACGATCAACGCTCCAAGTAACTTTGATGGCAATAAAGTGCGCTGACTTGGTTAATCGATCGACGATAACCCAGATGGCGTTGTTCCCCCCGTGGTGTCTTCGGCGGGCCAACAATAAAGTCCATAGTGACGTGGTCCCATTTCCACTCTAGAATAGCAAGGTTATGCATCTCCCTGCCCGGTCGCTGATGCTTAGCTTTCACCTGCTGACAGGCCATGCATTGTGACACGAAGAGCGCCACATCTCTCTTCATCCCGTGCTACCAGAAGGTCGTACGGAGGTCCTTATACATTTTGGTACTGCCTGGATGCAAGGCATATTTCGCATAATGCACCTCCGACATTATCTCCTTTCGTAGTTCTGAATCATCCGGAACACATAGTCGGCCATTCAATCTCAGCACGTCGGTCTTATCTTCCGCAAAGTCGGTCGCACTAGCTGTTGAAATTCGCTCGCACATTTTCTTCAGGTACGGATTATCCTTCTGAGCGGTCATGATCTTTTCTAGCAAACTCGGCTCTAACTGCAGCTGCGCCAACCGTACATCCCTGAATCGAACCCGGAGGTCGATACACATTTCTTCTATATCTTGTAGTAGTCTGCGGTTGATGGATAGCGAGGCAAGATATTTTTGACTCAGAGCGTCCGCCACAACATTTCCCTTGCCCGGAGTGTAGTCGATCGTCAAGTTATAGTCTTTGATCAGTTCGAGCCAGCGCCTCTGTCGCAAGTTCAATTCCTTCTGGGTAAAGAGATACTTGAGGATCTTATGGTCGGTATAGATCGCGCACGCCACTCCATATAGATAGTCACGCCACAATTTTAACGCGAACACAATCACCGCTAACTCCAATTCGTGCGTAGGATAGTTCTTCTCGTGCGGCTTCAACTGTCTGGAGGCGAAGGATATCACCTTGTTTCGCTGCATGAGCACACATCCCAAGTCCTGGCCTAAAGTATCGCTGAATATCTGAAAACCCTCTGGCCCATCCGGAAGTGCCAGTATAGGTGCCAAAATTAGTCGTTGTTTTAGCTCCTAGAAGGAATCTTCACAGTCATCCGACCACTCATACACGACTCCCTTTTGAGTGAGGCGAGTCAATGGCGATGCAATCTTCGCGAAGACTTTCATGAAGCGTCGATAGTATCCCGCCAAACCAAGAAAGCTTCGAATCTCACTAGCAGACGCAGGCCGCTTCCAATCAGCAACAACTTCCACTTTCTTTGGATCGACTGCAATGCCTTCGGACGAAATGATGTGACCAAGAAAGGATATACTGCTTAGCCAAAATTCGCACTTACTCTGCTTTGCATACAACTCATTCTCTCGAAGTGTCTGGAGCACGGCCCGTAGATGTTCTGCATGCTATGTCCTGTCCTTCGAGTAGACGAGAATATCGTCAATAAAGACTACCACAAATATATCAAGAAAGGGTCAAAATACCTGATTCATCAGATCCATGAAGGCGACAGGGGCGTTCGTCAGGCTGAATGACTTCACCAGGAACTCGTAGTGGCCGTACCGAGTGCGAAAGGCTGACTTTTGTACGTCGTCTGACTTGATCTTGAGTTGATGATAGCCCGAACGGATATCAATCTTCGAAAATACCGAGGCGCCTTACAGCTGATCGAATAAGTCGTCTATGCGGGGCAATAGGTACTTGTTCCGGATGGTGGTCTTGTTCAGCTCTCGGTAATCGATGCACAGACGCATGGACCCATCCTTTTTCTTCACGAACAACACAGGCGCTCCCCACGGTGAAATACTAGGCCGAATAAATCCTCTGTCGAGTAACTCTTGTAACTGGATCTTGAGTTCCTTCAGCTCGACGGGGGCCATTCTGTACGGGACCTTGGAAATCGGTCGAGTATCTGGGAATGTATCGATGCTGAACTCGATTTCTCGATCGGAGGGCATGCCCGGTAGCTCATCCAGAAACACATCGGGGAATTCTGCCACAACGTCGGTTTGACCCGCGTTTGCACCATCCTGACGCATGTCTCGAACGGACGCCAAATAGCCTTCGCACCCAGAATGCAGCATCCTCCGAACGGAAATTGCCGAGATCAGCATGCAGGTCGACGATGCCTCGTCACACGAAAAGCAAAATTCAGGCACTCCTGGTATGCGAAAGGTGACCGTCTTTCCAGCGCAGTCTATGGTTGCGTTGCACGGCCCGAGCCAATCCATTCCCAGAATGATGTCAAATTCTTTCCAGTCTAGAACTATCACATCAAGACCGATCTTTTGACCGCCGATACAGATAATCCCGTCGATGCAGGCTAAGTTTGTGAGTATTGGTGTGCCCGAAGGTGTACTTACGCTAAGGTCGAGATTTAATAATATTACAGAAAATTTGTGCTCGACGGCAAAGTCTGCCGATATAAAACTATGCGAAGCGCCTGAATCAAATAGTACACGAGCAGGCACATTATTGAAATTTAGTATACCTGTCACGACCGTATCTGATGCAAGCACTTCATCTCGAGTCATGGCGTAGACGCGACCCTGGGCATTAGGACGTCGGTCTTGGTTGTTGGGTCGAGCGGGCTGAGGAGGTCGGGGCGCCTGTCCTCGATTCTCTTGATGGTTTGGTTGTGGTGGTGCGTTGGGATTTTGTCTTCGAGCCATGCAATCGTGCAATTGGTGCCCCCTTTTTTCGTAAAAGAAACATCTCCCATCTAAGACAGCACAGTCCCTTTCAGTATGCCCGTGGTGGTTGCACTTGGTGCAGGAAGGAGATGGGTTCTGTCTTCTATAGCCGCCATTTTTTGGATGCTTTGATGTGTAGTTGTTGCCTCCCGTATAGCTAGGACGTTTGTGATTGGAGTGGCACACAACGTCGACAGCAACGGAAGGATACAGGCCCTCAAGACGGAGAGCGTGATTCAGAGCCTCGCCCGTGGTCTTGTACTCCGGGACCCCGACATTCGCACCGATAGAGTGTCGCAGACCCACTTCGAACCGTCACTCATAGCACTCCTCTGTAGGAAGAAACGCACCAAGAAATTTGGACAACTTGTTGAATTCTGCGGCATACTGTTCCACTGTCCAGTTTTCTTGCCTCAACTGCATGAACTCATTCTCCTTCGCTTGACGAATGGCTGACGGAAGGTACTAGACTTCAAAAGCTTTACGAAACGTGGCCCAAGAGATCGACGCTGTGTTGTTGTGCTTGTTAACGGAAGGTACTAGACTCATAATCGGAAGGTACTAGACTCAGGAAACAAGACTCATAATCGGAACGTGGCCCAAGAGATCGGCGCTGTGTTGTTGACGGAAGGTACTAGACTCATAATCGGATCGTTCGCTTGTGCACGGCCCACCAGTCGTGCACGTTCAACCGTAGTTAAAGTTGTACACAGGCAACTTTTTTTGATTCTTCAATGCCGAGGAGCTCGAAGTGATCTTCCATCTCTTCCAACCAGTCGATCGCCATAGAAGGGCCTTCGGTACCGCTGAAGGAAGTGCGACACACTTTCTTGAATTCTGACACTTCAAAGTTGTACTTTTTTGGTGCTGCCGGTTGACGCTCGGGCTCCTCCGTGTCGACTTTAATGAGTTGGACCGTCGGCACGGTGACAGTAGGCGTGGTGACAGCAGGCGCAGTCACAGAATTTCTGTTGGCCACAATTGTCTGGATGATCTGCTGCAGGATATCCAGCTGCTTTTGTTGAAGATTAACATGTGCGTCGAAGCGAGCTTCGAACTGGGCCTGTCGTTCCTCTGTCTGTTGATGTCGGTTCTCGGACTGGTTCTGCTGCGCCTCCATCATGCGCAGCATCCTTTCGATGGTTGTCACGCCCCGCTCCCGTAGGAGCGATCGTCCTCGCTAAGGCGTGATGCCGCACGGGCCTAGGTCGCGCCCGTGCAAGGCCAAGTCCAGAAACGGCCGATTTGAGTTCTAGGCCACAGAGTCGCACAGAGTGTCCCCATTTGCAGCGGAATATAAATGAACACAATTGAAGCGAAACCAAATTCTTTATTGATATTCAACAAGTTTACAAGCGGCGCTAGGCCGATATTACAAGTCGCTCAAGCTCTCTCTCTCTCTGAAACATAAAAGGCGTGCCAAATGGCTTACAACATGGAAGGATACATGGCGATGTTCCGATACATTATGTCCTGTATAGGGTGCTTCAGCTTCTTGCAACGTTCCGAGGCCCCAGAGTTGGCTCCGCGCCTTGACACGTTCGACGGAAGCTCCGCACCCGCCGGCGTCTCCTGCTATCCTGCAAGCATACTGTGGGGTTATCAGTACATTGTTATGCACTGGTGGGGAGGCTGGCTCGCCCACAATGCCATCATTACCAAACACGTTCTATAATCTTTTGTGCATCTCTATCATTCATTGTCTTTCTAATCTTGCCTTAGGATCAATTTCATGGCATATTGCATAGCCTATCTCGTGTTACCGAACTCGAGTGTCGCATGGAAATACATGTACGACTTACCCATACTTACCGTCCGGCCTTCCCTGTTCAAGGTAAACCAAGTTAAACCACAATTCATGAATAATAACATAACACGATTCATGCACGCATTCAATATCAAGTGTGTGTCCATGTCTCGGGATTCTAGCACGTCGGAGGCATGTTCTAGCACGTCGTAGGCACGTTTTTTTAGAGTGTTACAATTCAAGCATGTTTCGAGTATTTCATTCAAGCATGTTCAGGAGTGTTACATATCGAGCATGTTCATGTTCAGGATGTTATGTTTCGGGCATGTTCATGATCAGGATGTTATATTTCAAGCATACTCTGGGTGTGTTGTATTTCAAGCATGTTCAGGAAGCACTTGTTCATTTAACTTAGACTACTTTGATTTCAATGCAAGAACTTGCACGTGGATTGCCACCAGCATAGTCCACTTAATCTACATGCACGGGTCGCTGGCTTTACAAGCCATTTAGGACATTCCCCTGTGGCAATTCTCAACTTAGCGTAGGGTGATGGCTGGTACACCCCGTTAAGTCTCTTGAATATACCCTCCTACTTACGTCTCTTGGTGCCCAAGCCCGCACCCAAGCAGCCCGTAAGCGCCGTATTGATTCTGCCTAGGCCGGCCACGGTTTACCCCCCCAACGCCCGTGCCGCAGAATCCTTCCACATGACGGCCACGGTTTACCCCCCCATCGCCCGTGCCGTTTGTCCACGACCATTTCGTATTATCTTGTCTTTTACTTAGCGGCTATCTCTGAGCCGTAGGCTAACCCTTAGCCATAATGCGTTAACGACCAGGTTGGCGTCCGTACAGCGCGGGTAGCAAGCCCCGTTGCACGTGCCCGTCATACCTGTCGCTAGCGTCTTCCATGTCTTATCTTTCATGTATTCTTTCTTTTCATGTTATTCTTTCACTTGTTCATATGTTCATAGAGTCATTCATGTGTTTGTTCATTCATTCGTTGATTCATTCATTCATGCATTACGCAACTCCCAGTGTGGGAGTCGCCTTGGCGACCCATCGGTCCCATAGCCTTCCAATGTTGCTAAACTCTATTCGGAGCGACTATGTTGATAGCCTTCCCGTATCATTGTTGTAAACCATTCATTGTTTCATTGTTTGAACGTATACGGGACATGAACGTGAGCTTGTGCCGTAGCACGAGCGTAGAGCGTGGTGCGAGCGTTTCTATAATTGCCGAGTTCTTTTCCATGTTCTAAACAAGCATGCAAGATGGGATTATTCCCTCAGCTAGGTGCGTTGAATCATTTATTAACATGCATGGTGTTGTCGCCTAGCGATTCTCGTGATAGTGTCCGCATTGTTATGTGTCTAGGCTAAGCACAGACGGGTTCATCGGAGCCACCCACCTTAGCGATGTTCGCATCGGCCGAGCGATCCTCCGAGCGCGCCTTTGAAAGTCTATGTCTGGATTCATCTTGACGGGCCAATGTAAGCCTTGCATCGATTCGCATCGACACTTCATCGGGTCGAAGCAACTCTTCGGGTCGACGGCTCGTTTTGAGTCGTTGCACGCGCCGTTTGGAATCGGCGTTCCGCTAGGGCGGAGCGGGTCACTACATAATACACCACTCAAAATAAGTCTCGTCCTCGAGACTTTCTGAGTGCAGGTCATCCTACCATTTCTTAACTCGTGTTTTCGTGTTTCTTAGACAATTTCATCGAGCGGCCCTATCGTTCGACGGCATCGAACCATATTTGATATCTTTCTAAGTTCCGTGTCGCACGCGTTGTGTCGATTTATCGAATTTGCCTTTTATTCTTTTTTAGAGTTGATTGTACTTATTCAATTCAAGTATTTCTTCGTCTTGGTTGCCATTTCGACATGTCATGGAACTGGAATGGCTGCACGAGGCACGTTGTAAGTCATCAAATGCGAGGGTCGTAGGCTAAGGCAAATTCACTTTCGTTTATCTCGGTCATCGAGATGGCCCGATTCGCTTTTCAAGCATTCGTGTCCACGAAATCAGTATGATTTCTACTTAACGGGGTCGACCAAGTCTAGGAAATTTTTCATCGAATTTAAGACCACATATTGCACTATCGTCGAGCATATCTTCCTATCAATGCTTCACCTCGTTATACCAACTTTTACTAGCACGATTTCACGTTCACTATACTCGTTCACTCCCCAAGTCGTGCTAGAACTCAATGTATCACTTGGTTGGATCGTGCACGCATTCCAAGCGTCCCCAAAATACATGCATTCAGCCAAGCCGCAGGATAGTGAGTTTGTCATTCTCACTCGAGTCGCATCGTGCACATACTCAAGCGTCCCTGAAATATATGCATGTCAGCCAAGTCTCGTGAGCAGGGTTTCCTACATTCATGATTCATGCTATCCATCCATGCCAATTCTCAAGATCAATCTTTTGATTGCTAACACATGAAACAGGGGCGTCTCGCCTAACCGCTAGGCCATCTTTTCGAGGCTAAGTCAATGTCAGGATTGGAATCATAGTTCCCCAACAATAATGCCAACACTGACCCCAATCCTAGGGTCAAACCAAAGTCGATAGTACGGGATTTTCTACCCAAGCTCGCGTCACTCAGATTTCTAAACATCGAGCACGATCACCTATTCTCGTCAAGGCATTCGCCGCGTATATCCGAATTCATTCTGATCACATACTTCACATATCCATTCTTTCCAATTCATTTATTCGATCACGAGTTCATCTAGCTTGACAATACGTTGCGTCCCAATCTCACGCGAGTCCGATTATCCACGGTGGTTCATGAATCACCATGCAACGCTCTCGCGGAATAATCATTCTCATCGGGGCGTAACTCTTGCTTACGTCTAGACTGATTCATTCTCGATACGCGGATTGGACCTACTCAATCCTCAAACTTCATCATTCAAGCACACCGAATCATTCTCAAGTCATCTTCGCGTCAAACCACAAGTCGAAGCAATCGTATTGCCACGCCGTGCAAGTTTGATCACCCCCGCTGGATGAATCACCATACCAGCGCTCACGCGGAGTGATCGCCCTAATCGGCGCGACGCAGGTGCGAGGCTGGAGTTGCGCTCGCATAAGACAAGAATGTCGACGTTGGGGTTATCGTCGAAGTAAATCCAAGCATTTCATTTCATCCAAGTCAAGATTTCAATTCGACAGTCCGACCGTCATTCATTTAACCAGAAATCCTCGAGTCACGTCTATATTTTCCTTGACACATTTTAATACCCCGAGTATAGCATCCAACGGAACAATGACATTTGCACGATCGTCATTCGCCGAGTCAGAGTACCCCCGAGTTATCGCATATCGATCTTTGATACGCCTCAATACCATCGACGATATGCGTAACCTGACGATCTTCCTTTGCAACCAATTTCGAGTCATGCGACGATGCCGTTGTCCGAGTTGGATATTCCACCATTTCTCCCGATACTCAAGATCAAGTTCAGTCGCTTTTCCTCAAAGCTCGTTTCAAGATCGTTATTCAAAACTCAAGTCACATTTCATTTGCATCAATTCGACATCGCACGCACGTTCCTCTAAGTTTCCTCGATCAAGACCATTTATTTTCATCCATCGTTCCGAATCATTTCTAACACGCGTTACCCATTCACAAGTTGTCCGAACGATATCTCGTTCGGGACACACGAAGTCACGATCAACTAAGCGTGACACGTTCTAAAGCTTTGCGCGACCGCATCGCTTCGCCGACATACTCGTTCTATCCGTAATTCCTTTAGTCTCGCTCGAACAATTTCTATAACGTCCATACACCACTCAGGGTTCGAGCCACTCGACTAGTCCTCAATCACATTCTTTTTCTTCTTCGAACCTTTCACATACACCACTCGGGTTCAAGCCATACGGTCTAATCCTCAATCACGTTTGCGCCACGCGCTAAGACGTCTTATCGATTCGTTCAACGAATCTCTAGCGTAATGCTCATGTCGCCTCGACGTACTAAGTCGTTCAAGCAAATCCTCAAAATCCAAGCCAATCTTTCGTGCGCGCCTAAGCGTTAGTTGATAGCATTCCTATCGATATACACTCTAAGTGTATCTCCGTTCCCGACCGAGCGGTACTTGATATCGCTCGCAACTCGATTGCACCAGAAGTCAAGGTGCACGACACACGGACTAAGTTGTGCCGCATAACCATCTCGTGCGGACTATATTTGAATTTGCACGCTCACTTGCTAGGTCGATGCAAGACTAGTCAGGCATGCACGCTACAGGTTAACTTAACATATGTTCTCTATCGAGTCAAGTCTAACATAGTTCGACATTGTTAGCGTAAAGTTATTCAAGCGAGCCTTGTGTTTGCTAACTTCTAGCAATTTAGTCTTCCTTCGACTCAAGTCTGTCGGGGTTTAGCACAAAGGCCTTCGCCTATCGATCCCGTTCAACCGAGTACTTGTACGAGCTTTTGAAAGTATTAGACTTATTGTATGGAACATCCCAAGGCACAACGAGAGAGAGCGTACACTTCCTTATTTCCAACGAGCTTTCAAAACTGAGAGAATCGAAATGAAGTCCAAGGACGTAAAGCCGTGCTCTGATACCAAACTGTCACGCCCCGCTCCCGTAGGAGCGATCGTCCTCGCTAAGGCGTGATGCCGCACGGGCCTAGGTCGCGCCCGTGCAAGGCCAAGTCCAGAAACGGCCGATTTGAGTTCTAGGCCACAGAGTCGCACAGAGTGTCCCCATTTGCAGCGGAATATAAATGAACACAATTGAAGCGAAACCAAATTCTTTATTGATATTCAACAAGTTTACAAGCGGCGCTAGGCCGATATTACAAGTCGCTCAAGCTCTCTCTCTCTCTGAAACATAAAAGGCGTGCCAAATGGCTTACAACATGGAAGGATACATGGCGATGTTCCGATACATTATGTCCTGTATAGGGTGCTTCAGCTTCTTGCAACGTTCCGAGGCCCCAGAGTTGGCTCCGCGCCTTGACACGTTCGACGGAAGCTCCGCACCCGCCGGCGTCTCCTGCTATCCTGCAAGCATACTGTGGGGTTATCAGTACATTGTTATGCACTGGTGGGGAGGCTGGCTCGCCCACAATGCCATCATTACCAAACACGTTCTATAATCTTTTGTGCATCTCTATCATTCATTGTCTTTCTAATCTTGCCTTAGGATCAATTTCATGGCATATTGCATAGCCTATCTCGTGTTACCGAACTCGAGTGTCGCATGGAAATACATGTACGACTTACCCATACTTACCGTCCGGCCTTCCCTGTTCAAGGTAAACCAAGTTAAACCACAATTCATGAATAATAACATAACACGATTCATGCACGCATTCAATATCAAGTGTGTGTCCATGTCTCGGGATTCTAGCACGTCGGAGGCATGTTCTAGCACGTCGTAGGCACGTTTTTTTAGAGTGTTACAATTCAAGCATGTTTCGAGTATTTCATTCAAGCATGTTCAGGAGTGTTACATATCGAGCATGTTCATGTTCAGGATGTTATGTTTCGGGCATGTTCATGATCAGGATGTTATATTTCAAGCATACTCTGGGTGTGTTGTATTTCAAGCATGTTCAGGAAGCACTTGTTCATTTAACTTAGACTACTTTGATTTCAATGCAAGAACTTGCACGTGGATTGCCACCAGCATAGTCCACTTAATCTACATGCACGGGTCGCTGGCTTTACAAGCCATTTAGGACATTCCCCTGTGGCAATTCTCAACTTAGCGTAGGGTGATGGCTGGTACACCCCGTTAAGTCTCTTGAATATACCCTCCTACTTACGTCTCTTGGTGCCCAAGCCCGCACCCAAGCAGCCCGTAAGCGCCGTATTGATTCTGCCTAGGCCGGCCACGGTTTACCCCCCCAACGCCCGTGCCGCAGAATCCTTCCACATGACGGCCACGGTTTACCCCCCCATCGCCCGTGCCGTTTGTCCACGACCATTTCGTATTATCTTGTCTTTTACTTAGCGGCTATCTCTGAGCCGTAGGCTAACCCTTAGCCATAATGCGTTAACGACCAGGTTGGCGTCCGTACAGCGCGGGTAGCAAGCCCCGTTGCACGTGCCCGTCATACCTGTCGCTAGCGTCTTCCATGTCTTATCTTTCATGTATTCTTTCTTTTCATGTTATTCTTTCACTTGTTCATATGTTCATAGAGTCATTCATGTGTTTGTTCATTCATTCGTTGATTCATTCATTCATGCATTACGCAACTCCCAGTGTGGGAGTCGCCTTGGCGACCCATCGGTCCCATAGCCTTCCAATGTTGCTAAACTCTACTCGGAGCGACTATGTTGATAGCCTTCCCGTATCATTGTTGTAAACCATTCATTGTTTCATTGTTTGAACGTATACGGGACATGAACGTGAGCTTGTGCCGTAGCACGAGCGTAGAGCGTGGTGCGAGCGTTTCTATAATTGCCGAGTTCTTTTCCATGTTCTAAACAAGCATGCAAGATGGGATTATTCCCTCAGCTAGGTGCGTTGAATCATTTATTAACATGCATGGTGTTGTCGCCTAGCGATTCTCGTGATAGTGTCCGCATTGTTATGTGTCTAGGCTAAGCACAGACGGGTTCATCGGAGCCACCCACCTTAGCGATGTTCGCATCGGCCGAGCGATCCTCCGAGCGCGCCTTTGAAAGTCTATGTCTGGATTCATCTTGACGGGCCAATGTAAGCCTTGCATCGATTCGCATCGACACTTCATCGGGTCGAAGCAACTCTTCGGGTCGACGGCTCGTTTTGAGTCGTTGCACGCGCCGTTTGGAATCGGCGTTCCGCTAGGGCGGAGCGGGTCACTACAATGGTATCGTTAGAAGGTCCGGCCCACGAACGACACGAACTACTAGAGCCACTAGAAGCGCTCTGCTCTTGCCTGGTCGTGGGTTTCAGCACTTCTGCGATACGAAGGCAAACACATCAGTCATAAATTATTACGGACTCATTGTATGGAACTACTTATCTCATCGATGCGAGGTCCAAGGCTTGAAACTCTAGACGCGAGACCAAAGGATGTAAAGTCGTGCTCTGATACCATTATGTCACGCTCCGATTCCGTAGAATCGATAGTCGTCCCCCTGACGTGATGTCGTGCGAACCTAAGTTGCGATCGCACAAGGCGTAGTCATAAGGTTATCCGAAACGCAACATCAAGTTAGAGTACGCAGAAAAATTGATTGACACATTTGAAATAGAAGTAGACTTTTCATTGATAATAAAACTATATTTACATTGACATCATTACAATCATTGCCGTGCGGGCTACAACATGACTCGACTTACAAAATGAACGCCGATGAGATAGTCGTTCCATACATTAAATCCCTTTTTACAAGCAAAATAGTTATACTTTCTACCTGCGATTGAGGGAAGCTGAGTCGCCATCTATTCTTCTTTGTACTGAGTGCGGAGTCTTCAAAAGGATTTCAGAACACAAGCCTTCACATGCGGACGAGGCTTCAAAAGGGTTCACGTTGCCTTGAGCCTTAAGTGGCACGTCCTTCGTGGTTCGGGTTACCTGCATGGAGAGCGAGGATCAGTACATTATATTTTGTACTGGTGTGTGGCTATTTAAGTTCCACGCTCTCATTTGGTTGAAGAGTTTATATGACTTAGCTTGTGAATGTTTCTAACCATCCTAATAAATTTCAAACAAGCATATGACAAGCATAATATGAAATATGTTGAGACTTACCCACGGCGGACCGCGCCGCACCTTATGAGACTTACCATGTTCTTCCCTGTCAATTGTTATTATTTTTCATACCAAGTATAATATTACGTGTGATTGGTCACTGACACCACAAGCCATCCTGAACTTATAACTTTGTTAGTCGGGGCCATTTTAACGCAAGTAGCGAGCCCCGCTGAAAGTCTCCGTCTAACCCGTGCTATCATCCAGCACAGCTATACCGTGTTTCCTCCTAGGCCGATTCGGTCCCGTGGCCTCGGGTTGTCGCTCGAGGAAACTTTCTCCTTGTCGACAAGTTATCCAATGACCGAGTTAAGACAATATTTAGTTATTAAGGTCTAGCCTACATTCTCTTTAAAACTTGATCATTTTACCGTGTCCGTGCCCTTGCATTCGTTTATTCATCCGCAACACACTATCGATTTACCTAAGAAGGGGTCGAGAAGAGAAGGGTCAGCCACTCACCTTGAGTTTACTTCAGGCGAGAGAACTTGTTGGTCACGCTAGACGTCGCCTACGCAATTACCTGAAATCGCACAAGCAACCGATTAGAACACTGCATTATTCAAGAAGTTCGATAGGAAATGCGAGTTCGAAATGCAAGCCATGAAAACCATCGAAAACATTCACGAAAATGCATTCTGAAAACAAAGCCAAAACCAATGCAAGCGACGTGAAAAGCAGAGCAACGGGAGGTCTCTCCCGACTCAGCCGCAGAGTCAATCCTTGAGGCGCAATCCGCTGAATATGGGACTTGATTCCGAAGAAGCCATTCCATAACGGAAAATGGATCTTAATTCAACCGTTCCCGTTCGATCGACTCGATCGATCCCAACTTATCGGTCCCGACCGAATCGATAGCGACAGTGTTCATTTCTCGCGCACCCCGTAGACGGAGTACGGGACACGATGTAGGGACGGGGCACTACAGTAGTGAAGGGGTTGGTCGGAGGTGGCTGGACAGATTCTCGACGTGGTGGCAATGGAAGGTGGCGGCAGTAATGGTGGGGCTGCCTCGTTTGGGGTGGCGGAAGTGGGACACGTGGCAAGGAGAACGCCCATCTGAAGGGCGTTTTCCACCCGTTATATATATATATATATATATATATATATATATATATATATATATATATATATATATATATATATATATATATATATTACTTTCTTTGACGGAAGCTAACGGAGCTGACGGAATTTTTTAGGAAAATGAATTTTGAAATGAAAACGCCCTTATGAATGGCGTTTTTGTGCTTCAGATACAATAAGTAAAAACTTTGTACTCTACATATAATTTTATAAATATTTAATATTTTGTGTGAAAATTTCCGATAGTTCTATTCCGCTTTCTCTGTTTTCAGTCGATGGGAGTAATTATACAGTGATTCTGGTTTATCACATGATAGTGGTGAGGCTTAATTTTTTTATCAATAGTACTATGACACACACCAAGAGATATTGTCATTGAAAGAGTGGAAGAAAATGATTTGTCATGATATTCTTGGTGAAGAGTCGCGTGGTGGGACTGGACAGTTGAATAATTTCTCAGTAATCGAATCTTTCTTTCATTTCAGGAAAGGAGCAGCGAAAGGAGCATCAAAGAAATAGTACTTAATTGTCTACGAGGGAGGTCTCTACATCTACATGTGGCGGGAGAAGAGGACAAGTTTTTCTCTGCTAATCTCTCCCTTTCAACCTGCATATAGGTTTGGCCCATTTCATTTCAATATTTGTTCTGTACCGATGTCTCTTGTTTCAAATCGATCAGCGGACTTGAATTATTCAGCTATTTCCTTCCTCCCTGTTCAAATTCCTCAAGACATCTCTGCATCTGGCTAGAGAGAACACACAAATATCATGGGTTAATTAATGGGCACTTGCATTTGCTGAAGTTGGTCATGCGACAAATTCGACAGCAGCAGCAATGTCTTCGGAACGACAATCAGCAAACTTCTCTCTCTGTAGCTCCTCTAATTTTTCCGCCAAAGCAAGTTCTTGGACTCATGGCCGGACTTTAAATTTTAAGACCTGAGAAGAATTTTAAAAATAATGCTCTCAGAACTTGACGTTTATATTATATTATATTTTTTCTCGATAATGTAATAGTATTTTTAATCCAAAATTCAACAAATAAAACAGTAAACAAATTTTAATATTCAAAAGAATATATATTATAACGAAATACTAATAAAAGTGGATATGTTCCAAACCAAAAGATAAAATTGATGTTCTACACTAATAAATTAAAAAGAAAGCTAACAATGTTTCAAGTAGTTCATAAGAGTAATAATAATAATAAAATAACTTAGGCCATCAAACGTTTCCTCAAGGCATAGGCGGCTCCAGGGGGAGGCGGGCTAGGCAACCTCCTAGGGCCTCCTCCTCCAAGGAGGCCTTCATTTTTTTTTGAAGCACCAATTTTTTTTGGCCCGGTAAAAAAAATTATGGGCCTGAGGATGTCCATGACTACCTGGAGAAGAATCAAATAAAACCTATAAAAAAAATAAAATGTCACCGCCTCTTTATCTCCTCTCTCCCACGAAAAATCTGAAAATTAAAATAAAACGCTCTCCCTTTCCACTTAGTATTTGCTAAGCTAATATCATCTCTCTAAATCAATTTCTAATAGCATCTTCTTCTTCTTCTTCTTCTTCTTCTTCTTCTTCTTTTTTGCTTCTTTCTGACGACCAAACCTAAAGCGATTTCATGAGTCATGACAAGGAGCCTGATCCTTGCTCGTGTGAGGTTGACATTTTTTGCACCTATTCTTATTTTTTTATGATTTCTTTTTATTTAGTGAGAGAGAGTCAACACTAATGGGGACTAGGGGCTTGCCTGGCCCCGGAGTAGTGATGTTATTGGCAAATATTTTTTATAATTTTTTATCCATGTATACGAATAATTTCATAATTCATTGTACCAAAAAAATTTGTATATGATTCCTGATTCCATCTTCTGTAAAGTTTAATCCATATTTATCTTCATTCTTGCAATGGAAAACTTTAGGACCCCTGACATAATATTTGTCATCTTCGATTCTTTTACATATGAATTTTTTTATCCATATTCTACGTCCACTTGTTTATAGTATAATATGAATACATCCAGAAATTTTGTTATAAATTTAGAACTTGGAGTTGCTTAGTACTAATTATATTATATTTTGGATTTGCTGAGTTTTGCATTATAAAAAAAATTATATAGAGGGATGAGGGTCTCATTTTTTGGATTTGTCTAGGGCCTCCAAAATGTTGGAGTCGGTCCTGCCTCAAGGCATCATATCGTCACTTAAATATTACTCCTCTTATAGGAGGCATATTTGTTTCTCTAGTGTAGTACATCAAATTATTTTCTTATTGGAGACATGTTTGCTTCTCTAGGAAACGAAGGAATAAAAAATGAGGAAGAAAATACCAAACCAATTTAACCTTCTTTTAGTGAACAATTATTCAATATAGCTTGCTAAATTGAACATTTATTTAAATGTAGCAACAACAAACCAAAATATCATTCAACAACAAGCAACTACAACAATTTACAATTATTCAAAGCAGCAACAAGCAACAAGCCAATTTCAAACTTCTTATAATGATCGGTAGCTTAAGCAAGTTCATTCAACAACAAAAAATATTTAAGGCTTAATTGCTAATTGCTACCTTCAACTATCACACTTTTTCAAGTTGATACCCTAAACTTTTTTTCGTAACAGATTGATACCTCAACTATTTTTTTTTTTCAACTTAATACCTAACATTTTAAAAAACCCCAAAATACCCTTATCCCTTCCCTCCCTCCACCCCCTCCCCCACTCCGGCCACCCCCCCTGCTAGCTCCGGCCAACGCCGACCCTCTCCGCCGCCTGTTCCCGCGCCCCTCCAGCGCACGCGGCCACCCGCGTCCCTGGTCCAGCGACCACGCCCCTCCGCGGATCCCCCGACCGCCCTCCGGTCAGCGCAGCGCCGACCCAGCGCGCCCCCTCGCGCACACGGCCGACCGGCCTCCCGCCGACCGGGCCACCTGAAGCGAGCAGGGGGGGTTGGGGGGGGGGGGGGGGGAGCTGCGGCCGTAGCTAGCAGAGGG
Organism: Iris pallida; assembly: GCA_029216955.1. Classification (NCBI taxonomy): domain Eukaryota; kingdom Viridiplantae; phylum Streptophyta; class Magnoliopsida; order Asparagales; family Iridaceae; genus Iris; species Iris pallida. The sequence goes on from JANAVB010043017.1 coordinate 6,706,185, forward strand.
GGGGGGGGGGGGGGGGGGGCAAGCGAGCACGGGGGAGGGGGGTTAGGGGTAGGGGCATTTTTGTCCAAAATAATGTCTGGGTATCAAGTTGTTACAAAAAAAAGTTTAGGGTATCAACTTGAAAAAGTGTGATAGTTGAGGGTAGCAATTAGCAATTAAGTCAAAATTTAAAGATGAAATTGCTTTTAAGACTGACTCTGAGTCTATAATTTCTTATTTCTAAAGATGAATAGCATGGTACATCACATCAAAAAATCTACAAATAAAATATAAAAATGCATCCATTCATTGAACAACAAACTATATTACTATATATATAAAAAATCAAAGATTCAACATCTTTCCTATGTGGAAAAAAGGGAGGGCTGAGCCAGGAAGAATGCCCCAGCCTGTGATCGTGTCTTCTAAGGAAGAATGCTCCAGCATGTGACCGTGTCTTCCATAAGGAAGAATGCCACAGCCGCAAGCTCTATAACAAAAAAAATTCTAAAAAAATAGTCTTAGCCAATACCCAACAACAGCTGTGGGCGGTGGACCATCAGCAGGTCCGAACTGCAGATAGTGGGCAGTGGGCTTCAACAGTATATATACTATAAAAATTGTTGCCCTCCAAATTTTGGGGCCTGAGGCAACTGCCTCATGGGCTTCCTATTAAGTCCGGACCTGCTTGGACTGCTCTCCGAGGACATACCAATGCGTAGATCATGGTAACACAACTAAGTCACCATAAAAATTTGTTTTCCTTAGATGATGGAATGCAACTAGTTAACAAGAATATCGGCCTTTATGACGCGCGACGAAGACCCAAATGGTACAATATGTATGGATTTTTGACTCATAAAAATTTGGACACGGAACCTTTAAATGTAAATGAAACGTGAACAATTAACTATTATAAATTTTTACAAAAATTATAACATATATTTTAAAAAAATATTTAGGAATATCAAAGGCAGGAGAAAGAAGTAGGATTGAGAAATCTATTTTAGAATTTTTATATCACATTATATAAACTCAAAATAAATTTCTCTTTCTCTGAGGAATATTTCTCCAATCTCTAAAGCTTCTTCTTAAGATAACTTAAATTCCAATTAATAAACAGAAAATTAATTTTTATTTAAAATAAAAAAAAAATACTTAAAAGATATAAATCTAAATTGTGGTTTTCTATCACCATGTCTCACATTTGTCTGACATTTGTTATAGCTCGTAATCCCCTTCTTATGCTACCCATAGTCAATAGATGTCACCTTCTCTTCACAGCTTCATTAAAATTTCTACCATTGTAAGATTTATATGAACCTTCAACTGTGCTAGTTCGACTAAGCTTGGTATAGGATATCCATTCTTTCTGATGTTGGAGTTACCCAATAATTAGTAGTCATACATGTAAACTTAAATGTGTTGTACTATCTAAATAATTAAATCAAATTAAAGTGATCTATTTGAAAAATTAGTTTGAGGGTATAATTGTCATGGAAATAATGTATAAATATCGGATCTAATTTGATGATGAGTCAAATTATATATATATATATATATATATATATATATATATATATATATATATATATATATATATATATATATTGAAGCAATGGGTACTTGTGGCGAACTCGCCTCCACTGGGGCTCGAACTCCACCACTTGGGCCGCATGCATCTCTCTTAACCACTAGACTAGAGGTCATTTGCATATATATATATATATATATATATATATATATATATATATATATATATATATATATATATATATATATATATATATATATATATATATATTAGGGGTTATGGTCTCCAACTTATACGGCCGAAAAAGAGATGATTTTCTCTTTTCTCTTATGCATCTAGTGGCGGAGCATAAGCTAGGCTAGGGTAGGTTGTAGCCCGGGCTTAGTAAAGAGCTAACTATATAATATTACACATAAGAATAAGGTTTGGAGTTAGCTCAATTGGTAAATTAGTATGCTCTGTAACGATTGATACAAGGTTCGAATCTTTTAGAATGGTACTTTTTTTTACTCTTTAATTTTTTTTTTCCCTCTCTACTACTTTCAATCCCCTCTAAAAAGTTTCTCTGGCTTCCCCCTTGTATGCATTCCCAAGATAGGAATACAGAATTCATCTTTATCATTAAGGATCATATTAAATTGGAAGATCGAATCGTATAAAGAGACGATCGCTACAAGATCTATCAAACCAAATAATAGATTTAGATACGTATTTGTTTATCTATTGTCTATCGCAAGCACAACCAAGTCTTGCCAAATTTTTGGGATCGGCATAAATTTAGAGTTTGCCGGAAAATTCTCAACCGAACACACGGAGTTGACTTTCACTTGCATTTTTTTGGGCTCATTTCGGCACACTGCCAACCTCATACTTCCTTTCAATGGTCAAAAAAAAAAAAAAAAAAAAAAAAAAAGTTGTTAACAGAAATGGAGACTTAGTATTAGTATTAGCATTCAGCAATGTGCAGTAGATTATTAGCTCGCTAATAAATTCCACTTTAACATGTAAAAACTTCAACAAGAGCATAATTTTATTCTCAGCACAAAGTGTTACGTTTCATTTATGCACAACCGAAAAGTCATTATTGGACATGATATCGTACATGTTTAAATTATGTTTGTACAAGACAAAAAATAACACAGTTCGCAATTGATCTCAAAACAAGGACATTCTAGCAAAAAATAAGCAGATAAATCGAAATCACATAAAAATATATGAAACTCTTTATTAATAACAACACCATAATACAAAGGCTCTCAGTAGACAGCTGAAACTAGTCAATTCGGCTTATAATTTACTGATACAAAATATTTACAATGTTTCATACATTATGTTATTTATAATAAAAGTAACATTTTTTTACAAGAAAAGTTTCAACTTGTCAACGTTTGCTAGAACGTCTCAGAACTGTCCAAATAACTATGTAGGAGGAGATCAGCATATAAAGAATGTACTGGTGAGCGACATCAACCCAACTCATGTAATCCAACATAGAATTCATGTGAAAGCACACATGATTATTAATGGTCTTTCTATCTTTTTATTAGAGTCAATTAATAATTCATAAGACATGAATGTAAAACATATTATTTATCACCAAATGGTGATTCTTATCCATGATCGATTGTCATTTCCTGCAAACAAGGATTAACATATTATTTCCTACAAACAACATTAGCGATGCAACTTATCTAAATGAAGGTCATTGGTAAACATGTTATCTTGGACTATTCATGATAACTACGATCTCTCTCACAATGCAAATATCTAGCCTCACTGGAGGTCTCACATTCTATGTGCATTATACATCAGCACCAACTAGATTGAATCGGTTTCGTAGTCGCATATACCATTCGAGAAAACCAAATCGTATGTACAATTATTTCATGATTATGCATGCATATACAACTTGGCTATTAAAAATATAATATACATGATAAAATAACTATGCAACACATTCTCATTTGTGTTTCATATTTACTTGAATTGTCGCTCTTAATTCCATTATTTCTCGAGCCATTACTCGTAATTCTATTCTTTTCAATACATAAATTTCTATAATTGGTTGACTCAACGGTCCAATTTTTTTCTTCAAATTTTCATTTTTATAATAACAGTACAACATTTCTATCATTCTTTTACAACAAGTTAACAACAATTTGCTTACTTTCTTTTATCTTGTTTATCTCATTACAGTATCATTGATCGAAGGACAAAAAAGAAGAAAAAAATAAAAATTTTAAGCCATGAAGATAAATGAGTGAAGGATCAAAGCCACTCACCGTAATGAATTTAATTTTCTATAATGATCACGCAGAAACCTAATGATTTATTAAAAAAATAATTTGATGTGATACACGATTTTTTAATTGGTATAAACATACAAATGAGTCTTGTGCAATAAACCATATAATCCTAACCAATTAAGCAAGTCCGATTATCGTCCAAATCTCACTATTTCCTGCCCAGCTCGAATCCAACCAACATGCCAAGGAAATCAACATAGTGCGTCCGCTCGAACCATGGTATTACACAAAGTAATCTTGAAAAACCCCACTCGAAATTTTCAAGAAAAACAGGGATTTCCATCTAGAATCTTTAAATGTCAAAGTTTTAGCTTGCTTTATTAATCAAATAATCATGTGTTGAATTTTGAAGCTATTTAATAAACAAATATTTGAAGTTTCTACTATTGGTTTCCTTCTGTCAATCAATCTAGTGTCAATGGTCTGTCACATGACTAGACTCAGCAAGACACTCTTCCTGTTGACCTTTCAAGTTCCTAAAAATGAGTTCTGCAAACAATAATTTTACAGCTAGGAATAAATTCCAATAGCTTGCGTTTGACTCAGGATTCGAGGAATATAACTGGCTAAAAACTAGTAAGTAGGTGTGAGTATTCGGTTTCAACCGAACTGAATAACTGAAAATCGATTTGGATCGAAATCGAATAAGTAAAACCGAAATCGAACTGAATTGGTCAATAACCGAACCGAGCCAAATTAAATCGGTTCAATTTTCGGTTTGTTCAATTTTTGGATTTATTTGTATTTTTTTGTTTATATATATATATATATATATATATATATATATATATATATATATATAAATTAAAAAAATTTATTAGGTTTTTGGTTTTTTGACCGAAACTGAAATCGAATTAAAAATTTAGTATTTTCAAAACCGAAGCCGAACTGATTTTTTTTAAATCGAATTGAATTTCTTATTCTGTTCGATTCGGTTCAATTTTCGGTTCAAAATCGAATAATGCTCACCCCTACCTAGTAAGTTCTGACTGGAACTTGAGATTTATAATCTTGACATTGTCATTAATAGCATTTGATAGGAACGAGTAGGAATGGGATCCTACTAATGTATCAATTCCTAAAGCAAAGGAATTGTTGGATTTTATAAATTTTATATTTTTGTAGGACAAACGGTCAGTCGGAAAATAACTCCGGGCTACCCCTAATCTCCTCCAAAAAGAACACAGAGACAAAAGAGATCGGTTAAAAGACTTTGCTGACAAACTCCGACAGTATCTCAGAAATCTAACAAGTGGGACCCGCAGCCTTTTCCCTACCGCCACGTAGTAAGGTCTTGAATCACTGCTATTCTTTATCTGTATTGTATGTTTGCTTCGTCTCTTGACTCTCTTTATTCGATCATTAAATTTTGTCCCATTCTCAAAGCTTGCGTTCTGTAGTCACATAATAAGGCTACAAAAAATGATTGGGGCTATCCATTGTGGCAGTTTTAGGACTGTCCACTTTTTTGATTGGACTGTCAGAAAAGTAGACAGTCCTTGTTAGATCTTGGAAGTCCTTGTTAGAAACTGGACAGTCCAGTTTACAGACTTGAATGTCAAAAAATTAAAAAAATAGCCTAGTCCCGATCACTTTTGGTTGTGTCCATATAATTAGCGCATAATAATGGTGGATCTGTCCAGCGTCTCTATTGAACAATTCAAATCATTATATTTATATATTTGTATTCAACTTTTGCTCCCCAACGCCTCCTCACTTTGACCAATATCCGCAACAACAATGACGATCGATGCCTCCTCTTCTTTTTTATTTTTGACGGGCATCGATCATTCATTAATGTCAGCACAAATGCCGCTCTTCCTCCTCCTCCTCCTAGTGCTGCTATCTACAGCATCGCAGTCCATCAGCACCAAGTTCGCGGACTGCTCTCCGACCACGATCGCCTGCGGGCTCCTCGACAAGCTCAACATCTCCTACCCGTTCCGAAAGCCGGGCATGCCCGCCCACTGCGGCCGCCCAGAGTTCGAGCTCTCGTGCGCCGAGGACCGCAGCAACACGACCGTGCCAATGCTCGGCATAGCCCGGAAGGAGTACCACGTGCAGAGCATCAACTACAACACTCGCTTCATCGGCGTGTCCGACATCGGCTACTCTGCCGACACCTGCCCCGCGTCGATCGCCAACGTCACGTTCGATCCCTCCCTCTTCCGCTACTCCGCCAACTGTATGAACTTGACCGTGTACTTCAACTGCTCCCCTGTGGTCGTCACAGAACCTGCAGACCTCCTCATGAGCATTCCCTGCCTTGAGAACAACAGTACGGGTTGTAGTTCGTACATTGCGATACCTGGCGGTGGCGGCGGTCCTAGGCGGCTTCAACCGGAGAAGTGCAGCTCGATCGTAGCGATCCGCGCGTACGCGAATAACGTGCGTCCTCTCGTGAAGGGCAGGATCGACTTCCTGGGCGTGCTGCAGGACGGATTTGGGCTGCAGTGGATCGTCGGCAAGGAATGGTGCGAAGGGTGTGAAGTTTCGGGCGGCATTTGCGGGTTCGACTCGAATTCAACCGATGCACACATCTGCTTCTGTCCTGATGGCCGAACCGCCGATGGCACCTGCGCTCAAGGTATGTGTTAACTGAAGGTACATTATTGTTTTGTATCTATCAACAAATGCAAATTGTTCACTGCAGTTGTTTGTTGGAGGAATATCTATGGATATGCATTGTTGGTCGACTACACTTGTTGTTGTCGAGTCCAACAAATCCAATCTTAATTAGGTGCTTCCCCTCTATTTCTCTCTTAATTAGGTGCTTCCCCTCTATTTCTCTCTTAATTACGTGCTTCCCCTCTATTTCCCTCAGCTGATACATTGCTACATAAATAGGGGGTCTTAATTGATTAGTTAGATAGGACTAATCTATTGATATTTTATGTTGTCACATTTCCCGGTTCAGAATTTCCTTCGTATCGAAAAATGGAAACTACTCAATACTTGTAAGCAAGGTTCGCAGTATCGGTATCGGAATCGGTATCGGACCATTCCTATGAGTATTAGTATCGGCGGTTTCGGATCGGAGTATCGGATTTTTTGGTATCGGAAAACAAATGATTATTAATAAATTATTAACATTCAAAAAAAATATTTTATACATTTATGCATAATTTAAAGTATTTCCAATGTTATTTCTTAGTAGTTTTGAAATTAAATGAAAAAGTAGTCACCCTTACCGATTGGTTTACATGCAATATATCAATTTTCTTCTTTTACAATCTTATTATGCTTCAAACCATTGTTGATTTGTCTTTTTCGTTCAATTTTCTTTTCCGGATTGACCGGAAAAGAGACCCTCAGTGTCGGTGTAACGACCCGCTCCGCCCTAGCGGAACGTCGATCCAAACGGCAAGTGCAACGACTCAAACGAGCCGTCGACCCGAAGAGTTGGCATCGACCGGATGAAGAATCGATGCAATGCTTGTATTGGCCCGTCAAGATGAATCCAGACTTAGACTTTCAAAGGCGCGCTCGGAGTATCGCTTGGCCGATGCGAACATCGCTAAGGTGGGTGGCTCCGATGAACCCGTCTGTGCTTAGCCTAGACACATAACAATACGGACACTATCACGAGAATCGCTAGGCGATAACCCGTGCATGCTAATAAATGACTCAACGCACCTAGCTAAGGGAATAATTCCGTCTTGCATGCTTGTTTAGAACATGGAAAAGAACTCGGCAAATATAGAAACTCTCGCACCGCGCTCTACGCTCGTGCTACGGCACAAGCTTACGTTCAAGTCCCGTATGCGTTCAACAATGAAACAATGAATGGATTACAACAATGAAATGGGAAGACTATCAACATAGTCGTTCCGAGTATAGTATAGCAACATTGAAAGGCTATGGGACCGATGGGTCGCCAAGGCGACTCCCGCACTGGGAGTCGCGTAATGCGTGAAATGAATGAATCAACGAATGAATGAACGAATGAATAAATACGTGAAACATGAATGAACGAACGAACAAGTGAAAGAAAGAAATAAAAGAAAGAATACATGAAAGATAAGACATGAAAGACGTTAGCGACAGGTGTGACGGGCACGTGCGACGGGGCTCGCTACCCGCACTGCACGGACGCCAACCTGGTCAATAACGCATTGTGGCTAAAGACAGCCGATATGTTAAATGACAAGTAAAATACGAAATGGTCGTGGACAAACGGCACGGGCGATAGGGGGGAATACCGTGGCCGGCCTAGGCGGAATCAGACATGGGGCTTACGGGCTGCTTTGAGTGGGGGCTCGGCCACTCAAAGAGACGTAAGGCCAGGCATTTCAAGAAACTATCAAGGTGTACCAGCCATCACGCTTCGATAGGTGAGAATGCCCACGTGATATGTCCAAAATGGCTTGTAAAGCCAGCGACCCATGCATGTAGATTAAGTGGACTATGCTGGTAGCAATCCACGTGCAAGTTCTTGCATTGAAACAAGTAGTCTAAGTTAACTAAATGAAGTGTCTCCTGAACATGCTCGAATTATAACACTCCTGGACATGCCCGAAATGTAACACTCCTGAACATGTTTGCAAAGTAACATCCTGAACATGAACATGCTCGAAATGTAACATGCCTGAACATGCTTGAAATATAACACCCTGAACATGCTGGAAATGTGCCTCCTGAACATGCTCGAAACGTAACACTCTGAACATGCCTGCGACGTGAATGAACATGCCTACGACGTGCTAGAACCCGAGACATGGACACGCCCGTAACATTGAATGTTTACATAAATCACGTCATGTTACTTCATGTTAATGTTGACTAACTTGGTTTACCTTGGACAGGGAAGGCCGGACGGTAAGTATGGGTAAGTCGTGCATGCATTTTTCATGCGACACTTGAAATCAGCAACACGAGATAGGTCATGATATGTGCCATGAAATTGATCCTAAGACAAGATTAGAAAGACAATGAATGATAGTCGGTGCACGAAAGTAAATGCAACGTGTTTGGTAATGATAGCATTGTGGGCGAGCTAGCCTCCCCACCAGTGCATAACAATGTACTGATAACCCCACAGTCTGCTTGCAGGAAGCAGGAGACGTCGGCGGGTGCGGAGCTTTCCTCGTACGTGCTAAGGCGCGGAGCTAGCTCTTGAGCCTTGGAGCGTTGCAGAAGCTGAAGCACCCTATACATGACATAATGTATCGGAACATCGCCATGTATCATTCCATCTTGTAAGCCACTTGGCACGCCTTTTATGTTTCAGAGAGAGAGCTCGAGCGATTTGTAATATCGGCCTAGCGCCGCTTGTAACCTTCTTGAATATTAATAAAGAGTTCGAATTCGCTTCTACTTGTGTTTATTACTTTCCGCTGCAATGGGGACACTCTGTGCGACTCTGTGGCCTAGCTCGAATCGGCCGTTTCTGGACTTGGCCTTGCACGGGCGCAACCTAGGCCCGTGCGGCATCACGCCTTAGCGAGGACGATCGCTCCTACGGGAGCGGGGCGTGACAGTCGGTATCGGTCAGTATCGGATCAGGACATGCCAAACCGTATCGGTATCGGCTGTATCGAATCGGTATCGGCCGATACTTTAAACTATACTTGTAAGGTTTCCCATGTCACAGGACAATTACTTTGACATAGGGCTAAATGTCCCTACAATACCTGCAACTCACCCAAGCTCCTCTCTGCTGGAGTAAAGGTGAAGGCCAGTCGGGGTTTGGTATTGCCACAAGTGTTAGGGAATAAAAGCACAAAACTATTTTTCAAGATGAGCGTCCGTGACGAACCTAACGCCTGCAAGCCAAACACGGTGGTCAACCTATGATGAAAAATGAATATCACAAATTCAAGATAATGACATACAAGAATTAAGTGAAAAATCTTAACTGGTAAAAACTACCGGAGGAACATGATCACTACTACTAAATAAGGTTACAAGATTTTACAAGATTGCTAGAACTTCCTAACCCCTACTACTAGAAAAATTCACAAAGCGAACCCAATAATTTTTCAGAGATTACATCCAAGAAGATTTGAGAAACCTAATTTCTCTCTTTTTCAACCTTCTATTTTCTCTCTTTCTCTCAACCTATTGGTGGTTGTCCAATGCCTCTTTTGAGCACAATCATCTATACACAAGGTCCTTTTATATAGCATGTTATGTGTCTATATATAGAAATCTAATCCTATGTATGCATAACATAAGAAATTCATTGACTAGGTAGGACTTGGATTTAGCTCCAATCCTATTACTATTAGGATTAGGATTACAAAAGATGAACCAAGCCCTAATAGAAAGAATATCAAATTTTGATATCATTCTCTAGAATAATTTCTTTTAAAATAATTGTTGCTTTTGAAAAATATATATAAATATATTGTATCTTATTGTTTAGAATTGTCATTCATTCATTCTTTGGCATAATGTGTTATATATAGATGAATGTAATTTCTTGTATCAAATTGTTTCATCTTACCTCTTCATGTACACTTTTCATAGTCTAGAAAAACTTGGAGGATGCCCTTTGGTTGGATAAGCTCAAACTGCAATCCAAAGGTAGGTCAACCTACCTACCAACTGACCATCTAGGTTTGATCAAGTGACTATCTCATGCTCATAGCTCCATTTGCTAGAAATTTGGCACCAAAATAGAAAAATGATGCCAGATCGAATGTCGATATAACTTTTTTATATAAAATATTGTATGAACCTTTCTTGTGCGCCATATCTGATATCATTATGAAAGGAGAAGTCTCGAATGAGGATAATGTTGGATTGTATCTCATTTCCGGTTAAACCCTCAAAGGGGTGACAGTAGAGTTGATAATTTAGGCCCATATAGGGTAGTATATGTTGGGTATGCACTGATACCGCTAATTGGGATGGAGATAGCTTACCCACTTAAAGTGGGAGCTACAATGAGTTGAAGTTTAGCTTACCCGCTTAACGTGGGAGCTACAATGAGTTGAAGTTTAGCTTATCCGCTTAACACGGAGGCTAGAGAAAAGAAAAGAAAACAAACATACAAAAGACAAGAGAATTAACGAGGTTCGGCTATGTGCCTACGTCCTCGGACAACAATAGTTCTTTTCGTTCTTCTTCCACTAAGAATAGTGGGATTACAGAGTTACAAACTCTCTCTTGGATACACTCAAGAGGATCTCTCTCATACACAAGTATGGAAGACACTTTGGTGAAGAAGCACCCGAGGTAGAAGCACCGTCCGGAAGAACACCGCAAGCAAGGAGCACCAACACTTCTAGCACCAAGATCACAAGGGAGGATTAACCCAAACATCTCCCAAACCATCTCCTTATATAGCCATAAGGGAATGAACCTTCTCCTCCAAGATTCATTCATGCAAGATGAATGAACCTTGGGAACTCCACAAGTCTTTAGACTTTCTCCAAGGTGAATGAACCTTGGGAACTCCAAATCCTCTCTCCAATTAAGGAGGGACCACCCAACAGTATGTGGGATCATGATGTGTAGATAATTGGTTCAGACCAACATGTAAATTTCTTTTTAAGACATATGGGCTTAATCCAGTATCGCACATCATGGACCAACTCCAGTTCGAATCACACTGCGTTCCCAATAAGTGGTATCAGAATCTATGGTTATGGGGGCTAGTTTGTCAGTGCTCTGATTCGAGGCAGATAGTGTTGAACATTCATACGTATAATCGAATTCTACATGCTCTCTTCTCAAGGCGAATCAGACCTAATATTGTAGAAAACTACACGGATTAGCTTTAATGGTGGGTCCGACATGTCCAAGGTGGATCAAGACATTGTGATTGGCATACAATAGTGGTGTGGATGAACGTGTCGGTTTGGTTCTATGGTTGAACGGATCGAGATGACAATTGGTTGGATCTCCTGCGTGCTCGGCTGGCGGAAGAGAGCAAAGGTAGCATGGGTGCTAAGGTTATTCGGCTGACGGAAACGAACAAAAGTAGCAGGGGTGCTAAGGTTGTTCGGCTGATGGAAATGAGCAAAGGTAGAAGGGGTGCTAAGTTTGTTCGGGTGACGGCAACGAGCTAAGGTGAAGATTGTTGGATTGTATCTCGTTTCAGGTTGAGCTCTTAAAGGGGGTGACAATGGAGTTGGTAATTTAGTCCCACATTGGGTAGGAGGTGGGATCGTGAGGTATAGATCAAGGTTTGCAGTATCGGTATCGGAATCGGTATCGACCATATCGGTAGTATCGGCTGTTTCGGATCGGAGTATCGGATTTTTTGGTATCGAAAAACAAATAAGTATTAATAAATTATTAACATTTAAAAAAAACATTTTATACATTTAGGCATAATTTCAAGTATTTTCAGTGTTATTTCTTAATAGTTTTAAAATTAAATGAAACATTAGTCACCCTTACCGATTGGTTTACATGCAGTAGATCAATTTTCTTCTTTTATATGCTTTTACAACCTTATTATGCTTCAAACCCTTGTTAATTTGTCTTTTTTTCTTCAATTTTTTTTCTAAATTGATCGGAAAATAGACCCACAGTGTCGATATCGGTCAGTATCGGGTATCGGTATGTATCGAATCGGGGCATGGCAAAACGTATCGGTATCGGCCGTATCGGATCGGTATCGGCCGATACTTTAAACTATGGTATAGATAATTGAGATTGGTTCAGCTCTTACATGAGAATTTTTTTAAGACATATGAGCTCAGTCCAATATCAAACCTCATAAATCAACTCTAGTTAGGGTCACACCATATTCCCAACAAGACCATAGAGCTCTGATACCAGATGTTGGGATCATAGGCACCGATCAAGTGCTATGATACCAGTTGTTTGGACCAGACCAGGGCCAAAAAATTCGAACCAGGTGTTGAGACCAGCTATGCCGATACTGCACTCTGACCCAACGTGTCTGAAACTGACCGCAACAGAAACCAAACCACTTGAGATAACCAACCACCCGTCTAACAGGAATACCAATCACAGATGAAAACACAGTATTTTCGGTGGCCGTGTTACCTGGACAAATCCCAATCCTTATAACCTCGAGTAAAGTTACAAGATTGAATAAACAACGTTGAATCCTTTGTCCAAAGGTTTAACTCTCTAACCAAACTCTAGTAGAAAGAGAAAGATTATAACATGAAATCACTCATCCTAGTAGCGGTCTTCATGTACGAAGACAAATACTCCTTGCACAGATCTTCTCTTCATGCTGTCTTGGATGACAAGCCCTAAGAGCAAAGTAAGGACTTTCTCTTAGATTTTTTTGCGGACAAGCACCCTGAATCTTTCTTTTTGTGCTCTTACTTATGCCTCCCTCCTCAACGCTTATTTATTGGTTAAGAAACCTATTTTAGGGTTTAGGAGATCTCCAAATTAGCCCACCATTAGATCTGGCTGTCCACCAGCATCCAACGGTACTGATTAAACCCAGAACTCGTCCAGCCTCGATAGAACCGAAATGGGACCAAGTTAGGTTGGTCTCTGGCAGAAAAGTTCTGAGTGAAATACACAGAGTTCGGACCGAACTCGACTAGGACCGAATTCTGATCGAGTTCAATCCTATACATCCAGATTGGACCCTGTAGATAAGCATATTGTGTCTTATTGTCTTAATGCAGTGGAGGAAATTCATAAAGCTTGAAGAGTTTCCAACTAAATATCTAAATTAGGAACAAATTGGCTTGCTAGTTTTTCGATTTTCCTTGCCGTAGGCTGTTGGTTCTTTCTAGTCCTCTTGATGTTATAATTTTGTACCGGCTCTTGATCGCAGGGGAGCTGGACTCTCCTTAGCTCTGTTTACCAAATCCTAAATTGAGTTCCTCATTAACATTTTGCTAATTTCAGCAATCTCAGAGTCTAAAACTTGATTTACCAAATCTAAGCCATTTTTCTTGTTCTTGGATCTCCACCCACAAGTCAGTTTTTCTTGTTCAAAATCGTTTTGTTTTCTAAAACCCATACAATTGAGAAGAACTGGCCATGCAGATGTCTCTTATCCGCAACCTTCTTCATGTGGCCACGGGGATGGCCACGGTTGATACAACACATATTGCTCCACTTGCACAACCCATCAACAGTTTGGGGGTGAATCCCACAAGTGAAGTTTATCTTGAATAAAAAAAATGGCTTTTGATTTTCTTATACTCTAAACATAACGGTCACAAAATTTGTTATTCAAAGGTATTTTTTAATCACGCTACATTAATATACACGAGAAAATGAAGAATATAAAAAGAAAAAAAATCTTAGTGATGAGCAAAATTGAGTGCTCTATCTCTGATCTTCTGAATGTTTTTCAAGTCTTTTATCAACAGTCGTATAGTGTCTCAGTGTAAAATCAATACATCAATTCGTATGCATAGTGGTAGAGGGCTCGTTACTTTCTCAGTGGCATTCCACACAGGGAACCCCAACTTAGCAGGAAACCCATGGGGGCAGGGCAAGAAGGGGATAGGGTTATCATTATCAACCGGTAAATAAGTCATTTGCAAGTGACATTACATATCAATTCTGTCACCATCTCTTGATGAGAACTCACTTTATATTTGTTTGATATTCATAAGAACAATCCTTGCAACCCCTCTTGCGTTTCCTTGTCAAACATTTCAACGCATACTTTTCACGTATTTGAACCTTCTTCCATCGTTTTAGGATTTCAATTTATTGTGAGAAAATGAAGGGGACAAGGATGATGTTAATAAGTAAAGTTAAGAATGGTGAAATGGTCACAAAAATGACATACAGTTGAGCAGTACCTGTTGTGTTGTGTTGTGTTGAGGAGAGAAGATGGTTTTTGTAATTAATGAAAGGTTTGTTTACAGAATGCATCAATATGTGACTAGTAGTCGGTCTTGAGAAATGTGCGATGAAGAGGACTAGTCACACAGGACCACTAGTATGAGATGAAACCCTTGTATCGTATTGATCATAGTAGATGTTACTCTTTTAAGACTTGTGGAATTTGTGAAGTACTCCATCATGCATCTTCTTTGAAATTTATCAATCTTCTTACCAACATGGAAGAAGACTTGAAGTCGTTGGGGGGGGGGGGGGGGGGGGGGGGGGGGGGGGGTGACTTGGTGGAAGCTTCTTCTCCCTACCAAATGCACCTTCTTTCTCTTCGTGTAACATCTTAGGCCCTTAAGTCCAGGTCAACTGAAAGTCAAGCAAACTTTGTCCCAAGAATATTACAGGGGAAAAAATTGGAGCAAGCTACCTTTTGTTTTCGTAGTTCTTATAAAGAGAAAGACCTGGACTTAGTGTTAGGTCGTGTGTAGTTAGTTACATGATACTGTGTTAGAAATCTTTCTTCCTATGGCTGTTTTCTTCTCTCGCCCCTCCACCGTGCTCCTCCTCCTCCTTTTCTTCTTCATAACCACAACTGAGATTTGTTCTCCGTTCTCCTGCCCAATTCATCCATCTTGTGATTCCAGTATCGATATTCATTACCCTTTCTACACGGAAGATAACGTACTTGGATGCAACAGAACTTATCTGATCCGGTGCATTAATGCATCCAAAGCAATGATCGAAATCGAGGGCCACTTGCTCCATGTGAAGGACATCAACTACGATGAGAAAACAATCACAGTTGAAGATGGGCAATTCACCACTGACCACCCCAACTTAGCATGCAGCTTCCTTTACAATTTTACACACCCTCCTATCCTTCATTTCGATGGACCTAACTATTCTTCCATCATAGACAACATTCCCATATCCGACGATTGCAAATGGGGAGAAGACAGTTTTGCTCCCCTGAGTAGGCGCTATAGTTATTCAGTTTGCAGAGATTTCAGTTTCCACTATTGTACTGAATCGGAAAAAGATCCGTCTGATCAATGGGTCTCGCCTAGATGTCAAGCCCAGAAACCCCGAGTTTTCGAGTTGAAGCTCAGTTTCAGTGCACCTGATGGCGTGGGTATGTCGTTACTGTCAGCTGGTTTCTCTTATACTCTGAAACTTTACCCAGATTGCTTCAACGCTACCGTCTGCAGCAATACAGGTATTACACTTGACTTGCCTTGGTAACACAAACACTGTTCTCCCTTTATTTTTTGGTTAAAATTCAACAGCTACACCTGAAACTCTTAAAGTTGCATACATACAGTGAGAGTTGAGTAACATATTATTTAACTATGCCAACAGTCCCCCCGCAATTGTGGGTTGGGAGTTGGATATCTGCAATGATATTTTCTTTATCCACTTTAAATGTCTGCCAGAGGTAGCAAGAACCTATCTATGGCCCTGGTATCATTTTTTTTTATATCAGAATTCAAGTATCCGTAATAAATAAATAAATATTTATACCCCTTAATCTATAAACAATTTTCATTGCTTTTGAGAATCCATTCATTACTTTTACCTAAGCTTTATTCCAAGTTAGTTGTGAGTCAAGGGTCCACAAAGGAAAAGAATTAACCAAACCTTTGTTTTCAACTCTCTTTTTCTTTTCTTTTTTGGTATTACATAAACCGATTATTTAACAGAGCTTGTTACTAGAGGCCCATTTTGGTATTAAATTATATAGTTTCCTGCCATAACATATCAAATTTTACGTCACACCCTAGGGGACCGGCTATCCAGCGGAATCGAACCCGGTCTGGACCCGACCCAAGTAAGGGCCTGTTTGGTTTACAGGATTGGACAACGTAATATAATTGACATTACGTTGTCAATCTAACTCGAGGGTTTGGTTGGACAAAAAAAATTAGATGTAATGTAATCGAGATTACAAGTTTGATTACATTACATCAGTTTCTTCTAAACTCAATAACATCATAAAATCTATGTAATCGCAATTACATTACAACTTAAGTGGAAGGTTTGTATGCTATAATTTAGTCTTTTTGTTCGTTTTGGTCATTTTTTGTTGTTTTTGTTTATTTTTTGTCGTTTTTTTCGTTTTTTTTTTTGTCATTTTTGTTCGTTTTTGGTTGTTTTTTTGTTTTTTTGTTTTTTTGTCGTTTTTTGTCGTTTTTGTATTTTTTTTGTTGTTTTTGTCCGTTTTTTGTCGTTGTTGTTCGATTTTTGTCGTTTTTTGTTCATTTTTGCCCTTTGGTTGTTTTTTGTCGTTTTTGTTTCTTTTTTGTCATTTTTGTTCGTTTTTATTTATTTTTGGTCGTTTTGGGCCTTTTTTCGATTTTTGGTCGTTTTTGCACATTTTTGACATTTTTTGTCGCTTTTGCACTTTTTAAATCTTTTTTTGTCGATTTTGTGTTTGTTTTTTGTCATTTTTGCTCGTTTTGGGCCGTTTTGTTCGATTTTTGGTCGTTTTTTGCACATTCTTGGCCATTTTTTTGTCGCTTTTGCAATTTTAAATTTTTTTGTCGATTTTTTACATTTTTTGTCGGTTTTGCACTCTTTTTATTGGTTTTTGCTTTATTTGTACGTCTTTTGCATTTTTGCACGCTTTTTTTTTTATCGTTTTTTGGTCAATTTTTTATCGTTTTTTTGTCGATTTTGTACATTTTTTGCCATTTCTGCATGTTATTTAGATTTTTGTCGATCTTGTAAGTTTTTGACCATTTTCACGTTTTTATCGTCTTTATCGTTTTCGGTCGATTCTGCACGTTTTTTGTCGCTTTTTTAAATCATTTTTTACTTTTTTGGGTCTTTTCACTTCTTTTGTCGTTTATGCTTGTTTTTATTTTTGTTGTTATTTTTGTCGTTTTTGTTCCCTTTTTTTGTCGTTTTTGGATTTTTTTGTAAGTTTTTAATCTTTTTGTCGTTTTTGCTCGTTTTAATTCCTCTTGTTTTTGTCTTTTTTCGATTTTCGTTTTTGTCATTTCTGTTCCTTTTATCGTTTTTATTTTTTTGCTCTTTTTTTATCGTTTTTGTCATTTTTTATTTTTTTTGTCGTTTTTGGTCGTTTTGTTCGTTTTTTTTGCCTTTTTGTTTTTGGTGTTTTTCGTGTTTTTCCTTTCATTATTGTGTTTTTTGTCAATTTTTTGGTTTTTAGTCATTTTTTATCATATTGGTCACTTTTATGGTTTTCACATTTTTTATTTTTTTGTCGTTTTTCTTTTTATCGCTTTCTTTTTATCGCTTTTTCATTTTTGGTTTTTTTTTCTTCCGTTTGTTCGTTTGTCATTTTTATTATTTTTTCGTTTTTGGTCTTTTTAGCAGAAAATAAACCATTTTCCCATTTATTTATTAGTTATTTTTAATTTTTTTCTTTTTAAATTTTTTAAAATTTTTAGTGATCCACTTTTTTAATTTTATGTTGTATTTAAAATATATTAAATTAGAAATTTAATTACATTACATGGTAAACCAAACATATGAATGCAATTGACATTACATTACATGGTTGATTACATGTTTCAACCAAACATAGTAATGTAATTGTAATTCCTTACATTACAAATCAATTACATTATAAATCCAATTCCATTACGATTACGATTACATTACAATGAACCAAACGCAACCTAAGTCTGGTACAATTCAGGTGCCAAGATACTCTCACTAATCATTTTCTTCCGTCGTAAGTAGGATCATATATATGTGCATTGTGCAACCATAAGTACCTGCAAATGGAGCACTTTAAACCAAATTTCTTAAAAACCATCCTAAGGATAACTCCTACCACAAAATCAAAAATCCTAGTGAGTAACTCATGCACTCGAGATCAATTTTTTTCTTATTGATTGTGATGATCGAGTTTCTCATTGCTCCCACGAAATGCCAAATAGTATACTACTAGCAAGAGTTTTCACAACATATCTGTTTCGCCTCCATCCAGTCTTTAACTATTAAAGTGATCACTACTCTTTCATGCTAACTAAGTCTCGAATGAATATTTTTTCAGTCATATACCCTATAGTTGATGTTGTTAAAGGGCATGGCACAACTCTCTCTCTCTCTCTCTTTTGAATAAATAACACACAACAAAAACAAAAAACATTATCATCTTCCGAGAGTATATACTAGCCATGATCTATCAAGTTTTTCCATTATTTGGCAAAGATCGAATGTAGTGTTTATCACTGAAACTTCTATTTTGGACATTAGTCGGATACACTTCATCCATAATTCTATTGTGCCTTCTACTAACAAATCAATTTTTCTTTGAGGCCTATTATTCTCCCAATTTCGGATCAAATAAATTACTTAATTCTAAGCCATCCATATCTAAATTTCATTCAAAGGTTCATTATCAAATATTCTCCATTCATATTATTTCTCTTCTTAATCCGTCCTTTTGTGATTCTCAATTTAAATGAATCTCATCATTCACAACTACATTCTCAGTCAAATTTCATTAACATTCACAGGGTTCAATTTTTCATCATTCACAATCACATTCTCAGAAAAGTTTCATCAGCGATCACACTCTCAATTAAATCGGCAGCATATTTGTAGGTTTTACATACATATTGTTGAGACTTGAAGTGATTTATTGAATGGAGTAACAACATATATATAGGAGAGGCTAGCCTCTCTCATCATCTAGCCAATGTGGGACTAAAGCCCAATAACACTATATATATATCAACACTCCCCCTCAAGATGGGCGAAAGATATTCACTAAGCCCATCTTGTCACATCCTTCATCATGTTGATAGAACTAAGCCCCTTTGTCAGTCCGTCTGCTACCTGATCTTTGGTTGGAACATAGCCCAGCTCTAGTCTCCTTTATCCAGTTTCTCTTTGATGAAGAATCTGTCAATCTCAATATGTTTGGTCCTGTCATGCTGCACGGATTGTGGCAATATTATAGCTGATGGTTGTCACCATAGCTTCATTTGTTCCCTGGTCCAGCTTTAGCTCCGTCAGCATATTCTTCAACACAATAGTTCTGTGACTCCCAAGGCCATCGCTCTATACTCTGCTTCAGCTGTTGATCTGGCCACTACTGACGCTTACTACTCCAAGAGACCAAGTTGCCTCCTACAAATATGCAGTATCCGATGTGGATCTCCTGTCGTCAGCACAGCTAGCCCAGTCAGAATCACAATAGCCCTCAATGCCTACATGATTATTTCTTCTAAAGATCAGTCCCTTCCCGGGGGCTCCCTTCAAGTACCTCAGAATATGGTACACTGCGTCCATGTGACCCTTCCGGGGGTCATGCAGTAGCGGTTACTACACTTACCGCAAAGTGATATCAGTCGAGTGTGGCTTAAGTAGATTAACTGCCCACCAATCTCTGATATCTATCCGGTCAATGGTTCTCCAGCTTCAGCATCCAGTTTAAACTTCTGGTCTATCGGTGTCGTAGCTGGTTTACATCCCTGTTTCCGTAAGCAGGTCCAGTGCGTATCCTTTGAGAAAGAACGATTCCCTCATTATCTCGCAATCTCAATCCCAAGGAAGTATCGAAGGGGGCCAGTCTTTCACCTCGAACTCCTTGCCAAGTTTTACTTTGAGTTGGGCGATCTCTGCTCATCATTGCTGTGAATCATTCATCTAATATACTGCAAGCATGGTGATATGGCCTCCACTCCGTCTGAAGAAGACAGTGTGATCAGCATTGATCTGCTGATATCCCATCCCTATCATGCTCTCCTGAACCTGTCAAAACCATGCACGAGGAGAACTGCTTCAGT
>JANAVB010043017.1:7406524-7669024 GCA_029216955.1 Iris pallida
CCTGCCACATTAGTTCAATAGCCTAACTTGCTGCAATTTGGAGCGGCAGACAACCCAACTCATGTGGAGCAACAATAACACACACACACATAATTGTTGTGTTGGTATTGGATAGGGTTCCCAATCTACATGGAAAACATCGTGGAGTGCGACGAGGGAGGCTTGTTCCTAGTGCGTATCATAAGCCTGTGCAGAGCATATCAGAGGTAGGGGTTGATACACCGCCGGCATGCCGTCCAAGGCATACTTTGATCCAGAATTTTCTGACGGTATATCGCGGTATGTTGTTGTTCTAAAATGGTATGGATGTATAACACACCACCGTAGGGTTGAATGTCCAATTTGAATATTTTATTAACACCATTGGGACGTGATAAATGATCCATGTTATCTCGGGATTAGCTAGGGTGACTTAAATATGAGTTTTCTATCCTCAATCTAAGAAGAACAATAAAAAAAGAGAGAGAATTCTCTAATGATGCAATTTTCAAGGAGAGGAATATGTGATTCGGAGTTTTGGGGATTAATTTAAAGGGAGATCACTTCAAGGTGTTCTTCGTTGGTTCTTCATCACCTTCGGTAGTCGACATTTTGTACATGTTCTAATTTATTTCCATCTATTTGAAGTACTATGGTAATCCGTGTGGATCGGTGAAGTAGTTTGTAAAGGAGTCGTTGTATCTTTTTGATGTTTTATGGAGGTTTTTTTCGGGTTGGACAGTTATCGTGGTTTTTGGGTCAAGATTTTTTCACGTAAGTATATATCCCCGTATTTGTGTTTGTGCCTTGTGTGATTTTGAAATCGTATTTGTGTTGTACCTTTTCTTCGGTCCTCAAAGTATTTTTCCAATTGGGGGAACAGTTTCCGTATTTGTTAATTCCCAACATGTTGACCTTGATTAATATGTTATCAGATGATTAAAGGCCAATTGTCTTTAATTGGCCATCTATTGATGCCAATACTGTCCGAGGACTGAAGATGTTCTCAAACAAATATTGGGACAAAGAGGTCCTTAACATCAAATAAAGACAAAGAGGTCCTTAACAAGGTGGTCCGTTTAGGGAGTTGAGGGAAGACTTTGGAGGAGCTTTAAAGGGAATACTTGCAAACTAGTTCTCTAAAAGCTGGTGGAGATTAGGATCGCAATTTGCTACTTTGAAGTTAAAGTAAGATTCGACGAGATTTTCTTGCAATGCTTTATGAATCGTCTAATGAAAGTAGAATTAATTATTAGTGTATATATATATATATATATATATATATATATATATATATATATATATATATATATATATATATATATATATATATATATATATATATATATATTGCCAATGACCCCTAGCCTAGTGGTAGTGGTGAGGCATGCGGTCCGAGTGGTCAGGAGTTCGAATCCCAGTGGGAGCGATTCCGGAAACTAATTACCCTTTCTTAAAAAAAAAAAAAATATATATATATATATATATATATATATATATATATATATATATATATATATATATATATATCTCGATAGGTGTAACGTCAATATATCAAGAAAGTTTTACCGTTTCGCCAATGTATTAAGGAAAATGGGGGCAGATTAATTAGGTCATCTTGCTGTAGACTAGTTAACACCAAGGAATTTTATGACACTGATCAATTCAAAATTCTTAGAGAAAGTGTGTCACATAGCTAGCTAATGTGCATAAAAAGAGTTAATCAATCTTAGCTTCCTACCAACCATAGGATAACCAAATTATAATCTAGCTATGTCAGGTTCATAAACATATCACCTCATTACTTAATTAATCAACTAAACTAATTATAAATTCACGCACGTCTGTCAGTAATTTTGAAATAAAGTTAGATTTTAAATTATTTTCTACCATAATTTGCTAAAGCAAAGAGATAAAGTTAAGATTTGGATGTACGTTTATATAGTTATGAGGAATTTATTTTTTAAGGGATAACATACGGTGGTAGTTATTTTTTTTTTGAGGTGTCCTTTTTTTTCGGACCGACGAACAACGTCTAGAGGGGATTTGAACAGTGCTCTCTCCCCACGGGACCCTCCGGTGTACCCAACTGCACCCCCACGGATGCATAGTGGTAGTTAGTTATAAGGACAATTTTGAGCCGTTTCTAAGTCATCTTATATTAGTAGAGATGGATTTAACTTTCCTAGATTGTTAGGGGCACACTGGTGTACTAGATATAAAGGGTGGCAAAGGATAATTAAGTCTCTTGGCCCTCTTATAATTACTAGTGTCATGTTATACGCGATGCGTGTGCAACACATTTTACAAATTTACAAGTAAAACCATGTGCATTGTTCGTAAAATAATTTTTTTTCCTAATCTTATCAAGATATAATTTAAATATTTAAATTAAGATTTGTTATATATATATATATAAATATATTAAGATTTATAGAAAATTTTAATTTTATTTTAATTTAATTATAATTTGTTATGGATATATGTAAATAAAAAAGAGGGTATTCGGTTTTATGTGGAAGAAAAATAAAAAAAGTGGGTATTCGGTTGTGCGGAAGAAAAGGAGAGAGAGTTTAAAATTTTATATTCCGTAATTTCTAAAAAATAAAATGGTCCATGATATACATACGGCTTAGACGGCTCAATCTTGAGCCGTTTTGAAGCCCCCTTATATAGTGGAAGATATGTTTACTGAAAGTTTCTTGTACCTACCCAGTAAAATAAGTAGGAAACATAGGGGTAGAATACGATTCTAATTACCTACTTACATATACGAGGTGTTATTCCTGCCATTACAATGAACGTATAAAGCACATAAAAAATCGAAATTATAACTTGAACACTAATGCTTACCACCACTGAAAAAGAAAATTACAACTTGCGGAAAATGTAAAGGTTGACAAAAACTTGTTACAACGAAGTTGCTAGTACAAAAATTGTAACAACCAGAAAGGGAAGACAAAAAGAATTCTCGAGAAGAAAGAATGTTTGCTAGGGTTACAACTATCATCGTTGCTGAAAGCAAGATTTGACCTTATTCGTCGATCTGCTTCCAGGAACTAGCAAGTTCAAAAGCACGAACTTCTGGAACGTTCCCTATGTCACTCTTTGCACGAACAGCTCGGACAAAACTTGGACTCTCCTTTGCACTAACAACACTTCGTTGCTCCTTGAGGCACTTCTACCAACTCCTCTCACGTAGCATATATTCACATGGATTTCTTGTATAAGAGAAAAACTTGTGTATATATAGGAAAACCAACTTCCTTAGCAATCCACTATCCATAATGGACATTAAACACATAAAATAACTCCTCATTAAGTAGACGATTACAGTAGTAACCCTACTAAATGGCAATTATGCTCATCAACGAACAACCATTTCTGTACATAAATCAGAATTTTCGCATGAAGCGTCCGCACAGAGCGCCGAGCCCACGCGTTTCACACGCAAGCATATATATTATGCAAAGTGCATCATCAAAGTACCAGTTGTGACCTTCGTCCGAGTCCGAATCACTACAGCTTAACTCATAAGAAAAATTCCAAAGAAATGAGTAACAAAGAATATAAATTCTTCAATATTAATGGCGTCTTGGACATTTATCTCTAGGAAAACACTCCAACACCTCAACCACATGAGCTACCACACTCCATGTAGCCACAAAAACAAAATTTACCTTTTTCTTCCATGTATTTTTTTTTATCGATTAGTCCACTTTCAGCCAGTCCAAATATTTGATAGTCCATTCCAGCTATAGTTTTTGGACCCGCCCCTGACTCCATGTGTACAAGTGAATACAAAGAAGTGTACTGTATTGAAATACACAATTGGGGTTCTATCCGGAACTATGTATAATTCTAGAGTTCAAGATCAAAACCCCAATCCGAGGTACCTAGTTATATGCATTTCAAAAAATAAAATAAAATAATTAATTAATTAATTAAATGAAATAAAGGAAAGGATCGAGATGTTTTGGTCGGGGGAATCTATAATAATTGTTCTATATTTGCTTCCTAGTTTTATTTCTCATTTTGCTAAGGGGCTGTTTGGTAGCCAGAAAGTCGGATGAAAGTGGACTTTTTTTTTGAACTCAGCTGAACTCGATTGAGTTCAGATGTTTGGTTGTAAAATTGAAAGTGGGCTGAAAGTGTTTGATGGGACGTATGGCAGTTCCTGTCTCCTTCCTTTTGGGTACACTTTCACCACACCATTTTTTTGGTGAAAGTGGTGGAAAGAGAAGGAAAAGTGTGGAAAGAGAAAAGTGATTTTCGTTTAATATATCTCCAACCAACATCCACTTTCAACAACTATCCAAACAACGGAACTCTTTTTTTCCCACTTTCAACAACCATCCAAACAATGAAACTCCTTATTCCTCCACTTTCATATTTTTCAACCATCAACCAAACAACTTTTGGAAACTCAAAATTTATACGTACGTATCGCGTGCACAAGTTTCATTTTTCCACTTTCGCACTTTCATTCACTTTCGTGCAACCAAACAGGCCCTAAGAACACGGTATCTATCGATCTGAGTTTTTAAGCACCAAGCTCACTGTGCATACTTGTATTTCCCATGCCTCCACAAACTTCAGGACTTGGGAGTGCACAACCTTGGCTCGCTTACTGCAATGCATGCAGATACTTCAATTGTATTTCCCATGCACCACTAACTCAATTTATATCATGCATGCTGAACATTTTTTTTTTACACAAACCATTCCCTAGATATGTCAGGCTCACTGTGTACCATTTGTCCTCAACCGTTTATATACATAGCAAATTGTTTGAGATGTTCGATGATACGCACAAGACTTTGTACATGCTGCATTGTATGTCTGTTGGGTTTACTGTCCTCTAACTCTCACCAAATAAATAGAATGTGGTACATTGAAAACTTTACGAGGAATCCGGTACATTGAAAGACTTTGTACATGCTGCATCGTATGTCTGTTGGGCTTATCCTCTAACTCTCACCAAATAAATAGAATGTGGTACATTGAAAACTTTACGAGGAATCCGGTACATTGAAAGAATATATATATATATATATATATATATATATATATATATATATATATATATATATATATAACACGATTAATATGAAAACTTTACCATGAATCCGATACATTGAAATTTTTTTCTTCCCTCACAAACAACCCCACCCCCGCAGTGTTGGTGGTGGTGCATGGTCTACATCCATCTTTGTCTTCTTCTTTTCATGTAGTTTACTCGATCCCCCTCCTTCCCAATATCAAGATTACTACTACTGCTACTTCGATCAAACTAGTTATATCAGATGTAGTGATGAGTAGTATAAGCAAGGAGCAGCAAGCAGTCCCCACACTTTGCTGACACATGCAGTTTAATAGACAAAGTGGCACCACGCTTCATTTTGACAACGCAACACAATACAACACAACACAAAATGTTCCATTTTCCATCCCAAAAACCTTACGCACGCACGCACGCACAACTCTCTCTCTCTCTCTCTCTCTCTCTCTCAATAAAGAGAAAACCCTAGCTAGCTATTAGCTAGTTCCTACTAGCTAGCTCTCTACTCACTCTAAAATTTACCATACTATACTGTATAGATAAATAACAAAGTGTCAAAACCAAAGCCGAGACAAGCGCAATCAATTCCTCCTTAACAATTTATATAATGTTTACAAGTAACACTTATTATTATAATATTACTTATGAATATGATGAATACGATGTTTATGTACTCTTACTTACATAATTACAATTATATATAGGCCACCAGAGAAGAGGAGAACCCACATGCAGCAGACCAATTCGCTTCATCCTCCTCACACATAGCTCCTTCTTCTTCTTCTTGTTCTCTTCTCGATGTCGGGAGTCGACAGCGGCAGCCCTCGGCTGAAGATCTTCGGCTTCCACGTGTCTGAAGATGATATTGCAGCTGAAGCAGCAGCTGCAGGAGGAGCAGCAGGAGGAGGAGGAGGAGGAGATTCTTCTTCTTCCACCACCACCGGGTCGAACAACGATGGCAGGAAGTACGAGTGCCAGTACTGCTGTCGGGAGTTTGCCAACTCCCAAGCGCTCGGCGGCCACCAGAACGCCCACAAGAAGGAGCGGCAGCAGCTCAAGCGGGACCAGATGCAGCAGGCTGCCGCCGGCATGCACTCCCCCCTCGCCCACCACCTCTACTCCCGCCACAACCCCATGGTCGCAGCCTTCGCCCCCCACTCCTCCCAGGCCCCCGTGGGCCCCACCTCCCCGCCGCCCACTACTAGCTGGGTCTACTTCTCGCGCGGGGCCGCGGCCGCTCCCGCGTACCACCTTGCGGCTCCGGGGCCGCCCCAGGGCTGGGCCCCGCCTCCGTTCTCCTTCGCGCACCACCAGCTGGACCACGACGTCGCCGTCGTGGGTAGCAGGCGTAGTCGGGATCGTGAAGGTTCTTCGACGCCGGCTGCTGGCTTCGGCACGGATGGCGCGTCGGAGGAAGGGTTTGGGCTGGACCTGCAGCTGAGCCTGGGTCCGGCGGGGTTATGATTCGACCCGGCCGGCGGATGGATCGATCATGGCTTGTATGCTACTTTCAGTAATGAATTATGTACATTTCTTTTTTCCTACACCAGCTTATTTTATGTTGAGCATGACTGCTTGATGATGATGATGCCTACTCTGATTTATTTTATTTTATTTTATTTTTGTTGAGTAAATTATCGGTAAGAATGTTTTGTTTTTCAAGGAAAAAAAGAAGAAGAAGCAAAGTCTGTACAAATATGTCACGTATGTAGGATTCTAAACAACCGAATTACTGATACTAATATTTGTTTATGATTGCCATATATATATATTTCAAGTATTAGTTCAAAAAGGAAAAATGAAGTTTGTGGACATGCATTTTCTTTTTTATAATGAAAATACCAACTCAAAATTAACTAACATAAAATATATAGGGTGATAATTAATTATTGTGAATTTGTTACATAGATAATATTAAGTGACTTCTTAAAACTCTTGGGGATGCTAATGTAGTCAATTATTTAGTATTTGGGAGTTAATTAGTACATTAATCAAAAATCACTTTTAATTCTTGCAAACAAAATATAATAATACATAGGTCAAGTTTATGTATATATCTAAGCAGCAAAAGCTGAAAATGTACATGTACAAAATCTAATATATATATGGGTTCGGATCGGAAGTCCTGCCCGCTGAGCTCCGCGGGAGCTCCATCGCCCTCGACCGTCGCGCACGCAGGTCCCGCGCAGTCCCCTAATCCCATGGTGCAGGGAATGGGACTTTGACGGGACTCCGCAGATGTGTGTGTGTGGGTGGGGTGGGGGGGAGGGGGGAGGGGTTTGGGGGAGTGGTTTATTCTTGAGTTCTTTTTTGAAATCAAGCTCCTCGGTCCTTAAGACAAAAACAAAAGGACCTTAAGATATACTCATGCATGTAAGATCAAGAATATGGACTTTGTCATGCATGCATGACTTTGATGAGAGAGTTCAGCAAATTACTATTGAGTTCTATTTTCTCTTCTGAATAATTTTATAATTCTTGGTAGTTGGTATATTATTAGTTTGTCTCTGGCTGTTAGTATTATTCCATAAAAATGTGCACATACCTTAAAAAAATAAATCATGAAGTGAAGTGGTATATTGTACCGGTACCAGGAAAGCATGCTCTAAATAAACCAATCACTGAATGGGGTGAATGAAATAACAGTTGGCAGCTACATCTATCTATCACAAAGTATTTAGTTTAAGACTAAGCATAGGCATAGGCTATTAATTATTGGATAATGACCCATTAGTCAACATCTGTACAGTGATAGCAATGAAGATTGATTTCCTTAAGATCCGTATCCCTTTGTTTATTGGTTTTAAACTCAGTTCCAATTCATCTCCACCATAATAATTAATTAACTATAGTATATACATAGTTATTTATTAAACAAACGTCATGGATTTGTTTTATAATGATATAAAATTAAGCATCTTCCTATAATTAAGACTAGCTAGTTTTGTTTTTATCATCTAACCTAAGCCTCGAGTCCTGCAACCATATATATATATATATATATATATATATATATATATATATATATATATATATATATATATATATATATATATATATATATATATATGTTAGTTCACACAACACAATTGCTCTCTCTCACAGAGACAAAAATATAGAATGTCTATAGGAGGACAACTGCAAAGTCTTCAAACCATATTCACACTACACTGTCGACATATATATATCAGCTAGCATTAATACTTCGGACGATGATCACTTAACTCACTTACACGTAAATGTGGGATGTCCGTCCGACGTGGAGGTTTATCAATCAGTGAGCCAGGAATGAGCTCACATTATGTAAGTACATTAGGTGTCATATATATATATGCGCATTGGAGTGAAATAAAATATTATTAATTATACAATATTCATGTTTATATATGCATTTACCAGCAGAGGGTGGTTCAGGGTTGGATTGGGAGTTGGTGGATGGGGGTTACTGGCCTAGGCTCCTAGATTCGAGTTCAGGTCTCGGAAAAAAAAATATAGTGTATATACATTTACAATGATAACATACACGAATGTGAAATTAAGTTTATTTTTGAATCCTTGCTAGTTTCTTCACCTTCCTTGTGCGATGATAAAGGTATTATATATATATATATATATATATATATATATATATATATATGGATCAAAAGACCTGTCCGTGAAGTCCCGTCAAAGCTCCGGCCCTCCTGCTCCATCGGATCAAACGGGCCACGCGATGCCGCACAATCCAACTGTCAAGAAACACGAGACTTCAACAGGACTCCAAATATATATATATATATATATATATATATATATATATATATATATATATATATATATATATATATATATATATATATATTAAATGGTCCACACAAAAAAAAAAAAAAAAAAAATGAAATGGTCCACGTCCACTTTGATTAAAACTAGTTAAAAATTAGTACTAAGATTAGATGACAAAAAAAATCTTCTGTTGGTAGGTGATCTCAAGTCATTTGGGGTTGGGGGACTAGTCAGGATTAGTTGTCATTCATCAGGACAGGTTGAAGAAGCACTTCCATGGCATAAAAGCCGAGAATTATGTTAAGGCAATTTCTGTGTCTTTTTATTCTCAAAGCATAACAAAAATAAAAAATGGTTAATGTTACAAATAAGGCATTTAAATAAAAGTATTGCGTGGACAGAAGCCACCCCGACCAATGCTTGGATCCGTCTCTGGGGGTGATGAGAATTGCCGAAGCTCAAAGTAATTAGATTCAAACATATAGTAGATTCACTCAAAAAAACTAACAGATGTTCTCTTGTTTTCAATATGTTAGCACCAAAAAACTGATGTTATATGTATCTCCAAAAATTTTATCCCTTCATGTCCATCCGTCACGTGGCACTTTTTCTTATTGACCGAAGCAAATAGGAAGGGAGATGGAGTGAAGACATGAGCGAATAGGAGGGGACCACATGGCGGAGGAACATTGAAGGATGTGATTTTGGAGGTACATAATGTTTTTCGAAGATAATATATAGGGAACCAAGTTAATAGCCGCTAAAACCATTCACTACCAATGTGGAAAAATAGGAGATTAACTTTCATAATGTGAGTGGTTACAACAGTAATTATACACTAAGTGAGCAGTTAATTACACACTGAAACACCCATACAACATCAATCTGGACCACTGGAACACGTCGACTTTGCGACTCTAGTGCAGTCTTTGTGCAAGACACACAAAAGCATCCGATATGTACGTGCGAAGTGCGTGCCATCAAGTCGACACTTTGTTCCGTTTCGTCCATGTCCTAGTTCCAAAAGAAAATTTCAACAATGAGTGACGAAAACATTGTTAGAGATTTGAACACTTTCCTCTAGTAAAATGCAACTCCCATCTTACCAGCCATATGAGCTACAACTCTCCATACGTGCAAGTGAATAAAAGATAAATTTTATATTAAAATACACACTTCTAATTTGGCGCATTGATGTAGGACCGGATTTCTAAAGAGCAATTTCAAATAAATTCCAAAAGTAAAGTAGTAATAAGTGATGTAATCGCCAAAGATTTTTAGTCAGTTGTGAAGTACTCCATTCAATAGTAGTTGTATATTAGGAGGTTTGGTAACTCAAGATGCTAATACTTGATCCCGAATTTTTCTCTTGGGGGTACTTTCTCACTCTTTGTAGTTTTGATTTATCAGCTACCAAGGATCTGAAATTCGATCCTTGTTTAACCAATAAATGTCATTTGTCGTTGGAATGCTCCTCTCTCGATGTCTTTCTTCTTCCGATTTTGAAATACTTACCAAGGGACTTTGTAATATATATATATATATATATATATATATATATATATATATATATATATATATATATATATATATATATATATATATATATATATATATATATATATATACACACACACGCAAATGACCTCTAGCCTAGTGGTTAAGAGAGATGCATGCGGCCCAAGTGGTCGGGAGTTCGAACCTCAGTGGAGACGAGTTCGCCAAAAGTACCCATTGCTTCAAAAAAAAAAAAAAAAAAAAATATATATATATATATATATATATATATATATATATATATATATATATATATATATATATATATCATCATTTGACTTCCATTAGGTCAGTTTTAGTCTTTAAACTAAATCCCTGTCATAATTGCTTATTGATTCAATCTTAAGCAAAAAATAGTGTAAATTATTAACTAAATGGTAGGGCAAGCAATGTCCCCCGTCCCTCATGAGAGCTTCCATTCCTGACTTCCCGGGTCAAACACCTCCTGCTTTATAACCCCTAATTTCCTAATTAAGAAAATAATCTAATCTAAATTTAATTGAGAGCGACCAACGTCACTCTCGTAAAGAAGATCCGGTGTTGATCTTCTTCTTATAAACTATATTTTGTTTATGAGTAAAGAAGGCCACTCCGACGTGCTGAAAGTTGGTCCATGGTTCAACATATAAAGTTTTTCCTCTCTTTCTTTTCCCAGTATTCATATTTACGAATGCTATTTATATATACTTTCCACGAGACGATGACTCTTATTTTGGTCCATATGTCACTAATTAACAAATACGGAATCAGAAATTCGAGCTAGGATATGGAAGTAGTGTGAAGTGTAGACCAAGATAAAATAAAAAAATAATAATAATAAATGAACTGGAGAGTCTATTTCAGTCCCAAACTGATTCCGAAAACAACAATGCATAGAGTATAAGTTCTTAATTTTTATAACTCAGCCACTGGATTACATGCATTTCATTTCATGATTTTTCAAGGAATTAAAGTGAAATATAAGTACACTTTCAATGTTAATTAAAACCACATGTCGACATATTGATATTGCAAGTTCTTATTTTGAATTTTTATTTCATGCAAGATATCACGCATGCACCTTTCTCATAAGAAGGTAAGCTGACTGAAGGCCTACATACACAGTCCAAAGACCCACAAACTAAAATATCACTCCTGCATCATTCTCATATATTTGTTCTCTGTGCCCACAAACTAAGATATCACTCCTGCATCCTTCTCATATATTTGTTCTCTGAAGAATCTAAGCTGGCTGAAGACCTACATACACAGTCCGAAAGCCAACCGACTTGGTCAGAAGGTTCCGCACTGCTCCGTATCATTCCCGGGCCATACCACACCTCCTCCAAGCCGTACCGCACTAACCTCACATAATATATATATATATATATATATATATATATATATATATATATATATATATATATATATATATATATATATATATATATACGATGCAGAGCAGATACTTGAAAGAGGGAAATTTCTGGGAGTATCACAGCAACAACAATGAGTTTGTCTCATTCAAACACATGCTGAAGCATAGAGCGGCGGTCAGTCTGCGGCCGAAAAGGGCAGTCAAGGATGGCCAAGTGTAATGACCCGCTCTGCCCTAGCGGAACGCCGATTCAAACGGCGTGTAACGACTCAAACGAGCCGTCGATCCGAAGAGTTGGCATCGACCTGATGACGAATCGATGCATGGCTTACTTTGGTCCGTCAAGAGGAATCCAGACTTAGACTTTCAAATGCGCGCTCGGAGTATCGCTCGGCCGATGCGAACATCGCTAAGGTGGGTGGCTCCGATGAACCCGTCTTTGCTTAGCCTAGACACATAACAATACGGACATTATTTCCAGAATCGCTAGGCGATAACACCGCGCATGCTAATAAATGACTCAACGCACCCAGCTAAGGGAATAATCCCATCTTGTATGCTTGCATAGAATATGAAAAAGAACATAAAAAAATATGAGAACTCTCGCGCCGTGCACTACGCTCGTGCTAAGGCACAAGCTTACGTTCAAGTCCCTTACGCGTTCAACAATGAAACAATGAATGGTTTACAACAATGAAACGGAAGACTATCGACATAGTCGTTCCGAGTAGAGTATAGCAACATTGAAAGACTTCGGGACCGATGGATCGCCAAGGCGACTTCCGCACGGAAAGTTGCATAATGTATGAATGAATGAATGAACGAATAAGTGAATGAATGAATCAACGAATGAATGAATGAATACGTGAAGAATGAATGAATGAACGAACAAGTGAAAGAAAGAAATGAAAGAGTGAATAAAAGATAAGAAAGGAAAGAATGGTTAGCGATAGGTATGACGGGCACATGCAACGGGGCTCGCTACCCACGCTGCACGGACGCCAACCTGGTCGATAACGCAATATGGCTCAGAGACAGCCTATGGCTCAAGACAGCCGTTATGTTAAATGACAAGTCAAGACGAAATGGTCGTGGACAAACGGCACGGGGGATGGGGGGGAATACCGTGGCCGTCATGAGGAAGGATTTCGCGGCACGATCGATGGGGGGGGTATATCGTGGCCGGCCTAGGCGGAATCAGACATGGGGCTTACGGACTGCTTTGAGTGGGGGCTCGACCACTCAAGGAGACGTAAGGCCAGGCATTTCAAGAGACTATCAAGGTATACCAGCCATCACGCTTCGATAGGTGATGTGAAGCCCATGACCCTTTTTATATTTTTTTAATTGTTTGTTAGTCTTAACCCAGCCCATGAGTTTAGCCCATAACTTAAACCCAACCCAAAACCATTCCTTTTCCCACTCACCGGTTCTCACTCCACGATCCTAATTGTGCACCCACTTCCTTCTCCACCATCTTTACGTAACCCCTTCTCACCTTCTCCCCAGAAACTCACAGAAGAGAAACTCATCCCCATTCTTCTCTAAACCTTCACAACTCTCTCCACTCTCTACCAATTTCAGATCCGAGACCACCATCGGAATCGTCTCGCCACCCTCTTCAAGACTAGACCCCTCTTCCCGCTCTTCCGTGACGAAGTCGGCCGCCAACCTCCGTCCCGGACCCGCGTCGGACCCGCCAGCGCACGCGCACGCCATCCGCCGGCATCGTTCCGAGTCCGAGGCCTCCCCTCGGTACTCCTTCGTGCAAGTTTGGGTAACCTCTTTCCTCTTTTTTCACTTTCTGTGATTGTTCCCAGAACCCATATGAGTTTCTGGCTTTAGATAGGTTACGTAGATTTCTAATTGGGTTCTGTAGATTAATCTTTTAGTTTCTGTGTTTACAATGTGTAATATTGTAATAATAATTATTTAGGAAACTTTATTGATTCACTGCTGGTATTAATTGTTTGTAGCTCAACCTTAGTAATTTAAAACATGGTTTTAAATGATTTAAACTGTTCATATATATAGTTATGATTATCTTTTAATCTTAGTTGTAGAGATTTTAAAACCAATAATTATTTAATAAAGAGTTTACAAAATATTGGTTAAATAAATATTCATTTAGAAGTTATTATCTTTAAAATAAAATTTTTGTTAAGTAAATAGTATAACAGAATTATATTTCAGTAGATGATTATATATATATATATATATATATATATATATATATATATATATATATATATATATATATATATATATATATATATATATATATATATATATATCCTTTTTAAAAGATAATTTTAAATCAAAGGTTTTATAAAGGGATATATATATATATAATAAAAACTAATATATGTTAAAAAGGTTATTTTGGTAAAAATGGTATTTAGCATTTAAATCCGAATAAATCTTTTATATTAATGTAAAACCATTATTTTGGTAAGAAAAAAGGGTGTTTTGCGCATTAATTATTAGTTTAATATTTAAAGGTGATTTTTCTAAATAATTTATGGAAATGTCTAAAAGATATATATTTTTACGAAAATTATTTTGATTAAATAACTAAACTTGATAAATAATTTTTATTTCGAAATGTTATGTGAATAAAATCTATGTTTCCTACAAAATTACTAAATTCTAGAGATTTATTTTTAAAGTAATTTTTCCTATTAATTATTATTTACGACAAAAACCTGTGTTGTTTAATACGGTTTATAATAATATTAGATTTGTAACAAAACCTACTTTATGTATAAATTATTTCCAATTAGGTTCACCAACCTGCCGGACTTAGCCTTAGTATTGTACCTTAGAATTAGGGCGTAGTTCTGATTACTAAAACGGTACTACGATCTTGTAGGTCCTGCTCCGTAAAATCCTAGTGGTTACATTCTGGTTGCTGTCAAGTCAGAAAATAATTTGAGGCAAGTTTTCATATTTACTCCATACTTGTGTTTCCATTTTAATAATTAAATGCTATACAAACATGGATTACATGTAGTCTAGTTACACTGAATCACCGTGGTTCCCTCTCGGACTCCACGTAGGAAGATAGATGGCTGGATGGCTATCTTGACATATCGGATTATTTTACTATGGACTCATTGACTCATTGCTTGGGGATTGCTTGGGGGAGTAGTATAACGTCTGCGACCAAAGCCAAAACTTGCTCGTTTCTCGTCTGCGCTAACCCCAACCTCACTGTGGGTTGAGCCGTACCGTATACTATTCGTTTTGGCCAAAACGTTAGTATACATATTGCCTCACCAGCCGGTCACATGCCCTGTTATATACTCAAACACTAGCCTAGTATTACATCATGCATGACATTGATTCTTTTTCACACATGCTAGTCTCATTTTACTATATTTAAATACAAAATTATAATGTTTCATAAATGTCTCGCATTTTTCCATTTAGTTATTATCTTAGGAATGCTAGTTGTGGATGTGGTATGTTACTTGCTCCCTCCTGACTGGAGACAACATTTTTAGGTGACTGTGACGAAGAGGAGCTGTCCTACTGTACTTTCTATGGGACAGACTCGGGTCTCGCAGAAGCTGAACCAGGAACCCCAGAACCTTAGCTGTTGGATTAGCACTTTCCCTTTTTAAACAATGTAATAAATGAATTTTCTTTTGAATGTTGTTATTAATGGTGGTTACTTTCAGGCTCACTTTCAATTCAATAAAATATTTTATTTTCGTTAGATCTTCTGCATGTTTGTGTTTCACTACTTGATACAGCTTACTGCCGCCGTCTCACAACGGTGCAGTCTGGGCATGATCCGACTAGACCCAGATTATTTGGGACGGGTGTGACATATTTTTAGTGGTGGCCCATGTAGGTCAGTTCTGTAAGATGGTCTAGTCAACTTAGTCTAGACCATCACGCAGTTCTGTGACTTGACCTAGGTTTAGTTGAGATATTAGGAAAATAGACTTAGAAACAACATAGAACACCTAGAGAACATTTACCTTGTTACATTATAGGACCGAAGTATATACTTTAATAACTATTTTTGCTTGCTTATAGTTTATTAGGCTCCCTTGCTTATGTTTGTACCCAAACCTGTACGCAGATGGCGAAGGGTAGAGATACTCGTTCTGGGCCTGCTGTTGAGGATTCATCCTCTGAACATACTCCAACTCAGGCTCAGTCAGACCCCTCACCGTTGCAGCTTACTGATCGCCCTCACGCTGCACGGCCTCCGCGTGCTGCTTATACTTCCACAGTGCATGCAGCAGCGCCGATCCCTCCGAGGACCGTAATCCCACCTGCTGAAGCGGTTTCTCCAGCTACTCCACCAGCACCAGTGGACAATGCTGACCTTGTAAGTCTACTACGAGGTGTACTTGAGGGCCAGAGAGTTCAAGCAGAAGTGAATCGCGAGCAAACCGCGATTATGAAGGAGGGCATGGAGAATGCCCACAATGTCGCCATGGCAGCGTTTCAAACATCACAGACAGAGAAGAGGCCTGCCAAGGTGAGAAAAGTGAATTGATAATTTATGTTTCATTGGAGAAATATATAGATGTTGATGTATCGGTCCTTTAATTCAGGAGAGAGTTGGGGACATTGAGAGTTTCAAGAACTTGAGTCCGCGGCCTTTCAAAGGGACTGAAGGCCTAACCTACGTGGACGAGTGGCTGGATGACATGGAGCGACTCCTCAGCGTTGCTCGCATCCCACCTGGACTTATGGTAGAGGCTGTGGCTCTACAGCTTCGAGATGTTTCTAGCATATGGTATCGGAGCGAGCCTAGATTTATGACTGGAGGAACATCCCGGCGTTCATTCAAGAAGCAGTTCAAGAGGAAGTTCTTCCCAGAAGCTGCTCTGCAAGCCATGGGAAGGCAATTCCATGACCTGAAGCAAGGAGACCGTACTCTGGAGGAGTACGTATCTGAGTTCAATCGGCTTAGCAGGTTTGTACCCCGTCTAGTTGCAGACCCAGAGGAACGTGCTCAGAAGTTCCGACATGGATTGCGGGAGGAGATCCGCACTTATGTTGCTGCGAACGGAGATAAAATGTTCGATAAGATGCTTAAGGTAGCCCAAGACGTAGAGGCCAGTTCAACCGGCCGTACCAAGAGAGAGCACCCTGGATCCAGCAGTCATCACCAGGGAAGTTCCAAGAGGCCCAACACCAGCAACAAGCCCTCTCAGCAGCACCACAAGGCACCCCAGCAAAATCAGCCGAAGACCGTCTCATGCACCTACTGTAAGAGGCCCGGACACTCATCAGATGTCTGCAGGAAGAGACTGGGCCACTGTCTTGCTTGTGGGTCTGCTACCCACCAGATCAGAGACTGCCCCACAGCATTCAGAGCTGGACCTGGACAGCAGAAGGGTCCACTTCTTTTCCAGCAGCAGTGGTACAACCAGTACAGGGCTGGGCAAGCTTTTACCTTGGCCGTTGAGGAACCTGAGGCAGAACCAGAGCCAGAAGGAGATGTTGTCGCATGTGCCATCTTATTACACTCACACCCAGCTTTATGTCTATTTGATTCTGGAGCATCGCACAGCTTTATATCTTCAGATTTTGTTGCTGCATATCATATAGACGTAGGGTGTAGTAAGATGATTTGTAGAGTTATGACTGGAGGGGGACCTATCCCTATCACAGAGACTTGTACCTGTCCCATCACCATTTTCGGTCATACCTTTCTAGCACCCTTACTTGTTATGCCTCTCCCTAACTATGATATAGTTTTGGGTATGGATTGGCTGAGCAAGCAACACGCCCTGATAGATTATCGTCGGGGCTGTGTTATCTTTAGCCCACCTGGAGGACCAGAGTTTGAGATAGCTCGAGCACCTGAGAGCATGGGACGTGTTTCCTACACTTCCATCACACTAGATTCTGGACCACCTCATCCCTTGATAGCAGAATACCTGGACGTATTCCCCGACAATCTCCCAGGTTTACCCTCGGATCGAGGTATGGAGTTTACCATTGACCTAGTTCCCGGCTCTTTCCCCATTTCATGAGGATGCTACAGAGTCAACCCCAAGGAGGCCAAGGAGATGAAGGATCAGATTGATGAGCTGAAGGCCCAGGGATTTATCAGAGATGGAGCTCTGAGGCATGGCACGAGACCTTGCGTACCTATTGGCGAACTGAGGAATGAACTGATAAAAGAGGCACACCAGTCGCGGCATTCTATACATCCCGGAGCTAACAAGATGTACAAAGACATGAGGACTCATGTTTGGTGGCTTGGAATGAAGCGAGATGTGGCAGAATTCGTCTCCAGATGTTTGATCTGCAAGCAGGTAAAGGCAGACCGCCAGAGACCAGCAGGTTTGTTACAACCTCTTCCTATTCCGGAGTGGAAATGGGAACATATTACTATAGATTTTGTGACAGGATTATCCAGATTCCAAGGAGGGAAGGATGCTATATGGGTGATAGTTGACAGACTGACCAAGTCTGCCCACTTCATTCCTTTCAAGGTTGGTTTATCCACGAAAAGGTTAGCAGCTCTTTACATGCAAAACATTTACAGGTTGCATGGAGTCCCAGTCAGCATCGTATCCGACAGGGATACCCGGTTCACCTCGCATTACTGGAAGAGCTTGCAGGAGAGCTTGGGCACACAGCTGAAGTTTAGCACGGCGTACCACCCTCAGACAGACGGCCAGTCAGAGCGGACCATTCAGACGCTGGAGGACATGTTGAGAACATACGTCCTACAGTTCGATGGATCTTGGAAAGATCACCTACACCTGGTAGAGTTCTCCTACAACAACAGCTACCAGGCCAGTATTCAGATGACACCTTTCGAAGCTTTATATGGGCGTCGATGCCGCACCCCTCTGGCATGGGACGATGTTGGAGATCGAGTCTTGTTGGGGTCAGAGATGATTGCAGATGCGGCCGAGAAGATGAAGATGATCAGGGAGGCACTAAGGATTGCACAGGACCGCCAGAAGCATTGGGCGGACAACAGACGTCGAACATTGGAATTTAAGGTCGGGGATCAGGTATTTGTTAGAATATCACCTACCAGGGGCACGATCAGATTCGGCCAAGCTGGAAAGCTGAGTCCCCGCTACATCGATCCTTTTGAAGTTTTGAACAGAATCGGAGAGGTAGCATACAAGGTGGATCTACCTTCTAGTCTCGAAGGCGTGCACAACGTCTTCCACGTGTCACAGCTGAGGCGTTACGTACCGGACCCGAGCCACGTTGTTGATCATTCAGAGTTAGAGATTGGACCCAGCCTTACTGTGCCAGAGCAACCAGTGGAGATCATCGACCGCATGGAGAAGAGATTACCGCGTGCAGTAATCCCTCTAGTGAAGATAGCTTGGCGTTACCATTCTCCCAGCGAAGCTACCTGGGAGCGAGAGGATGAGATGAGGAATATGTATCCTCATCTATTCTAGGTATGTGTTTTCCCTTTCCTCTTGCATTTTTTTGGTTGAAATTTCGAGGAATAAATTTTCTAAGGAGGGAAGTTTGTGAAGCCCATGACCCTTTTTATATTTTTTTAATTGTTTGTTAGTCTTAATCCAGCCCATGAGTTTAGCCCATAACTTAAACCCAACCCAAAACCATTCCTTTTCCCACTCACCGATTCTCACTCCCCGATCCTAATTGTGCGCCCACTTCCTTCTCCACCATCTTTACGTAACCCCTTCTCACCTTCTCCCCAGAAACTCACAGAAGAGAAACTCACCCCCATTCTTCTCTAAACCTTCACAACTCTCTCCACTCTCTACCAATTTCAGATCCGAGACCACCATCGGAATCGTCTCGCCACCCTCTTCAAGACTAGACCCCTCTTCCCGCTCTTCCGTGACGAAGTCGGCCGCCGACCTCCGCCCCGGACCCGCGTCGGACCCGCCAGCGTACGCGCACGCCATCCGCCGGCGTCGTTCCGAGTCCGAGACCTCCCCTCGGTACTCCTTCGTACAATTTTGGGTAACCTCTTTCTTCTTTTTCCACTTTCTGTGATTGTTCCCAGAACCCATATGAGTTTCTGGCTTTAGATAGGTTACGTAGATTTCTAATTGGGTTCTGTAGATTAATCTTTTAGTTTCTGTGTGTACAATGTGTAATATTGTAATAATAATTATTTAGGAAACTTTATTGATTCACTGCTGGGTATTAATTGTTTGTAGCTCAACCTTAGTAATTTAAAACATGGTTTTAAATGATTTAAACTGTTCATTTATATAGTTATGATTATCTTTTAATCTTAGTTGTAGAGATTTTAAACCAATAATTATTTAATAAAAGAGTTTACAAAATATTGGTTAAATAAATATTCATTTAGAAGTTATTATCTTTAAAATAAAAATTTTGTTAAGTAAATAGTATAACAGAATTATATTTCAGTAGATGATTATATATATATCCTTTTTAAAAGATAATTTTAAATCAAAGGTTTTATAAAGGGATATATATAATAAAAACTAATATATGTTAAAAAGGTTATTTTGGTAAAAATGGTATTTAGCATTTAAATCCGAATAAATCTTTTATATTAATGTAAAACCATTATTTTGGTAAGAAAAAAGGGTATTTTTGCGCATTTATTATTAGTTTAATATTTAAAGGTGATTTTTCTAAATAATTTATGGAAATGTCTAAAAGATATATTTTTTACGAAAATTATTTTGATTAAATAACTAAACTTGATAAATAATTTTTATTTCGAAATGCTATGTCAATAAAATCTATGTTTCCTACAAAATTACTAAATTCTAGAGATTTATTTTTAAAGTAATTTTTCCTATTAATTATTATTTACGACAAAAACCTGTGTTGTTTAATACGGTTTATAATAATATTAGATTTGTAACAAAACCTACTTTATGTATAAATTATTTCCTATTAGGTTCACCAACCTGCCAGACTTAGCCTTAGTATTGTACCTTAGAATTAGGGCGTAGTTCTGATTACTAAAACGGTACTACGATCTTGTAGGTCCTGCTCCGTAAAATCCTAACGGTTACATTCTGGTTGCTGTCAAGTCAGAAAATAATTTGAGGCAAGTTTTCATATTTACTCCATACTTGTGTTTCCATTTTAATAATTAAATGCTATACAAACATTGATTACATGTAGTCTAGTTACACTGAATCACCGTGGTTCCCTCTCGGACTCCACGTAGGAAGATAGATGGCTGGATGGCTATCTTGACATATCGGATTATTTTACTATGGACTCATTGACTCATTGCTTGGGGATTGCTTGGGGGAGTAGTATAACGTCTGTGACCAAAGCCAAAATTTGCTCGTTTTTCGTCTGCGCTAATCCCAACCTCACTGTGGGTTGAGCCGTACCGTATACTATTCGTTTTGGCCAAAACGTTAGTATACATATTGCCTCACCAGCCGGTCACAGGTCCTGTTATATACTCAAACACTAGCCTAGTATTACATCATGCATGACATTGATTCTTTTTCACACTTGCTAGTCTCATTTTACTATATTTAAATACAAAATTATAATGTTTCATAAATGTCTCGCATTTTTCCATTTAGTTATTATCTTAGGAATGCTAGTTGTGGATGTGGTATGTTACTTGCTCCCTCCTGACTGGAGACAACATTTTTAGGTGACTGTGACGAAGAGGAGCTGCCCTACTGTACTTTCTATGGGACAGACTCGGGTCTCGCAGAAGCTGAACCAGGAACCCCAGAATCTTAGCTGTTGGATTAGCACTTTTCCTTTTTAAACAATGTAATAAATGAATTTTCTTTTGGATGTTGTTATTAATGGTGGTTACTTTCAGGCTCACTTTCAATTCAATAAAATATTTTATTTTCGTTAGATCTTCTGCATGTTTGTGTTTCACTACTTGATACAGCTTACTGCCGCCGTTTCACAACGGTGCAGACTGGGCATGATCCGACTAGACCCAGATTATTTGGGACGGGTCGTGACAGGTGAGAATGCCCAAGTGATATGTCCTAAATGGCTTGTGATGCCAGCGACCCGTACATGTAGATTAAGTGGGCTATGTTGGTGGCAATCCACGTGCAAATCCTTGCATTGAAACAAGTAGTCTAAGTTAACTAAATGAAGTGCCTTCTGAACATGCTTAAAATGTAACATCCTGAACATGCTTGAAACACTCTGAACATGCTTGAAATGTAACACTCTGAACATGTTTGAAATGTAACACACTAAATAATAAGAGTACTTTATGCAAATGAGTTAGAGAACGTGCCTACGACGTGCTAGAGCTTGAGGCAGGAACACGCCCTTAACATTGAATGTTTACATGAATCACGTTAAGTTACTACATATGAATTGTTGACTAACTTGGTTTACTTTGGACAGGGAAGGCCAGACGGTAAGTATGGGTAAGTCGTGCATGCATTTCCATGCAGACACTTGAATTCGGCAACACGAGATAGGTTACGAAATATGCCATAAAAATGATCCTAAGGCAAGATTAGAAAGACAATAAATGATAGACAGTGCACAAAAGTAAATGGAACGTGTTTGGTAACGATAGCATTGTGGGCGAGCTAGCTTCCCCACCAGTGCATAACAATGTACTGATAACCCCACAGTCTTCTTGCAGGATGCAGGAGACGTCATCGGGTGCGGAGCTTCCCTCGAACGTGCTAAGGCGCTGAGCTATCTCTGGAGCCTTGGAGCGTTGCAAGGAGCTGAAGCACCATATACAGGACATAATGTATCGAAACATCGTCATGAATCATTCCATGTTGTAAGCCACTTGGCACGCCTTTTATGTTTCAGAGAGAGAGAGCTTGAGAGACTTGTAAACTCGGCCTAGCGCCGCTTGTAAACTTCTTGAATATCAATAAAGAGTTTGAATTCGCTTCAATTTGTGTTCTTTTACTTTCCGCTGCAAATGGGGACACTCTGTGCGACTCTGTGGCCTA
This sequence comes from Iris pallida, assembly GCA_029216955.1. Taxonomy (NCBI): domain Eukaryota; kingdom Viridiplantae; phylum Streptophyta; class Magnoliopsida; order Asparagales; family Iridaceae; genus Iris; species Iris pallida. The sequence continues at coordinate 7,429,128 of JANAVB010043017.1, forward strand.
GCTCAAATCGGCCGTTTCTGGACTTGGCCTTGCACGGGCGCAACCTAGGCCCGTGCGGCATCACGCCTTAGCGATGACGATCGCTCCTACGGGAGCGGGGCGTGACACCAAGGCACGAACCTCTGGCTTGACCCTTGGCTACAACACAAAGGCCTACCATGGGTAGGGGGACACGTCTCTTAAGAAGCACACAAAGGCACCAAGGTGGCGAAAATCATAGACCAGGGTACTTGGAAGACTTTGGGATACAGACCCGCAAACACGTTAACCGTTCTACCATCCAGCAGATTCAAATAAATCACAACCTTCCTGAAGACACTTGGACGTGGGAGGGATCAAATACAGGCGAATTCACAACCAAGTTAGCATACAATCAGGCTCGGAAGATGCACGATGAGTGGGAAGCGGCAGAGGTGGTTTGGTGCAAAGGAAGCGCACGAAAAATGCAACTGTGCCTTTGCAAGTTTCTTAAAGGGAGGCTGCTCACCATTGACAGACTGGCAAGATTGGGAGTACAAGTCAGTAACACGTATTGTGTTCTATGCTGGCAGGCTGAGGAAACAACCAGACATGTGTTCTTTGAGTGCGATGTCTCGCGACATATCTAGCAGGAGCAGGAGAGAAGGCTACAAGTACAGACAACTGGACGGGTCGAAACCGAGGAGGTGGTGGATTGCATATCCACAGGCAAAAGAAGAGGACTGGAGTGGTACACCGAGGCCAGACTCAGGCTAGCGGCTGCTGTGTGGCATATATGGAGTGAGAGAAATGCTCGTATATTCGAGCATACATATATTTCTGCCAGAGGCCTTATGTATAATATTGAACATGACGTGACATGTATGAAGCTGCCAAGGGGCAACACCTCGATTGGCTGATTGTAATATTCTCATTTGAATAAAATTACATTTTCCATATATATATATATATATATATATATATATATATATATATATATATATATAAAAGATTGGCGGCATCCGTCTGGCGTGTATGACGGAAGCGAAATAATCGTATTTTCGAGGGATTATCAACTCCGGCAATGGACTTGTTTCACAACATTGAATTTGATGTCACGACATTAATTGACATGCGGGCCCTTCCTGACCGCATGAGATTGTAGAAAGTTGTAACGTTCCTATTTTAATAAATTACCTTTTTCCACAATATATATATATATATATATATATATATATATATATATATATATATATATATATATAGCATATGACCTCTAGCCTAGTGGTTAAGAGAGATGCATGAGGCCCAAGTGGTCGGAGTTCGAGCCCCAGTGGAGGCGAGTCTGTCACAATTATCCGTTGCTTCAAAAAAAAAAAAATATATATATATATATATATATAGATAGATAGATATATATATATAGAGAGAGAGAGAGAGAGAGAGAAATATATATATATATATATATAGAGAGAGAGAGAGAGAGAGAGAGAGAGAGAGAGAGAGAGACAACGACAGCGTGGGCTCAGCTTGTACCAAGTAATATGAGATTTGGAGCATAGAATCCTAATAGACGAGTTTCAAAAAGTAATCAGTAAAAGCTTGCTTGCTAATTAGTCACATAACAAACTTTACTCAACTTTGTGACACATATATAACACATGCATTGTTCTACACTACACTGCACTAGTTTCCTTCCTCGTGGGTTCTAAAGCCAAAATAGGCTATTTTTAAGGTTTCCCACCAAGATGTAGATGTAGATGAAGATATAGATAATATTGGGTGAACAAGGCAAGGCAGATGAGTAAGCATTCACAGATGTTTGATTCATATTAGACCAACACAACAAGTAGAAAGGAAAGATATTGAGGAAATCCCTCAAGTATGATCATGCATGTGTTGTTTTCCCACTAACCACAACACACTAAACTAAACTAAACTAAGCTACTCTAAAATGACTTCCAAATTCAAATTTTTATATTTTGGAGATACCGATTCCATCATCACACACTTTAGGTGCATGAGTGATTTAATTAGGAGGCCAAGGGTCAAATCTGTTTTTTTTTTTTCTAAGGCAATGTGTCAAACACTCAAGAGAGAGGGGTGGGGGTGGGGTGGGGTGGGGTCTAACACCCACTTCATGCATTCTCTCTCAACATTTTAAGTTGATACTTCATTGATAGTGTGATGGAACCTTTAAAAAAAATAGAGAAAGCTAGCTAGCTTGGGGGACACTTATCACAATCCTATTTGATTGGAGATTTGGAAATTAGGAAAAATTTGTAGTATCAACTTAATAATTAAAGGCTCCTCTTTCCAAATCTAACTTTCACGACAGATGATAGGAAGAGACGAGCAAGAAAGTAGTACGTACATAGATAAACGCTAGGTACTAGAACAATCACTATTTTTTTCCTTTCTTTCTAAACAACAATGAATTGGAAGTAGGTTCCATGTTAGTTAACTCTGCATTTTATTTACCACACTCTCTTAAAATCACTTTTCCGGCGCACAACAAATTTCAGGAGTGACTACATATCAAGGACGGAATAAAAAATTTAAAACAGGATGGACTGAATTAGGTTGGAGTAAACTGAGATATAGACTGACTTTTATATATATATATATATATATATATATATATATATATATATATATATATATATATATATATATATATATTCCACTGGAATTTGAACTCTGACCATTATATATATATATATATATATATATATATATATATATATATATATATATATATATATGAATTCCAGTGGTTAAGAGAGATGTATACAGTTCGAGTGGTCAGAGTTCAAATTCCAGTGGAAAATATATATATATATATATATATATATATATATATATATATATATATATATATATATATATATATGAAGACAAATAATAATAAATAAATAAATTTTTTTGGGAGTGGACTGCAGCCCAGCTCTGGATTATTTTTGTAAAAGTTACAATTATTATTGGGTGTAAACTTGGCATTGTTATATTATTAATACATAGGTTGCCACATCATATAGTCAACAAAATATGATCAGATTTTAGTGTTTTCTTAGCATTCACTGGCAAGAATGGACCAAAACATTGCCTAGGATAGGATAGTCATTTTCTCCTATGTACATAGTTGTTGAAAAGGGCAAATTATGTTAGCTACTCCTATGTTTCAGACTTATAAAGAAGCCATCCCTACTTTGAAACTAATTACACGGACCATTCCGATAGTTTATAACACCGATCACCGCACTACACCAAAAAGGTCCTTTTGGAACAGTAAAATTCCGTTACAAATAATTTTAGGAACGCCTATATTCCGTGCCTATTTACGGGCTGCCAAATTTGTTGGAACGGAATAAAGGCGTTCCAGTAAACATTTATTGGAACGCTTTTATGGTGTTCCAATATTGGAACACCGATAAAGCGTTCCAAAAAAGAGTTCCAACAAAACATTCCAACTTACTCTTCCCCTGCTTATTGGAACGACTAAAAAGTGTTCCAATTTTGGAACATTAGAAACGCGTTCCTAAGAAAAGCATCCCAGAATACTTTTTGCGCCAAATTTTGGAACACCTAAAAAGTGTTCCAGTTTTCAATATTTTTTTCCAGTTTATAATATATATATATATATATATATATATATATATATATATATATATATATATAGCTTGAAATGATATATAGATAATATATTACAACATAAGTAGTTATGCTATGAATTTCAAAACATGTAGGGTTCCAAGGAAGTCCAAGAAAGTATGTAACAAAATGGCATTTGACAATTTTGTATAAATCTTGAGATTTTATGAAAGTAAAATTCATTAAAATATACTGAAATAAACAAACTTCCATAGCAAAGTACATGGAAAGTGAAGCATGTTAAAACTACATACACTAATAAAGTCCAAATGTCTTACATAAACATTGTATATATGTTTAATACAACTTTACTAAACTATCATGCCGAAAAAAATATCCGAGAGCTACGAAAATAATTTGAGCAACATAGACTAATCTCTTCTGACACTTTCGTTCTAGTTAGCGCCTGGGGAGATGATAACCGAGGAAGCAAAACATGTGGCGACCTGTATACATTTAAAAAATCGTTTAAAACCATGAAAAAATAATTTGACCACAAAAACTTATTCATTCAATGAGACGCATAAAGAAAAAAAAACTGAAGCAAAAAGCACATATTGGAGATTGGTTGCTTGTATTTCACACTGAAGAAAAAGCACAACACATATGATAGACAACAACACAAATGAGCATATTTACTTTTGTGAGCAATAAAAATTATCAACAACACTACAAGTATCATTATAGTTTAAATTAAAATTCATCACATGTCCACATTAAAAAAAGGCTTAATTGTAGTTTCATCAACCATGTAACAAACGTCTATTTTGAAGATAGGGAAACTTCAACCTGCTGCTAAATGTAAATGCCCTAGTGGTTGAAGGAACTACAATCAAGCCTTTATTCAGAAGCAGGTAGGATAACATTTACACATTCCTGTTGGAATACATGCATAGGAGTATTTAAACAAAACTCAGAATATAACAACAAAATGTGAGATATATATAACAACAGAATGTAATATATATATATATATATATATATATATATATATATATATATATATATATATATATATTTTTGAAGCAATATATATATATATATATATATATATATATATATATATATATATATATATATATATATATATATATATATATATATAATATATATTTTTTTTTTTTGAAGCAATATATATATATATATATATATATATATATATATTAATATATATATATATATATATATATATATATATATATATATAACAACAGATATCAATAGTGGATTCCTGACTTGTGTTATCTATGACAACATCACATGAAGTACTACCTCCCACATCGACGATTTCTGGAGCTTCACTCTGGTTATCTGCAGAATTACCATTGGCTACAAAATCACTCCCAAAAGCAATAGAGTGCATCCATAAACATAAAGTTTCAAATGAAAAGGACACTCCTTAAAGACTTGCATCCTAATATTAATATTAATCATAAACGCTACAACTAAGATCAGCTAACTAAGCTATATATTATATGGTAGGAACTTCATGATTTATTTACTCAAGAGAAAGAAATTAAAAAGTAAACTAAGAGAAATAGACCTCATTTTTGTTTAAAGTATTTCTGAGTTCTATGCTAGTTGGAAATCCAAAGAATTGCAAAATAAGAGAAATAGACCTCATTAATTTTCGATATGAAGTTAATTCTATCACGAATCGAGTGTCATCTACATCACTATATGAAACCAATACGTCCAAAGTGACAAATAATCCAAGTGAAATTCGAGTTTTTAGTGAAGAAAAGATAAGCCAGACAACAGTAGCAGAATACCTCTATTCAGGTGGCAGCAGTGCTATCTCAATTTCCTGGAGAGACTTCCCTTTGGTTTCCACCACATTTCTTTTCACAAATGTTGCTGCTATCAAGCAGAAGGTTGCAAATATGGTGTACAGAACTCCAGCACCTAGAGTTTCCAATAACCGCAAGAACAACAAACCTACAAAGAAATTGACCACGTGGAGAAATGACAAAACCATCTTTTAGTATGAATACTACTGCAGATAAGTTTAAGAACACAAAAATTAACATGAATAGTTCAATACTGGCTTCAAGTCCAATCCACACTTGAGCGCATACAAACAGGTTAAATTTTATAACAAAAAATTCATGAATATATTATTTGGATGACATATTCTAACCTTAACTGAGTACTTTGGTGTCCTGATTAAATACAAGTAAATAAATCTACACTGGATTTTTAAAAATATTTTCCATGTTGAAACGAAGTATACATACCCAATGGACAGACATACATACATCCATAGCCTTTGCTCGGATCTTGTTAGGAAATATCTCAGGTAAAAGAAGGCCAGGGACTGGACCAGCTCCTAATGCAAATGCCAAAACAAACCTGCAAAACCACAACTTAGCTAGAAACCAAGTGATCATACAAACAAATCTCCTTTTACTTCTCTTTAAGACTTACTAAATGAGGGTAACTGTACAGGATAAAAATATCGATGGCATCAACCTTCTCTGAGCTTTTATATTGATATCAGTAACAAGCAGAGGTCCTTCACTCCAGAGTGGCAGACTCATGGCAATAGGATAAACGTGAGAATTAATTACAGTAACTGTACTGGATTTTTCAGAATGTTTGTACACTGGAGGCCTCAATAACCACTATATAGAGTATAAACAAAGGTGGTCTTGTTTTTAGAAAGAATACGATACTTGAATGATAACTACACAACTGTTGTGAAGTTGTGCTAGTTAACTGAAAATTTCCTAAATGAAGCTCTGGGTGAGTCATACCAATTAGAGGTATAATAAAGCAGCTAAACCTTGCCCCTCAACCCATTCCAGATCAAGTTCAGTAGGAAACAAGAGAGCTAAGCTCGAGAATCATGCGATTGTTGCATAAGTCAACCCCAATAGCATCCCAATTAATGCGTGATAAAGCATAAGTTGCTAGAGCTAAGCCTGTTCTGTCTATTGCAGGTTCAGTTTAAATAGGAAGTAAGAGAGCACAAGATCCGGTAATTACCACACAGATCAACCCCAGGGATAAAGCTCCAAACAAATCTAATTATTTTGGTATGTTCCTAGGGAGAAAGCTCCAAATTTATTCATCTTAAAGAGTTTGAGATCCACAATGTGCAGTAAATTATGTTGGTACAATAAAATATGGCAGTAATCATCCTACAAAATTATATATTTCAGATTGGCCATGATAAATCACATCATAAAGAGGATTATATCATAGCAACATTAGTTTCTTTTGTTTATAGCAGTATTTCATGATTTAGAAGCAAAAGTCAGTCGAACACTAGATGAGGTGTTGGATACAGTTGGTAGGATGAATTCTAATATATACTCCTCAAAACAGCCGTAAGTGGCGTCCCACAAAGTTCCCAACTTAGATCTTCCCATTCCTGACAAGTGACGAGTGTTATCAAGCTGCCTGTATGTGGCCCTTCATGAGTTGTACTTGTAAATTTTCTGATATGTTGATGAATGACAATAATACACTTCAAACAGCTTCATAGTAAAGTTTCTGATATATTGATGAATGACACTTCAAACAACTTCAGATACTTGTATATATGACAGCTTTTAACTTGAGATATCGAAGCCCCAAGTCCTGTCTCAAGTCTCTAGTCTGAGCCCAACTCTAGGGCCTCGTTTGGTTTACGGATTCAAGAAATCCTGAAATGAAACTTGTTCCTTTCCTTTGTTTGGTAGCCACAAATTTGGGAAACACTTTCCTGACATGGGAAAAATAGGAAGGAAAATGGTTCCTCTCATGACCGATGGGATTCATTTTCCCTCCTCCTTTTCCAACATTAATTACCAAACATTATGACAAAAGTAGCCTTAATTTATTACCTATTTTACCAATTAACTCTTCATTATAATTATGTTGACATTGGATATTGTTGGAACAATGATATATTTTTTCTTTCCTTTCCTAATAGGAAAGGAAATTTGATAGGAATTCTACTTTCCCATCCCTATGGAAAATACATGGGAATTGATTTCCTTTCCGTGAACCAAACGAGGCCTAGATGTGAAAGTTGACACAAAAGAAAATACTAAGAGGGTAGTCAAAGTACTTACATCAATGTTCCCCCAATTGAGAGATACATAGTACCAGAACCTAGAAAATGAAGTCTTGCTGCAGAAGCCTGAAGCCCCATCACCAAAGCCTGGAGAGATTATGGTACAGAGTTATAATGAGAAAGAGCAGCTCTGAAAGAGCAAGTCTCAGCCACGTATTTTACCATTCCGGGGGTGGGACGGAGAGGGGGAAGGCGAGGGGGGCGATACGGGTTCCGGGTCCCAGAGGGGGACGGATCCGTGGCGGAGGGAGAGGCGGAGGTGGAGGCGGAGGGAGGTGAGGCGGTCGAGGGCGGCGGAGATGGAGTTGGCGGCATCGAGGAGGGAAGCGGAGGAGGAGTCGAGGTGGGAGGAGAGGTCGGCGACGGAGGGGGAGAGGAGGGAGGCGGAGAGGAGGCGAGCCAGGAAAATTAGGGCTTCTTCGAAGGCCTTGGGGGAGCACCTGTGGAGCTTCGGTTTAGAATTTTTCTTAAGTGCGGGATAAGTGCGGGGGAGTGGGGGTTTTGACTTAAATTTTCGTGTTTTTTTTTCATGACGCTCGTATGACTGAAAGATTATCAATAACGTTTATATTGGACACCGTCATAGAATGGAGTCTTGCTGAACTTTGATGACGCTTCTTTATCAGCCGTCATGAAATCCACTTATCAAGCGTCATTAATAGGTCTTTTTGTTGTAGTGGATTAACTCTACTAGCCATGCACATGGCTAAGCTACCTGGAATAATAGTTTCCATTATTTTGCTCCATTGTATAGAAGTTAGTGACTTTATATAGTTGTACATACATATAGTGGTCATCTATTATAAGCAAATTGTACAGTTTGCCACAAGAGTATTCATACACTCCCATTATGTCAATCAATGCATGTATCCCCAACAGAAACTTATTCCTTATCTTACTGAAGTACTGGTAAAATAATTTGTAAATATTGTAACCTAAATCACCCCAAAAGTAAAGATGAGGGGACCTTATTAAATAAGGAAATCCATATCCTTGAAATTTTCCAACATAGGAATAAATCTTAATCGTGAATTCCTGTAGGATATAATAGCATGATTCCTTAAAATGTTCAAATTAGTTTACCTTCCCTACAGGGCAAGATATTAGAGAACAAATGAGCATCATAATACAAGCACAAAAGTATATTTTGTAGTGGAGATAACCGAGTAACTTGTAATCTTACATTGGAATATTAGATTAATTTTAAATATTGTCAAGAGACGAAATTAGTGTCATTATCCAAGCCTTTTTTTTCCATTTGAATGGGGGTTGGCTGTGATGCAAAAAAAAGCTTCTTAAAAAAACTGATATTTGTTATGACAACTTATCATTGCTACTTATGTAGAAGGGATCAATCGCATGGGCAATTTTTTAAGGAGCCATGTGTATGGCAATCACAGGGGGAATTTTTGATCTAGATGTATTTACTTCCACGCAAATAACAGTAGAAATACCTTATGTATTGGTTCCAAGCATATAAATTACTCTCTTGATAAATGCCATGCTGGTATCTAGATATATCGCTTGATGTGAGTCTTACAAAGTAAAGCATTTTTATTTTAAAGATCATTTTGCGGAAAACATTATTAGCAGACAGGGCAGAGCTCATCTTGAATTTGCCTTAGGGTGTGAATTAATTATGGACTAGATATCTAGAGGAATCTGACCACAGAGGGACCACAACTATATGGAATTTGTTTTTGAACCAAGGTCTAATTCATCTAACTTGGCCCTCTTTATTATGTGCACGAATTAGAAAAGGAAGTCTTCTTATTTTCCTTCCTGAAGTAGGTTTTCTATACAACTGGTTGCCTTATGTTATGACCTATAGTTGAACAGATAACTCTTTTTGCTCCCATCTTGTCTAATCTTTTTTGAATTTATTTCTTTTCCTTGTCATACTTTTATCTAGCATTTGAAGTAGAAATCATACGAGGAATCTTCTTAGATAATGAAGTTTTTTTATCCTTATAGAAATTACTTCTTTGCTTTCTGGTACTGCCTGAAACCAAATTATGAGTATGACTATTATTTAATTGAACTTCTAATTATCAAGTTTAATTTGTTATATATATGTTTGTTTGTTTTTTCTTTCAAAAAGATGGGGACTGTTATTGAACAAAACACTAAATTTTCTTTGTAGGTTTCTCTAGGAATGAAGTTTTGTGACAAAATTGTAGATTTTTAATTGGACCTGGTACTGATGGTGAGGTAAGGTGGGCATATGATGTTGTTATTTTTTTTTTTCTTCCAAGCATGCACTACAATCTCATTTGTATATTTTCTCCGTAGATAACGTACAGGTTCCACCAACGATAAGTAGTTATTACAACTGGCAGTTATCAGTTTCTTCTCCATGTTGCGTATTCTATCTGGTGCTTTTCTATTATTTGATTCCGGACAAAGCAATTTCAATTGAAAATGATATTCACCAATAGGTGGTAGTAATTTGAGTTAAGAAGTCACTAATAAGATATACAAGTAGGTTTTAGAATACATAGAGGCTTGTTACCTTCACAGTCACATCCTTGATCAACAAAATTGTTTTCACCTCATCCCAAGATATCTGAAAGTTTGATAGAAGAGAAAAGTCAGAATGAAGAAATGGCCATCTACAAGGGGTTTACAAAATCTGATCTAGCTAAAAGTTTGAGATTTGAGGTGTGAGTCCCATATATATAATGCAATTTAAGCTGGAATCATCACAAATATCAATTAACTTGGAATGAATTTTTACTATAAAAATACACATGAGAATGAATGTAGTTAATTTGGTTCAGTCAGCTACGCTAAGATGCGATTGTAGCAAGATAATATAATGATCGAAAACTAGGACAAGGTACCTTGTCTCAGAATGCACACAAATCTTTCCTATTTTTTTCAGATTCCTACAAAATGTGAACAGAGATTAAGCAAAATGAGTTTCAAAATTAGCCAAAAAATGAAGGACAATGACAAGGTACGACAGATGATATCATTCAAAAGTAAATTATTATGAAAGATAGGTACCCAAAGGCTCATCCCCATAACCTTAAGCTCAAAAAATAGGATAATTTCCATAACAGTTCGTTCAAATAAATATGCAAAACTAGGGGGTCACGAGTTAGTTATGCATTTTTTTATAATTAAACTATCAGTTGCAGACAGCCATGCATATTTCACACTTTGACATGGCCACAAGATTACATCTAAGTAAATATACAAAGTTTAACATGACATACGGTTTTGTGAGATTGAATGTAAAGATTAAAAATGGAAAAAAAATTGACACTTGACATATTACATTATTCTCTATATATGGCATAACATTTTTGTCTTATGCAAACTTTACAAGTATATAAAAGTGGAGAAGTTTGTGTGTAGCTTGTTAGACAGAGATGGACATGTGTGTTTGTGTTTGACACAGATGAAAATTCCAATATTTGGTGGGAAGGAATGTCATAAACTCGTAAATAATAGATAATTACTAATGGAAAAAATACCAACATAGTATATACAACTCAAAAACTCACTGGTTCCGAAAGACTGGAACATAAGATTTTTGTGTATGTGGTCAAAGAAGGGATAATAAAACTTTTACTGACTTGCAGTGGACACTTTTTGTGCATTTGCTTTTAAGAGCATCAATTGCCTGCTTGAGACAATTAAAACATGTTACATTTGAAGCCCCACGTTTGCTATTAAAACAGTAGGATGCACTATATGCTACTAGTGCAATGTATGTCTGATTCTTGTAGTCTCTCTCCTTGATTTGGTGTCTCGTCCAACAAATTCTAGTTCACCAGAATCTATATGAAAATGCAGTAAATTAAACCTCACAATTCTCGTAGTTATGTTTAAGCTCTGCATTGGGAACAAGTAAATGTTTAGGTTATGTAGTATTTGTGTGGCTTAGAGCCCTATGCATACAAGAACTCTAGTAATCCATACAAAAAATTTAACAAACAGTTGGTGTGCTCCACAACAAACAGTCAGCACATCAAACAAGCAAATTAAAAAAAAACCATTCTTTTACTGCTAAGGTGAACATATTCATCAGATCCACAAAATTAAAAACAACTACAAATCCATGGGGCAAATTGAAAGAAAAGAAGGGCCTTCCGATCAATTACATGAATCGAGTGGTTTTGAAGCCGATGGACTTGAGGTCGACGACCTGGACGACGATCTCTGGTACCTACGCGAGGAGTCCGACCACGGGGATCCCTTCTCCGTTGAACGCGAAGCCACCGAGGAGGCCGCGTTTGGAGCAGAACATGTGCATGGAGCCTCCTTGGCCGAGGTATTCTCGACGTCCTCGGAAGAATCATTGATCACCATGGAAGCACCGACAGACAAACTTCTTCATGGACTCATGGATGATGTTTGGGTTTAAGATGATCCCGCCGTGAAGTCAGCCAGATCCGTCGTGATCCCTAGTGGTAAGAAGAGGGGTTTTCGTTCCCGCATGGTGAGAATAGGGTTTTCAGTTCCCGCGTTGTTTGGGAATTATTGTGGCTCCATGTTGCAAAAAGAAGGATATATTAATTCAAAATCTAGGCACGGTTTGGTGGGTACACTTGATCATAATCACGTGATTTCAATTCCTTTTAAACTTTCATTTGGAACAGTTTGTGTGTGTTCCAGAATAAATAATTTTTATTGAAAATAAAAATTAAATATTTGGAACGTTTTTTTTATTTTGGTACAGTTTTTTTCCGTTCCAAATTTAGTCACAGTAAATAGGCGTTCCAGATGAAAAAACGCCTAGTGTTCCTAATTAGCTATTTTGGTGTAGTGCCGGTTTTATTTTCGGGGGAGAGGGTCCCCTTATTTTATAAAATTTATAAAGGAGAGGTCAAGGTGTTCACTGGGCCGGGCGGTCCAGTCAAACCCGGGTCGGCCCGAGCCTGGTCAACGATCCGGACCGGCACGACCCGCCCCCATTTCGGTCCGGGCTGGGTTGTGCCTCCGGACCCACTAGCCAGGACCGGCCCGGCCCGGTTTGAACGCGGGTCCGGGCCGGTCAAACCCTCCAAGTCCGACCGGGCCGACCCGGACTGGCCCGGTTCGGCCAGTTTTCAATTTTTTTTTTAGCCGTTGGAGAACAAAATGATCAAAATACCCCCAATTTAGTGGCTGTTTTCAGAACGTTGGAAGGATATTTTGGTCATTTTCCTAAAAATGACCAAAAGACCCTTATAACAACTCTTTGGGGGTAAAATTAGGTCATTTTGCACAAAAAAAATATATATAAATAGGCCAAATTTTACCAAAATTATACACAATCATTTCTTTCATCTATTACAAAATATTGAAGCTAAAAAATTCTCTGAAGATTGAACAACAAGTTTCCGGGCTTTGAAGTGCAACTTTCTGGAGGCCAAAGTGCAGTGTTATTCGGCTTTCAAATTCTGCGAAAATTCTTGGAGTTTCACATCTCTTCCCTGAAGTTAACCTTCCAAGTAATTTTAATTTTAGAGAATTTTTTTAACTTTTTTTGTCATTTTGTGACTTTTTTTGACAATTTTGGACTTTTTTCTGTCTCAATTTTTCATTTTAGAATGTGGAAAAGACACGAAAAAAGCGTACCATATACTTTCTTCTATAGCACGCAATATACTAATTAATGATCCCGGTGTCCACGGTAGCATCAGAATCTTGTTTTAGTGCAGGTTCAAGGATACTGAGCAAGAATAGGAGCAAGATGCTGCCGAATATCTTAGAAGCATGTGTTTGCTTTTAAGACTGGGTTCGTGCGGAAGAACGAACCCAAAACTCAAGGGATGAAAATGCCGACATCAATGAACTAGACTTTCTTCTTACCTTGGAGGACACCAATGAAGGAGGAGCTGAGCAATAGAGACGTGCGAGACGACAAAAAATAACTTGTACATTTTTTTTTGCAATTTAATTATAAATAAAATTTCAGTTTTTAGCTCTTACATTTTATTACAAATTTAATGAAAGAAAATACTTCAACAGATGTATATTAATTTATGTTGAGATTAATTAATTTTTTCAGTTTTAACCTCTTATATTTTATTAGAAATAAAATTTCAGTTTTTATGTACCATGTTTTTTTTATAACCAAAAATCGGGCTGGCCCAGTCCAGGGGTGAACCGGCCCGGTTCTGCCCGGCCCGACCAAATCGGGCCCCAGGTCCGGGCTGGGTGCAGTCTCCTCCACTCCGGATTAGTCCGGCCCGCTCGTACGACCAGTCTGAGTCTGGCTCGGACCGGTTACGGTCAAACCCGATTTGGCCTGGGCCCGGGCCGGCCTAACCCTGCCCACCGCACACCATGAAGGAGAGGGATGATCAGTGTAGGAAAAGTCCCTATAATACTCATGAAACATAGGACAGTACAGTGTATTTATTTCTTTTAAATTTTTTGTAATTAACTATAACTTTTTTGAAATGCATTTCACTCTTGTTTCTAACTTCTGAAAATGTTCATTAATTAATATGAAATTTTGAATTCTTCCTTGGATCTTGGTTCCTACTAACTAAAGAAAAATATACTATGAGTACCCATTTAGGAAATTGTTTGTGAGTTACTCACTTACTCTAATTCATATGTTCTCTTGGTGATTACTTCCATATTAGCCCACTAACTATTCTGGGTTCATTACCTCTATGGCATTCTCATTTTTTAATACTTAATTTCATAAAAAGAAGAATAAGTGAATTTCGCTGATTTGTTTGTTTGTTATTGTCATCCACATATTAAATGCCTTCAAACTTGCGAGTCGAAATTCTCAATGTACACTCAGGAGAAAAGAAAAGAAAATATTCACAAGACTTGAACTCAAATCGGTGAGTTTACGAATAAGTAGAGTACTTAAAATCTTTCTGGACTTGCCATTTAAGATTGCGAGATTCTGTGCAAATAAAAGCAACAAGTCCCTAACTTTAAAAAAAAGCTTGGGCCTCAATTACTGGTAATGGTAATCCAAAGCTGGCTCCATGAGAAAGAACAAGAAGGCCAGTATAGAATTTTAGAAGCTTCAGCTGGAGTGGGCAACAAGCCCATAGAGGATCTCATAAGAAAAACATAACCACCTTGAAATTGAAAAAAAGCACATGTTCATGATCATCGAAAACTCCGAATCACTACGTTGTTGAAATGAATCCGTTGAAATTAATCCAGTTGGATGAAATTGTCTAGTTCGGAAAAAAAAAAAAAAATAGTCCTAAAAGGACACTGCTATTTTGATCGCAGTTTTCATGACCGTAGCTGTGTCGTCGCCACGTAACGGCCTCTCATTGGCTCCTGGTCCGGATTTTAAGGAGGTGGGACCCGGTACTAGCATGGGGGCCAATATCAGGTTGCCACGTGGCGGCGGCAGTAGCTTATATGAGCATCTCGTTATTTTTTTTCTGCGGAAGTAGCTTAGAGCATCTCCAACCCTATTGTCTTGTTAAGTGTTGTGAGTCTTAGGTGGCTCCTATGTGGCATGAGCCACAAGACAATGTCTTGTTTATGTGGCAAAATTATATCTCAAAAGACAATGAGATAGAAAAACTCTCTCAAATGCAAAAGTATTGAGAAGACAATAAAAAGTATTTATTCCAACTTCCAAGACAACTTTTAAGACAACTACTCATCTTCTTTCTTTTTTCTAATACTTTTTATTCATAATTGATGACATGGAAGAGAAGACATTGTCAAGTGCATTGTCTAGAACAAGACAATCAACTTCACAATGTCTTCTTTAATTTTTGCCACATAAGCTTCACAATTGACTTGACAATTGCATTGGAGAAGAACTTTTGAATAAAATTTTGTCATTCCTATGTGACATTAACTTTTTTCCAAAGTCACAATAGGGTTGGAGATGCTCTTAGGGCCTGTTTGGTAAACAGGAATTGGAATGAGATTTGGTCAAAAATCAGGATTTTGCAGGATTCTGGGGTTGGATTTGAAAATCCACCGTTTGGTTAGATGAAGAAGGGAGGCTGGATTTTGCTTGGGAAAGAGTGCTGCAGTTCCTGTCTCCCCTTCCTTTTCCCACCCCCACATCCATTCTCCTCAACCGGATGTGGAGGATTTTGTGTTTGGATTTGCCAAACAAAAAAAAAAAATTGTAGCCCCTGGCAGACCGACCTCCGCCGGGTCCTACAGCAGCTCCTCATGGTTGGGCCTCCGGTCAGCCCTGGATCCGACTCTTGCGAACCGACCTCCGCCAGATCCTTCCCTTGCGGACCGACCTCCTTCGGATCCGACTCTTGCGGATCCTTGCGGACGACCATGGCGAGAGAGAGAGAGAGAGAGAGAGAGAGAGAGAGAGAGAGAGAGAGAGAGAGTGACCGGGGAAGAAGAGAGCTTTCTAAAAATAAAAAATAAAAAACCAAAGAACCTGGTCATTCTCTCTCTCCCTCTCTGTTAAGTTAAATATCTACCTTTGTTAATTAAATATGTTTAATATTTAAAGTATTATTTTCATATTAGATATTTTTTTAATGTTAGTTAGTTGACATTAATTCGTTGAAGTATTATTTTCATATTAGATTTTTTTTATTAATATTAACTAATACAAATAATTTTTATTATTATTACATACTTTTCATTTTCCACTTCTCACTTACCTATCTCAACCAAACACACATGTCTATTTTTCATTTTCCATTTTTCACTTTCCTATCTCAACCAAACACATTTGTCCCCTATTAGGGGGACAGAAAGTGAATGAATTTCCATCATTCTTTCCTTCTTGAAAGTCCAAATCCAAATCCGATCATGTTTACCAAACAGGCCCTTATATGAGCATCTCGTTTCCTACGTTGTCGAATACTAAAAACATAAATATGCATTATCAAACAGCTTTTAACTGATGCGCCCAAGAAGAAGAAGAAGAAGAAGAAAACCGAAACAACCCAAATAGCATAAACAGAACCAAATTTTAAAAAAAAAAATTCAATTCAATTTTTTAGATAACTTTTGAAAGTAATTAGAAAACTGTTGTTACTGTTATTGTTTTAATAGAAGCCTCAACTCACAATCCCACCAAGGCCTCTAATTGTACTAGGCTTAGAGCAGTTTGAGGCCTGGATGTTGATTGCATTTCAAAAAATAGAAGCAAAAGCGCTCTGATATTTCCAAACACAACAAAAAAACAAGAAAATAGCGATGGATTTTTTAGTCGCTAATTTACCTGATTTCTGCGGCTAAACAAAATAGCAACAAATTACCGATGAAAAACTTCCATCAGTATTTACTATGCATCTAAAACTTTCCTGCACACTGACAACAAATAAATAGCGACAGGACTTTAGCGACATATTAGAAATGGAGAGAATCCTTCTCTAATGTCGGATTACCGATGGACAAGTTTGTTGCTAAGATCAACGACAATTAGCAATAGCTTAGCAATCACTAATTTATCACTGTATGTTTTGTGATATTCTACATATTTCTCTTCCTAGTGTGCCATAATTCTTTACAGTTACTTCCACTTCCTCACATTTGTAGAGAAAACCATTGATTACAAAGACAACCATAGATTACAAAAATCATTTCAGATGTAAATTGTTAGGGAACACCACTAATACTGAAATGTTTTAGCATGAGAGACCAAAGAACACTCCACAGATGGAAGAGAACAGAAATTGTGTACAACTCACTATATCTATCAAATATAAGCAAGTAGAAGTGTAATCTTTCTAATTGGGCCTTGTTATTTGCCTCTGCACATCAGCTGGAGTGTGTACTACAAGCCCAAACCTTTAAAAATGACAAAAAGAGAGGCCTCAATCAAAGATTGTCCACAAGATTACCAAACTGTCCTGATGCCAATGTTGTAATAACTCCAATTTGCTCAGATTAGAAGACCTGGCTAAAAGACTTGGTTACAAATGGTCTCGAGTAAGCTAGCATATTTCTTTGTATATAAGTTCCTAGTGCACATATTACAGAATTAGATTCTAAAAGGCTTAAATTAAGCAATTCCAAATCCAAACTAAACTTAAGATGAGGTTTGGATCGCTTATTATTTTCATGAAAGGGAAGGGCTTAAAACTATTCGGTACTTAACAATAGTTTTTTTTTATTTATTTTACAGAAAATTACAAAAAAAGCATTAAAATTTAAAGTAATTATAAAAAAAGCATCAAGTTTGGAAAAATTATATTTTGAGCATCAAATCGGCAATTCAATTACCGTTTGATGATGTCAGCTATGTCATTCGTTAACCCGGAATGGATTAAAATAAATTAAAACGAGGGAATAGGATTAAGGGTGGAACGGCAAATCAAAGGCCGTTTGCTGACGTCAGCTGATGTCAGCATACGGCAGTTCAAATGCCGTGTGAAATTTTTGTTTTTTTCCCTTGCCGTTTTGGTTTTCTTTTTAAATTTTTTTCCTTCAAGGGTGACGTCATGTTACGGTAATTCAAATGTCGTTTATATTTTATTTAATTTTTTTTTTTTTTGTCTTTTTCTTTCAACGACAATTGGATTGCCGTTTTGGTTATTTATTTTAATTTCTTTTGCCAAGTACTAAGTGGGTATATGAGTTATTCTATTGAAAGAGGATGAGTTTCTTTTAATATAAACTCATATGAGCACCCATGTGAGTTCTATTAAAAATGTTGTTGGAGAATCATACATATCCATTTTAGGAGCTGCAACTGGTGACGGTTTAAGGGTGACGGTTTAAAGAAAAAATTAAAATAAATAACCAAAACGGCAATTCAATTGCCGTTGACAGAAAAAGACAAAAAAAAATTAAATAAAATATAAACGGCATTTGAATTGCCGTAACATGACGTCACCCTTAAAGGAAAAAAATTTTAAAAAGAAAACCCAAACGGCAAAGGAAAAAAAAAAAAAAAAATCACACGGCATTTTAACTGCCGTATGCTGACGTCAGCTGACGTCAGCAAACGGCCTTTGATTTGCCGTTCCACCCTTAATCCTATTCCCTCGTTTTAATTTGTTTTAATCCATTCTGGGTTAACGAATGACATAGCTGACATCATCAAACGGCAATTGAATTGCCTATTTGATGCTCAAAATATAATTTTTCCAAACTTGATGCTTTTTTTACAATTATTTTAAATTTTAATGCTTTTTTTGTAATTTTCTGTTTATTTTATGGTAACTTAACAATAGTTTATTAAAACAATAAATTGATAGAGTTCTATATTTGTTTATCTACCAAAACAGTGAAAATGTTCAACTCAACGTATTCACATGCGACAACGGCCAAATCGTAATCTCTCACGAGCTCCTCACGTGACACAACCAAAGGGAAGGGAGAAGAAAAAAACCATTACCATTCAAACAAGGAGAGGAGAGGGGAAAGCAAACGCGAAAGCGCCAACTCCTTCTCGTGTCCATCTCTACCACACCCAATCTCTCTTCTATATATTCCTCTCTCTCTCTCTCTCTCTCTCTCTCTCTCCAATCTTCGGTAACTTTACCGTCTCCAACCGACCACTACAACGAAAATGGTCATAAACGCGGAAAACCCGTCTCCACCGCCGGATCCAATGGCGGCAGCGGCGGCGGCTCCGGCAAGGTCCCTCCACAACTTCTCTTCCTTCCCGATCCTCAATACCTGGGGCCACCGCAAGGTCCTCCGCTGCCTCAACGTCAACCACAAGGGCGAGACCATCAGATCCTCCTCCCCGCCGTCCCCGCTGCCGGCGCAGCCTCCGGCACAGGCGTCTTCGTCGTCGGAGAGCCCCTCCACTCCCCGATCCGAGGAGGAAGAAGCCGACGACGAAAGTCTCAACAGGCTCCGCGACAAGCTCTTTGGTCACTACCAGAAAGCCGTCCACCACATAAATCTGGTCAGCAGATCACCGGCGAGGACGGCACCGGAGCCTCCGCCGTGGAATCTGAGGAAGAGGAGGGCGGCGCCGGCGAGGGATCCTAGCCTTTCGCCGCCTCCGCGGCCGCCGACGCGCGCGCGTCCTCCCTCGGAGGTGGCTGGAGGCCACGCGAGGACGGTGAGACTGAGGTCGGAGGCGGTGGAGAGGAAGGAGGAGCCGCCGCGGCCGCGGTTCTCGATCTCGCTGTCGGCGAGGGAGATTGACGAGGATATCTACGCGCTAACTGGATCGAGGGCCCGATGGAGGCCGAGGAAGCGGCCGAGAGCCGTCCAGAAGCATCTCGACGTAAGAACTCCTTCCGGTCCATTTTCCCATCTTCTTCTTCTTCTTCTGTCAGTTTGATTTGATTTGGTTTCTCTCTCTCTCTCTCTCTCTTGTAGATGGTTTTTCCCGGCGCATGGCTGACGGAGATCACGGCGGACACGTACAAGGTGCCGGAGTGATGTTGTCTCCGTCCTTCTTCCGGCGAGGTTACGGTCACGCCGGCGACGTGAAATCCGACTAACTGATCCGTAGGTTCTTTGCCGCAGCGATTCCTGGAATTTGGAAATACAAGTGTATGGTATTTGCACCGACATGATGCAGATGCGCGATATTGAAATTTGCCAACATTGTTGTAGTGGGGGTTGGAGAGTGTCAGATACGCGTCCGACTCCATATGGCACTGCCATGACACCACGACCACAATGACACTGACATGCACACATTTCATGTGATTTGCTCGACGGCGGTTGAGGAGAAGGAAGGCGGCTGAATTTGGCTCGCTCTGGCGGCGCCACCGTGCTCTGCTTGCAATACGGATGCACGGTCGGAACGAGCCAAATATGATTGCTAGATTACTTTACATTTGATGTACAGATTGCTAGGTTAGCGAGGGAGGGAGGATTGAGCTTCTGTATGTGTTGAGCTCAAATTTGGTTGATGATGAAGAATTTGTATATATAATATATGCATACGCAGCTAACTAAACATGCTTTGCTATTGTTGCTATTGTGGTCAGGTTGAGCTTTGAATAGTGATGGCAACGGGTAGGGCCCGGACCATACCCTCCATCTAGTGTATGAATTTTCGTTTCCGTCTCCGATTTGGGTTGAATTCAATTTTTTATTTCTAAGTCTCCGTTATACAATGCACATCCATCCCTATATTTCAATACTTCTTCCAACAGTATAAGACCAGATATGTATTTTATTGGGTTATATGAAAAGAAATACAATTATCTCCCAAAATATTTGGATAATGCCATCTTCCATTATGTGGCATCTGATATGACAACTAACATAACAGCTGTCATGACAAATTTTAATCCAAAACATTAACTAGCCAAAAAATTTAATGTTAATGTTAATGTTAATATTAATATTAATATTAATATTAATGCTAATATTAATGCTAATGTTAATATTAATTTTAATGTTAAGGTTAATTTTAATATTAATTTTAATGTTAAGATTAATTTTAATGTTAAGGTTAATCTTAATGTTAATTATCATGTTAATTAATATTAATATTAATTTTACTTTTAATGTTAAATTTTGTCATGTTAGCTGACATGTCAGTAACCATGTCATATGTCACATAATGGAATATGGCATCACCAAATATTTTGGGAGCCAAATAGCATTTTTGAAAGAAATATACGCGGAAACTAAGCTAACTCATACATTTTACATTAAATAGTTACATTTTGGTCAAATGGTCATTCATTGGTAGTTACAAATGTTGGGTTATGAGAATTTATTGACATTTGGGTTTAATTTTTGTATGTTATGTTGATGTTTTTGCCTTTGGACTAGAAAAGATAGTCCCACATCGGCTACACCAAATGGTGAGTATCTCAATATAATGCATTGCTTGTGTTGAGGTGTGCACATGAGTGTTTGCCATTGATTGTAAAAGTACAGAACAATTATCGGAGGACTGAACTTAGACTCACAATACAAACTCGCTTGTACAAAGAAAGCCTAGGGACGAAAACCTAGGTACAGCAGTCTAAGTACAATTGTTTATTTTAGATTCTGGAGGGTGACGATAGAGGCTCGGGAAGGCGACGGCAGCCCTGCCTTACTCCTTGGACGATCGGTATGCAGCCTTGGCTCCTTGTGAAAAGATGGTTGGCGTTGACGAAGAAGTGCTCTTTTTGCTCCTCTGTTGCTCTCCTGGCTTCTCTCTCTCTCTCTCTGTGTATTCTCTCTCTGACTCTGTATATTTTTTTATTCTTTTTGTTGCCGGCCTCTGTGCAAAGAAATGATGCTGGCTATTTATAAGAGTGGGGTATGACCATTAGGGTTTGCTAATTATCATTGTTTTGGAATGTCGGCGCTCCTTCAATCTATCTGAACCCTTGGTCCTGATTACAATGAATCTCGGCCATTAATGAGGATAGCACCGAATCTTGTGAGCAATTAATGTTGATTGCTTTAAATCTTCATGATTGATTATACCAATGCCCGATTGCTCGCCACGTGTCCCATTGGCTTGATGATAAATGATATGTCTTGATCTCAGTAATTATGATGATGTCAAATATATTTGTTGAGATTCGATTAAATCGTTGATTGATCCGATGCCACGTGTTTTAATTGTGGGTCCTGTCAGAGCCGCATGGGATAGGCAAGACTTGAACCGCAGGGAGATAATCTTCATGAGCCGCATGGGACAGTGCTTCGTCGAACCGCAGGGAACGAACTCTCAATGAGCCGCATATGTATAGTCTTTGCGAGCCGCATGAGCTAGCGTTGTATTGAGCCGCAGGGGCTGAGCTCTCAGTGGGACGCATATGGCTGATTTCTGCTAGTCATATAGGGTGACTTCTCAGTGAGCCGCATGAAGCTGTTCTCTATTTAAGCCGCATGAGATTTGCCACGTGGCAACCTAAGATTTCTGACGGATCGGGTCAGAGATCTTTTTCTTTTCCCGAAGAGTCTGTCATTATGGCAGAGTCATTATGACACTTTATGCCAGAGCCGTCACAGTCGTCAAATCGTGTCAGAGCATTAAATGAGGCCACTATTCAAAGGGCCAGCTGTAGGGAAGGATCTCAGGGGGACACGTGGCACTACAAGAAAAAACCCTTTTTACAACGTTTCATTTACAACACATCTTGAAAACGTTGTAAGAAAAGGGATCTTCTACAACCTTTATAATAAAGATGTTGTAAAATATATATATGCAAACAACGTTTTATATTGAAACGTTAAGGCTTTTACAATGGTCATTCAAAAAAGTTGTGTATTATTATCTTCAACAATATTTTATTAACATTGTAAAACTTATTAGTTTCAACAACATTTATTTATGTTGTCAAAGTTATTACTTTTGACAATGTTTTAAAAATATTATAAAAATATTATGTTCAACAACGTTTATCAACTGTTGTAAACTTTCTATCTTTTATAATATTTATTCAATGTTGTAAAATTAATTTTGTTTTACCACTTTATATAAATGTTGTGTATGTATTATCTTTTTACCATGTTAAAAAATATTATAAAAGGGTTATATTCAACAACTTTAATAAAATATTGTAAAAGTCATTATTTTGCCACTATAAATAAACGTTGTTAATGTATTTATCTTCACTATTTTAAATTGTATATCCATATCCATATGTTTGACAAGAAAAGAGACACTCCGTCATAAGTTACATGTTGCTTAAGTGTATGTGTGTGGGGGAGGATGAATTTTCCCATAATTTTTTCATTTTTCTAGAATACAAAAGTCTTCTTTTCTTTTTCTTTAAATTAGTTATTACATGCTATGACTAGTCGACAAATTATTAATTTTGATTATTGTGTATGTTGTCTTATTCTTTTTTTAAAATTTGCTTGAGTTGATAAAGAATTAAAAGGAACAAAGTAAGTCAGTTTGTTGCTAGCAACAACATGTACATGTTATGTGAGATTAATCAAACAGTTGCACATCGGGGGAGCATGCGAGCACAGTACTAAATACTTGTTGTATTAATTTACTGCAACAACCAAACAACATTAAGGCATATCCCAACAATAACATCAATTGCATAAAACCCAATTACTATTCAATGAGTCATTGCAACATAATTACTGTTCAATAAGTCATTTTTTGACCATTTTCCAAAAAGTTTCATGACCCTACCCTACGAAAAAGGGTCCAGTGGCAGTGGACATGGTGACAATTACAACTTGCAACAAAAAAGTATAAAGGACTAAGAAAGCTAAATAAAAGTTTGGGGCCCACTCTCCTCTCTTATGTACTATGACCAGTCTTCTTCTACTTTTTCATGTATAAAGTATGAAAAATCTACTCAGTAAAAAATTTATGAAATATGTATTGGTAACGATTTAATTTGACTCACCGGCATATGAATAATTAAAATTAAAAAAAATGTAATTGCTAAGGAAGCTTTACAATGTTCAAAATTTTTTAAAATGGGTTACCAAAATTACGCTTAATTTATAAAGGAAGCTATAAATTTTAATTTTAAACACTATAATAAATTGAGGGATAGTTTTGGTTATACATCTTGAAAAACTTTGGACAATGTAAAAGCCTCCTTGTTAATTGTATTTCCCAAAATAACATGATAAATAACATAAGTGTGTTTTGTTGCAAGAATTTGAGTGAAAATTTTAATAATTTGATTCTCTTTCCACAAAGAACATTGTTCCCCCCTTTATTTTTCACCGAAAAAAAAATCTGGAGAGTCTTCCTTTCTTTAATCTTTCTACGATTCTTTTTCTTAGTTCTTTGACGTGGGCATTTGGGATGTCTTATGCACTTTTTCCACCTATGATCAACATGTCAGTGACTATGACACAACAAATATGCAAAATTAATCCTTATAATTGGTTCTGACTAGACTACAAAGTGCTGGGCATGCAATATATAAGAAATATAATAATTGTCAGCACCATAGCTAGTTCAACAGTTCCAAGACCCACAAAACATCATCAAGAGCTCACTACAACAAAATACGCAACTTGTAATACTTATTTTTTCTAATTTGTAATGGTTAATATCATTACAAATTAGTAATGGTAGTAATCGTAACAATAATTAATTAACCACTACTAGAATAATCTTTTATAATTTTTATTCAATTTATTTTTTGTAACAATAATAAATGTGACATAAAAAATGTGTTACCAAAATTTGGCTTCCCCCCCCCCCCCCCCCCCCCCCCCCCCCCCACCTCAATTTGACATTCCTCTAAAATCCCTCCTGATATACTAAAAATAGTGTTACCAAATTCTCTCATCTTCTACGTCTTCCTCCTTTAATTTCACTTTCCTACCTAACCACCACTTTGATAAAAAAAAACTACAGTTATCCCGAGCCCGGCCTCCGCCACTACCACCCTCCTCACTGGCGCCATCACCACTACTACCCTCTTCACTAGCGCCATCATCACCGTCCTTGCCTTCCCTTACATTATAAGCAATATCCTCCATCAAGTCGCCTCTACTCCTCACAAACCCTAGAGAAACACGTTGGAGATCTACCATGGGTGAGCTAAGCTAACTAATCATGGTGAGAAATCTTCCATTCTAGATATTCCAGGTTTTCATTTCTAGGGTTATATGGTGATATATACTCTTTGTTTATTCATGATTTGTTAGGTGTTTGTACCAGATAATCGAGACACACCTGTCAGTACCAATGCAATAGTTATGTCAATGAATCTGGCAACTTAGTCCTGATCGACTGGAACGCTTTTGTCAAGGTCTCCAACAACAGCGACGGGGGGTACACTATTAAAATGACGTAAATATAATTTAATGACACTATTAAAATGTCGTTTAATATTAAATAATAATGACAACATTTTTTTGTGTCATATTAAAATTACTTATACCGCTATTTTTATTTTATTTTGGCGCACCTTCTAAGTAGAATTTACAAGTACTCTTTCTATCTTTCCATCCCCTCTCAATCTCTAGGTCTTTCCTTCTCTCCCCTAAACTCTCAAAATTTCCCCCATTCTTCTCCCACTCTCTTCATCTCTCTCTCCTTCGGTCTCTCTCCCTTTCTCAAACTAGATCTCTCAGTCATCCTCAACTAGTACATGTTTCAAATTTGTTCATTATTTTTATTTATAATTGGGTATACACTACATATAAGAGTATTTAGGGATAATAACACTACAAGATACTTTACTTTGAAGAGTCCTAATAAATTAATATTTGAAATGACTATTTATTTGTAATAAAAATAATATTATTTATGATATTTTGTATATGAACCCCAATAAATATAACTTCTTTAATACTGAAAATTGTTTTCCTCCCAATAAACTTTGGCAAGATGGAAAAATTGTAGGCGCCAAATTTTTTGATTTCCCTCTTTTTATTTCACATAAAATTGTTATATAGAAAAAAAATGTGTTATCTTCATCATCCCACGGTCCCACCTCCCAATATACTCTCCTCACTCCCCCTTCCCCTCGTCTTCCTCCTTGATTCAACTGGAGCACCACGACCACCGTTCGAGCGTCCTTATCCACCGCCACTACTACTACGATGAGCGACGGGGATTCTGGTTAGGGCAATGGCAACAGGGAAGGAGAAGGCGGCAAAGCACACGACGGTGGTGCTAATGTCGATGGTGGCGACTCGGAGGAGAGGAAAGCCAAGGAAATCGAGGCTAGTATGGTGATGTAGCAGCTGTTGATGGTGTAGGAGGGGTGTTCAGACCGTGCGAAGAGGAACGCACAACTGCTGCTCAAGATGCAGCTCCAAATTAGGTTTGCTAAAACTCAATTTTTATTCTCCTTGGTGATGTTTTTCTTTTCATTTCACTTTTTTCCATTCTACTTATGTTTACTGAATTTGGACCATAACAAGGAGTGATGAGCCTCGTGAACATCTATAGGTTAATTTTCTCTATCACGATTAAAGTGTAGGCATTTGGCTCTAATACTTGGTAAGCCCGCAGCCTGTTTGATGAAATGCTGGAACAAAATATCGAGGCAATGAAATGATATGTCTATTGAAGCACCATGACCCTATAATTTTATGTCTATTGGATCAACGTTATCTTGTATTCGTGTTTAATTTTTGATCTTCTGGGACTATGCCAACTTTGTGTTTAGGTTTGATAGTGGAGCACAAGTAGAGGCTCTTAATTTGATACCATGAATGGCACAAGACTACAAGATCATTATCATTCAACTGTAAGCATTTCCCTTTACTTGCTTTGTCACCATTCAATCCTTCTTCATTTTACTGATTAATTGATACAGTTATCCTAAACCTAGTATTGAAGAATCGATTATTATGGGATTTGAAGTTCCAGGATCAGTAGAGGCTAGCTACAATTGTCCTAGGCCTGTTATTGAAGACATACATGTTATCTGCCAATGGTACCTCTTCACATACAACATACCCTACTAAGCATTCCAACTATACGAGACTATTCAAACGTTATTCTTAACTGTCTCTATCTAGATAATAGAGGAAGGTATTCATAGCTCTAGAACCCACCCATTGTTATGGTTCAAAATATGTTTTATATGCATATTATAACACATGTATATTATATTAGATCTTAAATATCTATATTATGATAAAAGACATACTGAACAGTGGGTATGAATTTCCCTCTAATTTGTTTGAACTAGGTGAATCTGTTGACGAATCCGTAAACCATGAATTTTTTTAGTTATGCTTACTCTAAATGCATATGGGAGGAGATTAAAAGAAGGCTGGGACTGAAACTTAGAAGAGTGTATGATGTTTCCCTGGAGAAGATTCTTTGTAATGCCCTAGTTGATTTCAGGTCCCATGCGTGCAAGTTCTTGGGTTTAGTGTTCCTTCTTTTATGTACTAAGTAATTTGATATAGTTTAACTGCTTACTTACACTATTAACCAGACAATTATGTTCTTATCATGTTTTTCTAGAATTGACCCCAACATAAATGTGCTCATCTGTTCAAGAGGAGGAGGAGGATTATTGCAAGAGCGCATGGATTTGGTTGCTGAATTATGGCAAGCCAACATGAAGATCATTTTCTTATAAATTAGGGAGTTAAATAACCAAGGATGTTGTTCTTCTAACAGACCCAAGCTTCACGACACAGTATGAATACACTAATGAGAATGATATCAGATGCCTGATTATAAATATAGAAGTTGGTTTAGCTCAAACTGGTCTAGTCAAGGTAATATGACAACTAAAACATGAATTGGATTTTTTTTTGAAGTCATTGAATTTGCCAATTATTTAATGGAACTTCTCGTGCTCCAATTCTGATCCCATTCATGAGAGGTTACATTTAGATGATGATAATTGTTATTTTGTTCCTTTTTAAGGTATGTCTACATACACTCAACTACCCTTATAGGTTGTATGGTGTGGCCCTTTCTGGCTCATATCTAATCTTTTGGCCATAAAATTGGCACAAGTAGCAAAAATTTGGCATGATGTTGGTGGTTTGTGATAAAATGTTTCAATTCTTTTATGGAAATTTCTAATGGTCGATACCCAAACCCATTATGATGTGATGATAGAATTTCTTACAAAAATCATGTGTTATATCCTGAATCATTATACTTCCATTTCACTGTTAGATTATATTGCAATTGAGTTATTGCTACATTATTTTTAGAATATGAGAATTTTTGGCTCATGGTTGGAATATTAGAGAGGCATGATATTTGGTTCTTAATAGATAACAGATGTGGAAATGGTATAACATGTAGGGATTGCTTATTAAGATGCCTTTTGAATCTGAAAGGCATAACATGTCGGCAACATGCTTGTGCATGTAGCGCAGCAAGCTAGAAATGCACTGTTAACTCTAATTTGGGATCACTTTGCCACGTGTATCTTTTCGTTACTGTATTAGAACTTGAGCAGTAGATATGGAGATGCAAAAAGTATTAAATATATTCAGGATTGTCTATATGTATGGGATTTGAACATTTTAGTTGCCATGGATGTTGTTGGTGGAGGGAGATGACTCCACAAGGTAGATCATAGATGCCCTCCTCAGGAAATGCAACTATAAAAGTCTTCTATTTCCTTCATCGTTCAGTTGCATCTTCTCAATTATTTTCTCTTTTGATTTCCAGGAATGGTTACAGGGATCTCTTCCCTCCGACCACCTGGACCTCGCATATGGTTACAGAGATCTCTTTCTCGGGGTTATGGTTACCTATATTATTTTTGTCAAAAGGTTTAGTATTGAATGGAAGATGACATATGCTCATCAACTATTTGACATAATGCTTCTAGGAACTTTATCAAATGTTTATGGCTATGTTCTACTAATTTTGATTGCTCTAATAGAATAACATCACTTTTTCCATTGGGTAGCTTGGTGCGTCTCCAATTTTTTGTTATGGTTGGTTTTATTTATCAACATGCATTGCTAAATTATACATTTAATGTATATCAGGGGACGATCAATTTGAGGACTATAGACATCAAGCCAAGAATTTTGATGATGTAAACAAGGTTGGGAGATGGAAAATGGCTGGCCGACTCAACAACTTACGCTTGCCAGAATCTGGGGCCATGAAGAACAAGGTATATTGTATAGTGTCATTCAGATGTTGATTTATTTCTTCTTTCTTTTCTTGAGATATGCTAATTCATTTGTTGTGCTTGATGATATTTCATATTTTGACATGCTAATATTTTCCTACTTTGCATCATCTGTAGTGCATATTTTCGCCATCCACTTTACAAGAAATTCATCTCTAGTGTCTGCAATGCTGGACTTATTAATGTTTCTTCTTTTGCAAGATCTTTATTTTATGTTTTAAACCTTGTTTTAAAAATACAATAAGGCTATTTAGCTACATCTTGGTATACGGGCACAAAGCACTGCACATCTTATGGGATTTCCATGATTTCTTGGTATTTAGACTTGCTTCAGTATCTTCATCATTCAGTTAGCTTTGGTGAAAATTTAAAAACATGTGTGATTATTAGCATAGATAACAAAGAGCTTAGTAGTTCTTCTATGCAAAAAAATGCACTTAGGACACTTGTGATATAGGCTATTGACGCTTGTGATTAGGCCGATGAATATAGCATTAATGATAACAAAGGATGGATGGTTATACTGATTGAAGAAATTTCGATGTATTTTTAGTTAGTGTATTAGAAAAGCTGAGGACACTTACATTGCACTCATGTTATGGAAGGAAATATTTTTTTTGCTCACTACAATTCCACTCACTTAGTAGTGGAGAGAAAGAAAGAAAGGAAACTTTTTTTTGATTATCCAATTGTATAACCACCGAGTATGCCTACTTTGCCATTTGCTTCTCATGAAGTTTCCTTCTTAGTATCGAGATCTGCTTTTGACTTATAT
The DNA here is from genome assembly GCA_029216955.1 of Iris pallida. Classification (NCBI taxonomy): domain Eukaryota; kingdom Viridiplantae; phylum Streptophyta; class Magnoliopsida; order Asparagales; family Iridaceae; genus Iris; species Iris pallida. The sequence goes on from JANAVB010043017.1 coordinate 7,458,922, forward strand.
AAATTCGGGTTATGGGAAGGAGGTATATAACCATAAACTGCTTCTGACGTAAATCTTGTTGAATCCTGCTTATCATACATACTACTTGCTTATGGTGCTTGTATGTGACACTGTTTCTTATATAACTTGTCCTTACTTATGACATGCTTCTCTAAACTCAGTTGCTTATATTGTCTTTTCATCATATTGTGTAACTTGACTATCTCGCTGATGAGATTAGAGGCTGCTTAGTATGTTCCTTATGTAGCAGAAATATGCTAATGAGGATGATGACACAACATTCGATTTATCTAAGGTTGAATCTCTAAGGATAGTTTTGGACGAAGATACATAAATTTAGATTTCTTTCTTGTAAAAAAATGTTAAGTATACTCTTGAAACATACGAGGAAGAAGTGTTTTTCAAATGATTATTTTAACTTTGGCAAAAATATATATAGGAGAATCTTTATAACTATTGAGATTTTTTCTGTGTAATATAATTAGTATAGTAAAAGAATATTATATTTTACATTTGCCTAGGGCCCCAATATTCTGAGGACCAGCTCTGCTACTAATGCAAATCAGCCATGGTGAATATCTTGCCCAAGTAGAGATACATCATACTTGGTTAACTAATCTTCAAAAAGTTAACCCAAGGATTAACTACCTTGTTAGTAGTGTTTGGCCTAGAATGATTCCATCAGATAAAGTTATACCTTGATTGAATCCTAAATCTTTTTTTATTGTACGTCATATGTAATACCCTCATATATGGAAGCACAATGAATGTTCTACAATATGCATGTGCACCCATAACAGCAAGCACTGCAACGTTCAACTCCTTTTTTTAGTTTTATAATTAACAAACATATGGTTAGCAGGGTGAAGCATACAAATTGTTTTGGCCGGATCAGCCTGAATTCTTAAGGATGGCCGCTCGGTTTGGCACGACGATTAGTCCATTTGGAGTTGTTGGAGAGGATGATGTAGCAGAGGTAAAGCAAATGGTTTGGGCTTTTTCATAATTTCATTGCAAAACAAGTTTACAATTTTATTTGTATTGGTTTTTTTTAGGTATCTAAAGATGTTTTTGTCAACTTGTTTAGTTATTTCCATTGGCCCTTAGGACATATTTCTAACATCTGCTAAACCATAATTATAGACGTTCCGAAGTTGCTCAAATATTTTAAACTATATTAGAAACTATTGGTTTTAAACTTGCTACCTTCAGTCATAAAGTATTCATTGCATGTAGAAATTCTATCACAAAAGAGGTATTGTAACATTTACTTGCTTCTTTTTCCCATGTTATAACAATTCCTCTGCAGCAGTACATGATTGTGATAAATGGGGGCATTGCATATAACAAAAGTTCACACTATTAGAACTTTGAAGATACATGTGACAATTCTTGCTTAATTGGTTGATTAATTCAAAGATATATGTGATAGTTCTTTGTTTTGATCATGGTTCGCAGTGTCGGTGTCAGACCCTTCCTATGAGTATCGGGATCGGCTGTATCGGCAATATCAGCAGTTTCGGATCAGAGTATTGGATTTATTTTTATCGGAAAACAAATAACTATTAAAATTTTAGAAAAAAATATTTTATATATTTAGGCATAATTTAAGTATTTCATGTGTTGTTTCTTAGTAATTTTGAAATTGAATGAAATTGTAGTCACCTTGCCGATTGGTTTACCTATGATAGATATGTTTTCTTCTTTTATATGCTTTTACAACCATAATAAACCTTTACAGCCTTACTTATTGGTCTTTTTTCATTCAATTTTCTTTGCCGAATTGACTGAAAAAGAGACCTCCGATGTCAGTATCGGTCAGTATCGGTACCAGCGGCATCGAATCAATATCGGGCGATATTGTAAACTATGGTTTTGATACGCCTAGAGCTCACTAAATTTATTTTGTATATTCTTGACATTTGGTTTTCGATTATGATGACCAAATGAAAATCCCTTATCTCAAACGATGGATCGAAATCCACAACAAACAAGCAGGTGGAAATATAAGGTATTCATTTATTACAGCTTCAATCTCTCTTTAGTGTCATAGAGAAATGAGATTATGGTTAAAGAGGCATGTTCTTTGTTTATAGGGCTGGCATGGAAGGGGAGGTTGCAAACTATGGTTTTGATACGCCTAGAGCTCAGTAAATTTATTTTGTATGTTCTTGACAGTTGGTTTTCGGTTACGATGACCAAACAAAAATCCCTTCTCTCAAACGATGGATCGTAGACCACAACAAACAAGCACGTAGAAATATAAGGTACTCATTTATTACAGCTTCGATCTCTCTTTACTATCACAGGGAAATGATATTATGTTTAAAGAGGTCTGTTCTTTGTTTATAGGGTTGGCATGGAAGGGGAGGTTGCCAACCAAGACATGTATTTCCGGGTGTTATAACCAAGGTACGAGGGCGATTCTACTATTTGTTCGGGAAACCGGTAGAGACATGAGGGATGGGCTATCTAAAAGATTGAGACAGCACAAATGAAGTGTACTTGCGGATCAAGTCGGATGTCGAAGGCTTAATCTCGTATTTGAAGACGAAGAGGAAGGAAGATCCATATAGGAGTATTGTACAAAGGACTATAACTCAGTGCTCCTTGGTTGATCCATCTAAAGTTCCCAGATTAGAACCATGATGGGAGAGAGCAATTTCAGGGATGCACACTGGTGCCGAGTGAAGGTTAGTAGCAGAGCCCAACCATGTAAAAGAAGACATGATCCTTCACTTAAGATGTGCAAGACTTCAAATGCTGATGATGTGTGGTGTGAAGACTTCGCTTGTTTCTTATACTTGCATTCTTATTTCTTTTTTGTTACTTCAATCAGGCTGAAATCATGATAACAACATTTATCATAGGCAAAGTAAATTGTACATTTCATAGCTATTTTTATGGTTTCTATATGGTTATCTAAATTATTGTTTGATTCTTAAGGATTTTTTTAGACAAGTAACCCTATAGATTGTTGATGTTCCTCTTGCCCAAAATGTCACCCCAAACTGCAACCATATTGGTCATCTTGCATCTTGCATAATTATGGAAATAACTCCATGGGACTGTAGAAGAAGTTTATGACCATAGTTTACACTTTCTTTCAATTAGATTCTATTGTTAATTCTAACCACCCTTATGTGGCTGATGTAGAAGAAGTTCAAACCAACAGTTGTAGAAGAAGTTCAAACCAACAGTTGTAGAAGAAGTTCAAACCAACAGTTGTAGAAGAAGTTCAAACCAACCTGAGTTGATCACAATTCACATACCAAAAGTGATCTGCCTGAATGAGTTGCTAATGCTCAATATTCTTTCAATTAGATTCCATTATTAGTTCCAGTTTCTTAATGGTGATTACATATAGGTTTTTTCATATTCCTATGATTGCCTCTCATTGTGCTTATTGTAGATGTAGATTCTCAATATATTTTTTAATGCTAAAGGTTTTAAATTTTTTTTCCAACAGCTTTTTGTTCCAAATTGTCTTGCTCATGAGTCTGCATCCCGTCTCATTGTCACTTCAATCAACCCATCAATTCCAACATTTATCCTTTGTGGCAATTTATAGATATGCAAAGCTTGTCTTCTTGGTTTTGAAGGTACCACGAACACCAGCACTAGCGACAACAACAACAACAACAACAACAACGACGGGAGCGAAAGTTAGAAATATGTATTTGTATCTGTATGGAACGAGAATTAGAAGAATGTATTTGTATTTGTATTGCAATCAATATTTTTACTATAAATTGAATTTTTTAAAATTAAATTTTTTTTAAAATGGAAACACAATCTACAATGTTTAAAAGCTGTCGTAAGATAACAATTTACAACTTTTCTAAACGTTGTAAACTTTGTTTATGATATTTTTAAATCGTTGTTGATATTATAATTACAACATACATATATTATTTACAACGTTTGGCAAACATGAACAAATAACATTTATAATATTTTTTAAAAGTTGTATAAACTTTATTTTTTACAATATTTGTACATTGTTGTACAAAATTTATGCACAACGTTTGCTGAACATGGTAGATATTGTTTCTACTACAGTTGCATAACGTTGTTTAAATTAATTTACAATACATGTAATATGTTTTTAATTTTTTTTACAATACTTGTAAAACATTGTAGAAAGATTTTCGTCAAATTTTATAAATTTTAACGATGTTTGTAAACTATTGTGGGAGTAGGTTTTACAACATTTTCACAACGTTCAAGCGAACATTGTAGAAGATAACCTCCCTTTTACAACCCTGGATATAACAACTTTCTATTAAACATTGTAAAAGTGCTTTTACAACATTTTTTCAATGTTGTAAAAGGGATTTTTTGTTGTAGTGTGGCATGGATCGAGCCGCATATTCCTGCTGAACCGCATACACTCTCGAGCCGCATGAGACAGAGAGTCTTCCTTTGAACTGTATAAGACAGCCCCCCATATGAGCCGCATAGGCTTCGTATCCGGAGCCGCATGGACCATTATTCTGATATTTTCCATGCTTCTACAGGACCCCCTTCAAAGTTTTCAATTTACAAAATTGAAACACTTTGAATAAGAAGCATGGTCCCGTTCATGTCGCATAAGTGTCCTAGCCGCATAGATTCATCTGTCCGCATAGGCTCTTTGCCACGTGTCTTGACTACGTGTGCAAATCTTCATTAAATGCTCTTGATTCGTTTTGATTTAACGCCGTCTTTTGGAGGAGGATCCCAAAGTTTTTATTCTTTTGATTGTCCAGTTTGCCTCGACAGCCGAAGGGTCGATCACGTTGTACGAGGCGTCGGTTCATAGTCCTTCTGTCTATAAATATGCGTATGTTCGGTTGGATTTTTTTTTTTTAGACTTTTTCTTGACCAAAAGCTTCTGTCTTTGTCTCCTTCCTTCATCTGACCAACCGAAATGGCGCCAAGGATTTCCAAAGTTGTGAAGAAGGCCGCGGCGAAGAAAAAGAAATCAGCTTCGTCTTCGACTGTCGTTTCCCCTGTCCGCCTTGACGTTCACGTCGCCATCGAAGGTAACAACTGTGTAGAAGATAGGGTCTGCTCTACTGCCTACTTTGTGTACAAAACCACGTGGTTCGCATACATGTCCTCTGATCGTGCCGCATGGGATGTACCCCATGTCTGAGCCGCATACAAGTTCAACTTACGTAGTCTGCATATATATCCTATGACCGAGCCGCATGAAGTATGCTCCATGCGAGTTACGGGGTCCGCCTACACATCTCATGATCAAGTCGCATGGGGTATGCTTTATGTAGGAGCCGCATGTGAGTTCAACTTACGTGGTCCGTATATACGTCCCATGACTTGAATCCGCATGAGGTTTTCCCCATGTTCGACCCGTATGCGAGTTGCCTTCAACGAGCCGCATGACTCTTTAGAATATCTTTTACTTCATTTTGTTGTTTTGTTCTTGCAGTATCTCCGCTGGATGCTGAGGTTGCAGTGACAGAAGAGCCGCCGCCTCCTGCCATCGACCAGGGGTCTCCCTTTGTGACAGAGACGAAGAAGGAGGAACCGTCGTCTGCGCAGGATGGTCTTTCTCCAAATGTCGAGGCTATTGGGGGTGGTAGCTCTGGGAATTCTGATGCTCCTATTCTGGACGAGGATCTCCTTCAACTGCATCCCTCGTATGTGAAGTGGTTGAGGGAGTGGTATATGCGTTTCTGTAACTAGGTTTTAGGGATTCCTTGTATGTTTCTGTCTGTTTGGCTGTGGTTTGTGTTTTCCCTTTTCGTCTGAAGAAGTAATGAAGAATTTCCCTTTTTGTTTGTTAATTGTGTGAATGTAGCTGGACATTCCAATGAATGGAATATACTTGCTTCCCTCTTTTCTTGTAATGGTTACCTTTGGTTCTGTGTGAACTTTGTATCCCTAGTGTAGATTATGACTGGGTACTTATTCTGAAAGAGTGGGGTTATATCAAATCTGGGGACTTTATTCCCCCAGTGGAATCTTCGCTCATCTGGGCGACGTAGTTGACTTCAGAGTCAATGTGTCGAACTAGTCAGTGGTTTGAGCGGTCGACTGCCTCACTGACGGACTATTTCTTGACGTTGTGTGCCTCTGAACCATAGTTGTTCCTCTGTCTTGTCTTGCTTGTTTTCTCTTTATTTCTATCTTGTAGCAGCGATATAATCCCGGAGGATGTGGAACTTTGAAAATGGATATGTTTCGTCTCATCTTGTCACGCCCCAGAACCAGAATACTGGAGAGCGGGGGCAGACATAGCCAGCTACGTATATTGAAATAGAATACATCTCAACTATACGGTCACGGCTGTCTAGATATGAGGGTTTACTACAAGCCAGCAGTCTCTTAAGGTCAAGCCTATTGTCTCAATCTCAAGCAATTAACAGAGTTACAAGATATTAGAGCATCAAATATATATATATAAGGCGTCCCAAATATTATATATTGGATGATCATGAAGCTAGTCGTACAAAATGATAGGACTAGCAAGAGTTCAGTCATACATGATCAACCCTAGGATTTGTTAATCATGTTTACAGCCCGTAGGCAGACAGTAAGTAAATGTGCATCGAGCTAACAGGTGCTCGTCGGCTAAACGCCTCAAAAGAATAAATTTACATATAAGTGGGTGAAACAAAAGGAAAACCCACTCGTAGCCCGGGTTCCGTCTAGTGTTCACCATTGGGCTGGAAGCTTGGTAGATCCTCGGGAGCTGCTCCGAAATCTGGCCACACAAAACCAGCTGGGTCAAACCCCAGAAAGAGCAAGTGCCACAAAGGAGGCCACAAATAAGAACAAAAGCCAGCATATCAGAAAATAAAAGAAGTACAAGTAGTAAAGTACACAGGGCGATAAACGACTAGGGACGTAGAACCATTCCGGGAGCCAGGTTACAATCCTTAAACCAAACAAGGACCGGGATTGTACCCCTTCGCCTGAATAGCTCACTGTCTCTACCCATTTATCGTTAGAAATAAGTAAAGCAATCAAGATCAAGAGTTCCAGGTGCAGGGGCTAGACAAGACTTAGACAGAGCTGGACACCATTCATTCACAATCGGCCAAGCAAGTACTACGGCTTACTACCTTAACTAACTAGGGTTATCACAAGCCTTAATTACTAACAAGATGCAAGTGAGAATTTCCAGTCCCAAGCCCTGCAGACCATCCAGTTATCCTTCCGCGGGTTGAGAGTTATAGGTGGGTACATTGCCCGGGAGACAATGTACCCTTAGGTGACTTAGAGGGTGCAACACATGACAGTGTGCTGGAAATGTGCTCTACTCGTCGGCAAGCTACAAGTCCATTAAAGCGCCCAGATAACGAGATTGCCTGTGACTGGGAATTCTCCATGCTCTAGTTTGATCTAATAATTAGCCTAATCCAATTTAGCGCGAGTCCCTGGCCGTGGTACCCAGGAAGTCACGTCCTAGACATGATGCAAGACAAGACAAATAGATTGTACAAACAAGCAAGCAGGAATACCCACGGTGTCAAGTTGATTATAGGAGTCAAGTTTACAAGTTACAAGTCAAGTCAAGTCAAGTCATGAGTGCGCCGCCACGGGCCACTATCAAGTTATCAAGATAAATCATGTCAGGGTACTGTCAGGAGTGCGCCACTACGGGCCACTATCAAGTCAGGTTGGTCATGTCAGGAGTGCACCACTACGGGTCACTGTCGTGTTATGCTAGTTCCTTGTCATACCATGCTATGTACAATAGTCATTCCCAACATATTAAGCAAAATCAAGTTCATGTCAAAAGGCGTAAGGATATAAAATGGGCATAAAATATCTAATAAAATACTAATATAAATAGGACTATAGAAGAGCCAAGATCATGAAATAACAAATTCATCATAGACAAGTAGGTTGTACAGGGTATATACTGCGCAGGGTGCCAAGTGCGCAGGGTGAGCTGCGCAGGGGTGAGCTGCGCAGGGTACCAAGTGCGCAGGGTGAGCTGCGCAGGGGGTGAGCTGCGCAGGGTGAGCTGCGTAGGGATGGATGGCGCAGCAGATGGATTGCGCTGGATCAGGTTGTGCAGGAATAGATGGCGCTGGGTCAGATTGCGCATGAGTGGAGTGCGCAGGGATAGATTGCGCATGAGCAGACTGCGCATGAGCAGCCTGCGCATGAGCAGATTGCGCATGAGCAGACTGCGCATGAATCCATGCGCACTCGGGTTGAGCGCAGTTCGCCAAGGGGCAAGCTGCGCGGTCGGCGCTGCGCTAAAGAGCGCTGGCCGAGGGGGATGCGCAATCCAGCCCTGCGCTAAAGAGCGCAGGCTGCTGTCTTCTTCTCCAGGCCGAGAAGAAGACTCCAAGAACTCTAAGGTTCAAAACTTCATATCTTGGTAAAATCAAAACCAAATCTAGACTTTCAAAGGTCTAACTTGAGTAAAATTGAATTCTCTTCCACATGGAAGCATCAAAACCCACAAAAATCCAACCAAAATAGATCAAAACCATGTAAATCCGAAAAAAAGTCAAAACCTAGATCTAGAAAAATGAAAGCTCCAAATCACAAAATGTCAAGTTCTAAAGTTGTTCTCCATGGCCTAATCTAGCTAATGGACAAATAAAAAGTGGTGTTTATTTGATGGCAAGGTGCACTTGCCTAATGGGTTGGGGAGTTGTGTGGAAGAAGGAAGAAGAAGAAAATTAATGGAGAGTAAAGAGGAGAGAAAAAGTTTGGTGGAGATATAATGAGGGTGGTTGTGTTGTGTTGAGGGTAGAGTGTAGGTTAAAGTATTCCACTCATGATGAACCAAACCAAACCAACTCTACAAAATAAAACCAAGCCATGGTCCAAACCCATTTACGAGAAACCAAAATCCGCAAGTCGAGAAAATTAAAATACGTACCAAAATCAAATACGAGCATAAATACGTAATACAGGAAATGGGGGTGACAACTTTACCCACCTACAAAGAATTCCGTCCTCGGAATTTAATCAAGGAGCTAGAGATTGCCACGATAAGCTATACTAAGCACAGACAAGCTACACTAAGCAGTTCAATCATACAATCATACAATGCAAGCAAGGAAAAGGAAAGCGTAAGGCATAAGAAAGACATTATACCTCACGAGTCAAACAGGTAGGGATATCGTGATCGGATGTCGTCCTCACGCTCCCACGTTGACTCACCTAGAGAGTGATGACCCCAAGCAACACGGACTAAGTTAATAGTCTTGTTCTTGAGCGTCTTTTCTCTCCGGTCCAATATAGACACGGGCCTCTCCTCATACGAAAGGTTGGTACCAACAACCAATTCTGAATGATCTAGGATATGGCTCGGGTCCGGAATGTACCGTCGTAATTGGGACACATGGAATACATCATGTACCTCACTTAGCGACGGCGGAAGAGCGAGACGATAGGACACATCGCCTACTCGCTCCAGAATATCGAACGGCCTTATATACCTAGGACTAAGCTTTCCCCGTACGCCAAAATGAATGACACCGCGGGTAGGCGAGATCCTAAGGAATACATGGTCGCCGACGGCAAATTCTAAGGGACGCCGATGAGCATCGGCCCAATGGCGCTGGCGATCCTGAGCAACTCGGAGGTGATCTCTGACTTTCCTGACCACTTCAACCGTCTGAGAAATCAGTTCTGGACCGAGCATCTGCCTCTCTCCGATATCGTCCCATGCTAACGGGGATCTGCACTTCCTGCCATACAGAGCCTCGAAGGGTGCCATCTGGATACTGGCCTGAAAACTATTGTTGTACGAGAATTCCACCAGGTGCAGGTGATCCTCCCACGAACCACAAAGTTAAGGGTACACGACAGCAACATATCTTCGAGAGTTTGTATAGTACGCTCTGACTGCCCATCTGTCTGCGGATGATACGCTGAGCTGAACTTGAGACGAGTCCCCAAACTTTGATGAAGACTGCGCCAGAAGTGCGATGTGAATCTCGTATCCCTGTCTGATACTATGCTGACTGGCACTCCGTGAAGTCGGACGATCTGCCTGAGATACATCTCTGCTAGCTGCGGCGTCGACTGTCTAACTCTAAATGGAAGAAAGTGTGCCACCTTGGTAAGCCTGTCCACAATGACCCAAATAGCATCTCTGCCTGCCGGAGATCTGGGTAATCCAGTCACGAAATCCATGGTTATGTGCTCCCATTTCCATTCTGGGATCGGTAAAGGTTGAAGAAGTCCAGCTGGCCTCTGATGTTCAGCCTTGACCTGTTGGCAAACCAAACATCGAGAGACATACCGGGCTATCTCCCTCTTCATACCATTCCACCAAAAGTGTTGACGAATATCTCTGTACATCTTTGTGCCGCCTGGGTGAATGGAGTACTGCGAACTGTGAGCCTCTGCCATGACTTCCTGTCTGATATCTCCACTGGGTACACAAAGACGCGTGCCGTGTCGAAGTGTACCATCCTCATGAATACGTAACTCTGGCCTTCTCCCTGCCTCGCACTCTGCTCTGAGCTGCTGAATCTTGGAATCTGTTAACTGTGCGGTCCGGATCCTCTCAACTATGGTGGACTGAATCTGTAGACTGGCCATCAATGCCACGCTGGTTGGAAGAACCACTTCAATTCCCATCTTCTGAAGATCTGCCAATAGCTCTGGTTGCGCTGTTAGAAGGTAGACTCCGGCTCTCCTGCTCAACGCATCTGCTACAACGTTGGCCTTCCCTGGATGATACTGCAAATCCACATCGTAGTCCACCAGTAGCTCGAGCCATCTTCTCTGCCGCATATTAAGATCCTTCTGGGTGAAAACATACTTCAGGCTCTTATGATCAGTAAATATCTCCACTCTGTCTCCGTACAAGTAGTGCCTCCATAACTTAAGTACAAACACTACTGCTGCTAGCTCCAAGTCGTGGGTCGGGTAATTCTTCTCATGATCACGGAGTTGACGTGACCCATAAGCAATTACCTTCCCATGCTGCATCAAAACACATCCCAATCCTCTGCCTGAAGCGTCGTAATAAACTGTGAATCCTCTGGTCCCATCTGGAAGGGTGAGAATGGGAGCCGTTATCAAACCTCGCTTCAACTTCTCAAATGATTCCTGACATTCTGCTGTCCAAACGAACGGCACATCCTTGCGGGTCAGCTGGGTCATCGGCGCTGAAATCCTAGCAAAATCAGAGACGAACCGCCGGTAGTAGCCGGCCAATCCAAGAAAGCTACGAACTTCTGCCACTGAGCTGGGTACTGGCCATGCCTCGATAGCCACAATCTTCTGGAGATCCACTTTCACTCCTCCTCTGGTAATGATGTGACCCAAGTAAGAAATGCGATCGAGCCAGAACTCGTATTTACTGAACTTGGCATACAACTGGTGCTCTCTGAGAATCTGGAGGACAATTCTGAGATGCTGCTCGTGCTCTGCTCCACTCTTGCTGTAGACCAGGATGTCATCAAGGAACACTATCACAAACTGATCCAAGTAAGGCATGAAAATACGGTTCATGAGGTCCATGAACACTTCCGGCGCATTGGTCGCTCCAAAGGGCATAACTAGAAACTCCCAATGCCCGTACCTAGATCTGAACGCTGTCTTCGGGATGTCCTGCTCTCCGACTCTGATCTGGTGGTATCCTGACCGCAAGTCTATCTTCGAGAAAACTGAAGCCCCCTTGAGTTGATCAAATAAGTCATCTATCCTCGGGAGAGGGTATCTGTTCTTGATTGTCACTGAGTTCAAGGTACGATAATCTACACATAGCCTGGACGTACCATCCTTCTTTTTCACAAGAAGCATCGGGGCTCCCCAAGGCGATCCACTAGCACGAATGAATCCCTTGGTTCTAAGTTCTTCAATCATCTTGTACAAAATCTCCAACTCTGAAGGCGCCATTCTGTAGAATCGCTCTGATACTGGTGCTATCCCGGGAATCAAGTCAATGGTGAACTCGATCTTCCGCTCTGGTGGCATCCCTGGAAGTTCCTCTGGGAAGACATCTGGAAACTCTTCAACTATCCGGGGCAACTGCACTGCTGCTACTGCCATCCACAATACTGGAGGAGATGGCTCTACTGTGCCTCTGGAAAATGAAAACTCTGGCTCTCCGGGAATACTAAAGACAACTCTGCCAACATGGTAGTCTATCCTAGCATAATAGTTCCTCAACCAATCCATGCCTAGGACTACATCATAGTCTGCCATAGGAAACTCTATGAGCCTAGCGGGGAACTCTCTACCGCTAACTACGATCTGACACGAGGAAAATACTCGATCTACTCCCACAAGACCATTACCAGTAAGTATATTGAGCCTCACTGATAATGACTCGGGCTCCAATCCTATCCGTGTCGTGAATCGTGCAGACATGAATGAATGCGATGCACCAGAATCAAATAATACAGATGCTGGAAAGGTGTTGACGAGAATAGTACCTGCCACTACCTCACCTGGTGCAACTTCTTCTTCCATGGTCATCATCATAGCCTGACCACTAGCTGCGGGTCCTCTCTGCTGGAAACCCCTCTGTCGGTTCTGTGCTGGAGCCTGGGTAAACTGCTGCTGGTTCTGCTGCTGAAAGGCCTGGGCCTGAGGCAACAATGGCCTCGGGTACTGCTGTTGCTACTGCTGCTGGACTGAAACTGGGGCTGGTCCTCTCACCGAAGAACTAGAAAGGTTGGATGATGATGGACCTCCCCTATTCGGGCAGGTCCCTATCTGGTGGTCTGCTCCTCCACAAGCCAGGCATAATCCCTGTGCCCTACGACACTCTGCCACTACATGGCCCGGCTTCCCGCAATGAGAACATCCCACCGCGGAAGACTGCTTCTGCTTCTGCTGCTGCGGGTACGTCGGGGTTGAATGCTGAACCGACGTCACTGAGGCCGCCCGCCTCGGAGTTCCAATGGTCAATCCCCTAGCTGCCGGGGCTGGAGCTGATGATTGGTGCATCTGGTTGTGGGACCGCTTCCTGCCTCCGGTCCTGTCCACAATTTTTCGGGAGGTATACTCATGCCTCCTTGCTGCCTTCAATACTGCATCGAACGTCTGGTGCTCGAACTGCTCCACAGCCAATAATATCTCTAAGTGCAGCCCTTGCTGGAATCGCTGAGCCCTATCGAACTCGGTTGCCACCAAGGTGGGGGCGAACCTACTCAGCCTGGAAAACTCGGTCGCATAGCCATCGACCGTCCTGCCTCCTTGCTTCAAGTTGGTGAACCGGGTCTGCAGGTCGTACCGTGCCACCGCATCGAAGTACTTTGTCTGGAACCTCTCTCTGAACGTCGTCCAAGTGACTGGTGCCGCTAACCCCATGGCCTGAGCCGCCCACCAATCGCGAGCTAAGTCTAACAACTGTAGGCGTACCACCGCCACCTTCTCATTCTCAGGTGTCCTAGCTGCTTCTAGAACCACCTCGGTATCCTGAAGCCAAGCGTCTGCGGCAATCGCATCTTTACTGCCGTCAAAGAAGGGAGGGTTCAAGCGCTTGAAACTGTTGGCCGCCTGATTCCCTTGGGGACCTCCTCGGTTTAGTGCATCATGAACTTCCTGGTGCAAGGCGTCGCCTCGACGATCTTGGGATGCAAGTAGTTCTCTGACAAGCCCTACCAAAGGTCCCTCATCCTGTCTAGTTGGTTGAGCGGGCGGAGCTGCCTGAACTGGAGGTTCCGAGCCTCCGGGAAGCATAACTCGGGAGGCTACTCCAGAGTGCTGAGCTTGATCTTCCTGGCGCTGGGGTGCTTGTCGAGCTTCCTCTGGCTGGTTGGCAGGTCCGGGAGTAATGCCGCTGAAGAAGACGACATAGGGAACAATAAGGAAAGGACCAGGACAGATCAATGATACAAGCATGTGATCAGGTCGAGATTCTCAGGGATTTGAAGATACGAGCAGAGATCAAGGGCGAATATTGATTGAGACGTCTATTCGGTAAACCCTCACATTTCTTGATTGACAAGACCTGCATGGGCCACCACTTAAACCATGTCACGCCCCAGAACCAGAATACTGGAGAGCGGGGGCAGACATAGCCAGCTACGTATATTGAAATAGAATACATCTCAACTATACGGTCACGGCTGTCTAGATATGAGAGTTTACTACAAGCCAGCAGTCTCTTAAGGTCAAGCCTATTGTCTCAATCTCAAGCAATTAACAGAGTTACAAGATATTAGAGCATCAAATATATATATATAAGGCGTCCCAAATATTACATATTGGATGATCATGAAGCTAGTCGTACAAAATGATAGGACTAGCAAGAGTTCAGTCATACATGATCAACCCTAGGATTTGTTAATCATGTTTACAGCCCGTAGGCAGACAGTAAGTAAATGTGCATCGAGCTAACAGGTGCTCGTCGGCTAAACGCCTCAAAAGAATAAATTTATATATAAGTGGGTGAAACAAAAGGAAAACCCACTCGTAGCCCGGGTTCCGTCTAGTGTTCACCATTGGGCTGGAAGCTTGGTAGATCCTCGAGAGCTGCTCCGAAATCTGGCCACACAAAACCAGCTGGATCAAACCCCAGAAAGAGCAAGTGCCACAAAGGAGGCCACAAATAAGAACAAAAGCCAGCATATCAGAAAATAAAAGAAGTACAAGTAGTAAAGTACACAGGGCGATAAACGACTAGGGACGTGGAACCATTCCGGGAGCCAGGTTACAATCCTTAAACCAAACAAGGACCGGGATTGTATCCCTTCGCCTGAATAGCTCACTGTCTCTACCCATTTATCGTTAGAAATAAGTAAAGCAATCAAGATCAAGAGTTCCAGGTGCAGGGGCTAGACAAGACTTAGACAGAGCTGGACACCATTCATTCACAATCGGCCAAGCAAGTACTACGGCTTACTACCTTAACTAACTAGGGTTATCACAAGCCTTAATTACTAACAAGATGCAAGTGAGAATTTCCAGTCCCAAGCCCTGCAGACCATCCAGTTATCCTTCCGCGGGTTGAGAGTTATAGGTGGGTACATTGCCCGGGAGACAATGTACCCTTAGGTGACTTAGAGGGTGCAACACATGACAGTGTGCTGGAAATGTGCTCTACTCGTCGGCAAGCTACAAGTCCATTAAAGCGCCCAGATAACGAGATTACCTGTGACTGGGAATTCTTCATGCTCTAGTTTGATCTAATAATTAGCCTAATCCAATTTAGCGCGAGTCCCTGGCCGTGGTACCCAGGAAGTCACGTCCTAGACATGATGCAAGACAAGATAAGTAGATTGTACAAACAAGCAAGCAGGAATACCCATGGTGTCAAGTTGATTATAGGAGTCAAGTTTACAAGTTACAAGTCAAGTCAAGTCAAGTCAAGTCATGAGTGCGCCGCCACGGGCCACTATCAAGTTATCAAGATAAATCATGTCAGGGTACTGTCAGGAGTGCGCCACTACGGGCCACTATCAAGTCAGGTTGGTCATGTCAGGAGTGCACCACTACGGGTCACTGTCGTGTTATGCTAGTTCCTTGTCATACCATGCTATGTACAGTAGTCATTCCCAACATATTAAGCAAAATCAAGTTCATATCAAAAGGCGCAAGGATATAAAATGGGCATAAAATATCTAATAAAATACTAATATAAATAGGACTATAGAAGAGCCAAGATCATAAAATAACAAATTCATCATAGACAAGTAGGTTGTGCAGGGTATGTACTGCGCAGGGTGCCAAGTGCGCAGGGTGAGCTGCGCAGGGGTGAGCTGCGCAGGGTACCAAGTGCGCAGGGTGAGCTGCGCAGGGTGAGCTGCGCAGGGGGTGAGCTGCGCAGGGATGGATGGCGCAGCAGATAGATTGCACTGGATCAGATTGCGCAGGAATGGATGGCGCAGGGTCAGATTGCGCATGAGTGGAGTGCGCAGGGATAGATTGCGCATGAGCAGACTGCGTATGAGCAGCCTGCGCATGAGCAGATTGCGCATGAGCAGACTGCGCATGAATCCATGCACACTCGGGTTGAGCGCAGTTCGCCAAGGGGCAAGCTGCGCGGTCGACGCTGCGCTAAAGAGCACTGGCCGAGGGGGATGCGCAATCCAGCCCTGCGCTAAAGAGCGCAGGCTGCTGTCTTCTTCTCCAGGCCGAGAAAAAGACTCCAAGAACTCTAAGGTTCAAAACTTCATATCTTGGTAAAATCAAAACCAAATCTAGATTTTCAAAGGTCTAACTTGAGTAAAATTGAATTCTCTTCCACATGGAAGCATCAAAACCCACAAAAATCCAACCAAAATAGATCAAAACTATGTAAATCCAAAAAAAGTCAAAACCTAGATCTAGAAAAATGAAAGCTCCAAATCACAAAATGTCAAGTTCTAAAGTTGTTCTCCATGGCCTAATCTAGCTAATAGACAAATAAAAAGTGGTGCTTATTTGATGGCAAGGTGCACTTGCCTAATGGGTTGGGGAGTTGTGTGGAAGAAGGAAGAAGAAGAAAATTAATGGAGAGTAAAGAGGAGAGAGAAAGTTTGGTGGAGATATAATGAGGGTGGTTGTGTTGTGTTGAGGGTAGAGTGTAGGTTAAAGTGTTCCACTTATGATGAACCAAACCAAACCAACTCTACAAAATAAAACCAAGCCATGGCCCAAACCCATTTATGAGAAACCAAAATCCGCAAGTCGAAAAAATTAAAATACGTGCCAAAATCAAATACGAGCATAAATACGTAATACAGAAAATGGGGGTGACACATCTTTTCTTTCTTTGTACTTGGGTGTTTGCGAAATTGGACTTGCTGGGGGATTATTTGTGGACCTGTTATCCTAGGCGTACCTTGGTTTTAAGTACGGATAACAAGTTTGGACAGGATGTCCGAAACAGCCGTGGCAAAGTGGTCATGGATGTTCTCGGTACTTAAAAAAAAAGGAATGCCGTAGAGCAGCTGGGCTTCCGGGGCATGGTGGGGTAGTGGATTTATGCTAAGAAGCTTAGCAAAGGAATATTTGTGGACCTACTATCCTTGGCGTACCCTGGTTCGGGATACATATAATAGGGTGAAAGGAAAACCAACATATTTGTTCAGAGGTCATGAGGACATGGCAAGCATGAGGGTTTTACCGTGGAACCTTCCTGCTCAGAGGTAGTGAGGACATGGCAGGGGAGGTTTCACGGGGGATATTCGTGGTCAACAGCGGACATTTGTGGACCTATTATCCTTGTCGTACTCCGGTTGTGGGTACAGATAATAGGTCGAAAGGAGACCGACATACTTGCTCAGAGGTAATGTGGACATGGCAAGCATGAAGGGTTCTTCGACGGAGCCTTCCCACTCAGAGGTAATGATGACATGGCAGGAGTGGGCTCAATAAAGAGGGAGTACATAGAACGACTCAGAGGTAGGAGAACGTGGAGGTTCTATGTGAGGGGCGGTTTATTTTTGGTGGAAGTAAAAAACGATTCAGAGGTAATGAGGACATGTCCGTTTTCGGAAATTTGTGGATCGATTACCCTTTTTGTGCACTGGGAGTGCGGGTATTGGATCATGAGGGAGGATCTCTTCCAGGGAAGCAAGTTCAGAGGTATAATCATACGTGACTTACTATTTGAAAGAGTGACCGAAATGTGAGTTCAGAGGCACCAGCGGGTACATAACTCGATAAATTAACATATTAAGAAAGTGGGAGTCCAGCGGCACCAGCGGGTACATGACTCGATAATCTAAAGGGGATGTAGGGGTGAGTTCAGGGGCACCAGCAGGTACATGACTCGATAATCTTGAAATGTTGTGGGTGTGAGTTCAGTGGTACCAGCCGGTACATGACTCGATAATCTGAAATGCTGAGGGTGTGAGTTCAGTGGTACCAGCGGGTACATGACTCGATGAACTTGTAGCGAATGTCATTTAGACATAATATTTCTTCAGGAACTTGCCGTTGACGGGCAGCATGAGCAAGTCTCCGTTTTGCTTTGCAAGGCGGTAAGCACCGTTGGAGAATACCGTCTCAATGATAAATGGGCCCTCCCACTTTGGCTAGAATTTGCCGGTGGTCTTGTGAGTCATGACCATTGGCCTCCGGACTGCCAAGACGAGATCGCCTACCTGGAATGTTCTGATTTTGACCTTCTTGTTGAAGGCTCCTGAGATGCGTGCTTGGTATAGCTCGATCCTTTGCTGAGCTAGGAGGCGCTTTTCATCTAAGGCCTCTAACTATTGCAGTCGACGTCGATAGTTATCATCGGTTGTCAATTGGTGTGTGAGGGCGACACGTAGTGAGGGGATCTGTGTCTCCAAGGGAAGGACTGCCTCACTTCCGTATACCAGGGAGAACGGTATATTTCCGGTGGCTGTTCGGACCGTGGTGCGGTAAGCCCATAAGCACTCGCCGAGCTTGTCGTTCCAGTCACGTTTGTTGGAGGAGACAAACTTCTTGAGAAGTTTGATGATTGTTTTGTTGAACGCCTCTGCTAACCCATTTGCTGTCGGGTTGTACAGCGTCGAGGCGATATTCTGAATACGGTGCTTATCGCAAAATCGATAGAATACGTGTCTTGTAAACTGCGGACCATTATCATGGATGATCCTTCGGGGCAGTCCAAAGCGGTAGATGACGTGGTGTTTAAGGAAGCTGATCACGTTTGAAGTCTTGACTTCTGCGAGTGGGACAGCTTTCGCCCATTTAGAGAAGTAATCAGTGATCGCAAGTATGAAGCGATGTCCTCGGGAGGAAGGTGGGGTGATTGGACCAATGATATCCATTCCCCATGCTTCGAATGGCCAGGATGCCACTATCGGATGTAAAAATTCAGAGGGTTGGTGGATGAAGTCCGCGTGGACTTGGCAAGCTTTGCACTTTCTAGCATAATCTATCGCGTCTGCCACCATTGTGGGCCAATAGTAGCCCATTCGGCGAAGGCGGTCTTGCAGTTTCGGGCCGGGCTGGTGGGCCCCACAAACACCGTCATGGGCTTCTCGTACGGCTTCCTTGGCTTCTGCATTTGACAGACACCGAAGCAGTAATCCATCGTAGGAGCGGCGATACAGCACTTTCATCTCTGTATCGTAGAAGAATCTGAGGGAACGCCTTCTGATGGAAGTAGCTTCCTTTGGGTTCTCAGGCAGGATGTCGTAGATGACGAAGTCGATGAATGGTTGTCTCCAATCTGGGGCGTCATCGATCGTCTGTGCGGAATAACTTGCGATGAATTACACATTGTTTTTGGGACAGACCAGTTCATGGCCTATCACTTCCACTGATTGTCGATCATAATTCAGAACTGCTAGGGAAGCGGCGAGACCAGCTAGGGCATCGGCTTCAATATTTCGGAGTCTGGGGACGTGCTCGATGAAGAACCCCTCAAATGCCGAGATGATATTGATCGCTATTTGATGATAAGGGATCATGTCTTCATGGCGTACCTCGTAGGAACCCCGGATCTGATTGACGATTAGTTGGGAATCGCCGTACGCTTCAAGGTATTCTACCCCTAGCTCTTTTGCAAGTTGGAGGCCAATGACGAGAGCGTTGTACTCGGCCACATTGTTAGAACAGGGTTCAGTGAGGGAATAAGCGTGGTTAATCACCAATCCGGAAGGAGAGATTAGTACTACTCCGACTCCGACGACTATATTGCCTTTAGGTCCGGTTCTCGAAGCGCCGTCGAAGAACATTCGCCATATATTTTCGTGGGAGGTTGTATGCGAGTCGACGACCTCATCTGGGATCTTTTCGTATATCCTGGAGGACTCCGAGCCTGGGTGGGCTGCCAAAAAATCTGCCAGGGCTTGACCTTTGACTGCCTTTTGGGGGACGAAGATCATATGATAAGGGGACAGCAGTATTGCCCATGTAGCGAGGCGAGAGCTGAGTGCCCCTGGTTTAGTCATGAGGACCCTGAGAGGGTTAACTCGTGAGATCACATGTATCGTTTGTCCGATGACATAGTGCCACATTTTCTGAATGGCGAACACCAGAGCGAGGCATTCCTTCTCCACAGCGGTGTATCGGTGCTCTGGTCCAATCATCATTCGGCTGAGGTAATATATGGCCTGTTCATGGCCTGCATCGTTATTCTGTACCAGCAGAGCACCGAAGGAGTGTTCTATTGCTCGTACATAGGGCAGAAATGGTTTTCCAGGGACTGGGGCTACCAAGACCGGAGGATTTGACAGATATTCTTTGATGCTATCGAAAACACGCTGGCATTCTTCGTCCCATACGAATGAGACTCCTTTCTTCATGAGGTGCGTAAATGGTCGGCATCGCCCGGAGAGGTTGAAAATGAACCTTCTGATGTAAGCTAGCCTTCCCTGAAGGCCTCTGAGTTCGCGGAGATTTCTCGGGGGACCCATCTCCATGATTGCTTTTGTCTTCTCGGGGTCTACATGGATACCCTTTGCAGTGATGATGAAGCCTAAGAACTTCTCGCTAGATACGCCTAGGAAGGACTTCGTAGGGTTCATCTTCAAATTGTGCGTCCGCATTAGGTCGAATACCGTCCTTAGATCCTGCAGATGGTCTCCTTTGCTACGGCTCTTGACGGCTATATCATCAATATAGCACTCCACCGTCTTGCGTAAGTGGTCTCTGAAGATAATGCTCATAGCTCTTTGATATGTGGTGCCAGCATTCTTTAAACCGAAAGGCATGACTGTGTAGCAGTACGTGCCAATCGGTGTTCGGAATGATGTATGCTTTTCGTCGTCGGGAGACATCTTGATTTGGTTGTATCCCGAGAAGCCATCCATGAATGACATGCGCTCAAAGCCGCAAGTATTGTCGATCATGATGTCTGTGATAGAAAGGGGGAATTCATCTTTGGGACATGCCTCGTTCAGATTACGGAAGTCGATGCAGATTCGAATTTTCCCATTCTTCTTGAGGACATGTACTATATTGGAGACCCAATCGGGATGTTGCTCCTCACGAATGAAGCCGCTGGCTATTAGTTTGTTGACTTCAGCTTCGATCGCGTCCATGATGCTTGGGCGGAAGCGTCGCTGTTGTTGTTTGACTGGCTTCGCATCTGGCCGAATATTGAGTTTATGAAGAGCGATGTCAGGATTTAACCCTGGCATGTCTTCATAGCTCCAAGCGAACACATCAATGTACTCCCTGACAAGTTCTAACAGCGACTCCCGTTCTTCGTTGGTTAGGCTTTCACTGATGAAGATCGGTTTTGGAGAAGATTCGCTGTCGAGATCCACTTGTATGACCTTATCTTCAGTAGGAGGTTCTCTCAGTTCGAATCGCTTTTCCTATTGTGCGTCTAATTGCTGGGCCCAAGGCTCTAGCTCGAGGATTTCGGGGATGTCTTCGTCTTCCTCGTAAGCGTCGGCGAACGTCATGTTGACTGACATGACTTGCCTGAACACATCTCCGATGCTGGTATCTGAGTCGAAAGTTGGCGATCCGGTTGAATGCGACTGCCAGTCGCATTCTTCATCTGAACTTTTCGGGGTCGTAGTAGGCGTTACATACCCTAACCCGCATCGAGTTTTGTTATAGTAGTTCCATGGTTTGCCCGCCGGGGCTGGCGGCTTCAAAGGTAATCGTCGTCCAGTGTCATAATTCAATCCTGGCGTAGTCTTTAGATCATACCCCTGTTTCTGCATGAGATACTTGGATTGAGGGCTATAGAGATACAGAGGCAGTCTCCCGGCATCTGACCCGAGGTCGTCTTCTTCTATGGTGCGGGGATGAGGGTTGTTCGTCCGGCCGAAGATGACTGGATGATCCCCTCCCTTGTGTATTCGGTAGGCGTCTTCTACTGGAGTAAGCTGGATTGCGGTGTACATATTTGTCACCTGTGTGTGTAGGTGAGCGCCTATGCCGTGTTCCATAGCATACATCGTACATAGCTTATTGAGCTCGATGTAGTTCAAAGATAACCCTTTATTGATGAAGTAAGGTATCTTTTCTAGGGGGATTACATCATCAGCGGAGGGGACATTAGTGTGGGCGGCCACATACTTGGCTAGTTCCGGTTCCTCTTCGACTACCCCCTGTATGAACGAAGACTGAGAGGACGACCTAGGAAGCTTGATTGTCAGTGGTCCAGTTGATGGAGCAGAGCATGGGGTAGTTGGCAGACTGGCGACCCCCAGTTTGGCATTCGATGTGGAGCGAGGAGTGGCTGGTTCGCTGGAAGTGTCAGACCTTGCATCGAGGTGACAACCTTTCTTGGGAAGGCGTATTGTCAATGGCCTGTCCGAGGGGTTGAGCTTCCCTGTTTGTGGTTGACTGACTCTTGGTAATCTGATTGTTAGTGGCTCCGTTGTGGGTCTCGGCACTTGGCCGGATCTCGGCAGCCGGATTGTCATCTGCTCCTCTTGCGCCGAGAGGCTGATTGCGTCCTTCCGCAGAGTGGCGGTGAGGGGTGCAGACTTGCCCGGTTTGCGAGCTTGGAGGTGGATCGTCAGGGGTCCTTCTGATCCCGTGGCTGTCTCAGTATGAGCTTGTGCGTCTCCTTCATCCAGGTGCCTCTTCGACTTTTCGTATAAACAGGAGTCCGAGTAGTAAGATTCGACCCCTTTGAAGGGATCGATGTCAGCAAACTCTGTCTTCACGAAGCCGTGTTTATCGACATATTTGAAGCACTGGTGTAGCATGTGTAATGCCTGTGGTTTGTATTACGTATTTCTGGAATACGTGTATGTATTTTATTCTGTATTGCATGATTCTTTGTTTAGTTTTCTTTATGGCTTGGCTTGGTTTATTCTTGGCCCGGGTTGGCTTGGTTCGGTTGGGATTATTTTGGTTCATCATGAACCATGGATGAACCCCCTACCTACCACCACCCATAGTATTTATTGCCATTTCTTCTTTCTCTCTCTTCATTACTCATCTTCTTCTTCCTCATTTACTTCCTTACCTACCAGAGAGAGGAAAGAGAGGTCTAGGCAAGTACAACTTGCTTTATGGAGGAACTCTAATTTTATTGCTTCATTCTTTTCCTTACAGCATTTTAACTTACTTTAGAACTTGACATTTTCACTTTCCATGGCTAGATTCTTCTAGATCTAAGTTTATTTTATTTTTGGATTTCTTGGGTTTTGATCTACTTAATCTTGTTATTTCTATGTTTTGATGGTTCCATGTTGTAGAGAATTTCGTTCTACCCCATTTTGACCTATGGTAGTTCAGATTTGGGCTCCGGATGATAGAATTATGCAGCTTGGAAGCCATGGCTTATGGTGTACTTCTTCTCGAAAATTTTGGAGAAGAAGCACAGTTTCGAGCCGCATGATAGCACTTGACCGCATGAATATTCATGCGGAAAGTCAGCTTCAAAACCGCATGCACTATCAACTGGACTTGACCGCATGACAAGTTCATGCGGCAAGTATTTAGTTCGGCCGCATGAGGCTCTTGTACTTCTAGCCGCATGGGGCCCTTCTTTCCGAACCGCATATGCACCTTTGCTCCCAGCCGCATAGGCATTGCTCCCCGCTGCCGCATGGGACTTCGCCCATCCGAGCCGCATGAACTCCAATACTTGCGAGCCGCATAGACCGCAGTCTCCCGCTGCCGCATGAGGACCCGAGTCCTCTCAGCCGCATGACTGACTGATCCCGACCCGCATAGACCCTGATTTCCTTCAGCCGCATGAGACCCCTCCATAAGCTTCTGCAGCCGCATACGCCGCACGCCCGTACTGCCTTGAGACCGACCTTTTCGAGCCGTATGAACTCGGATTTCGGGCCGCATGAACCCATATCCATTCAGCCGCATAGGCTGTTCTCTTCCAGCCGCATGTGATCATTCCTGGCCGCATATGCCTTAGCCGCATGGCTCTTCTATAGCCCTGAATATTAATATTTTATTAGATATTTTACGTCCATTTTATATCCTTACGCCTTTTGTCCTGAACTTGAAAATCATGAATTCATTTGTATGTTTGGAATTGATAATTGAACACGACATGATAGTGACCCGTAGTGGTGCACTCCTGACATGATAACCTGGCATGACCTGATAGTGGCCCGTCGTGGCGCACTCTTGACAAAGTACACCTGACATGATAACCTGACATGATTTTTCGAATAGCTATTGCGACGGCTACCTGACATAACATGACCTGTATAATTGATCCTGACACCGTGGGCGATTGTGCTTGTACAAATAATCCAGTCCTGTCTTGCATCATGTCTAGGAGGGGACTCCTGAGTACCACGGTCAGGAGTACCTACTGAAATGGACTAAGGTTAATGACTAGTATAATTCACTAGACATGAAGAGATGTTCTCCAGTTACAGGCGATCCCGTTATCCCGGCCGCAAATGTTTGGACTTGTAGCCTGCCGACGAGTAGGGCACATTTCCAGCCCACTGTCATGTGGGGCACTCTTGATTGTCACTTAAATAATTGAACTCTATTGTCACTCTAATGCATTGTACTCCCTGAATTGTCACTATAATGATTGCCTGGATAACCTGGATAGCTGCAGGGCCTGTGACTACTTGGAGCATCTCATTGCATCTTGCTAGTAACTAGGAATTGTGATAACCCTAGTTAGTTAACGTAGAAAGCCGTAGGCAATGATTGGCCGTGATTGCTTGGATGGAGTCTAGTCCAGTATAGTATTGTCTAGAATTGATTGATTGTAAGATTGTACCAGAATGATTGAAGGATTGTCACTCCAGATTGTCACTATAATGATTGTCACTCCAGAATATTACTTGACCTGATTTCTTATATTTATCTTGCCGATAAATGGTGAGAGAAACCAAGTTTCGTTCAGACGAAGGGTTACAACCCCGGTCCTTGTTTGGTTTACGGGTTGTAACCTGGCTATCTGAATAGTCCCATGGTTATCTCATCGTATATCATCCTGTCATGCTTTCTTTCCATATGTCCTATATTTTAGTGATTCTATACAAGATTGTCTTTTATAATTACCCATCATGCTTTTTCTTAACTACTGCCTTTTATTATGTAATTATACTTTGTGCTAATTTGCTGGTTTTAGTTCTTAAGTGAAGCCTCCTTTGTGGCACTTGCTCTTTCTGGGGTCTGACCCAGTTGGTTTTGTATGGCCAGATACCGGAGCAGCACCAAAGGATCGCCCTGCTTTTCAGCCCGATGGTGGTCACCAGGCGTAACCAGGGCAATGAGTGGGTTTATTTTTGCTCTCCCACTCTATTGTAAAATTATTCTTTTGAGACGTTTAGCCGCCGAGCAAGTGTTAGCTCGTTTGCAACTTTATTTACTGTCTGCCTACGGGCTGTAAGCATGATTGGCAACTCGAGGTTGATCATGTATGACTTAAACTCTTGCTAGTCCTTACATTTTGTACGACTAGCTTCATGATCATCTGGATATATAATATTTGGGACGCCTTACAATTGTATATTTGGTGATCTGATATCTTGTGATTATTATTAGTTGGTTGAGATTGAGACAATAGGTTATTTTATGACCTTAAGAGACTGATGGATTGTAGTGAAACCCTCACATATCTAGACAGCCGTGACCGTATAGCGGTGTGGATTCTATTCCGTTATACGTAGCTGGCTATGTCTGCCCCCGCTCTCCAGTATTCTGGTTCTGGGGCATGACAGCGTGGAAGGCACGATCATATAATCGTGTATCCATGGGCGCCCCAAGAGGATGTTGTAAGAAGTGTCTGTATCTATGACGTAGCAGGTGACCTCGGATTGGAGATCACCAATCTGACACTTCAGACGAATCTTCCCGATAGGGTAGGTCCTGCCCGAATTGAAACCGCTGATGGCGGTGCTTGTAGGTGTTAGGCGATGCATTGGAATACGGAGATGATGTAGCAGACCTTTCGGGATGATGCTTATGGAAGAGCCAGGATCAATGTGCATCCGATCCACTTTTACGTCGCCGATGTATCCCGTGTAGTATAGCGGGCGATCATGTAGGTTGGTTTTGATGAGCATGTCCTGCGGAGTGAAGACGATGTTGGGCATTGCTTCCGTGCAGGCACTATCTTGGAGATCCATGGTTGAGTCCTCCCCAGTGAGGTTAGATTGAGCGAGATAGGCATCAGCATTTTGGAGTGCTTCGCTCAATGCAATACGAACGTCTTTGGAGAGCCTCAGGAGTTCATATAATGACAATTTGGCCGGAGTGTTAGCCAATTGTGCTAAGATGTCAAAGTTGTAGGGCCTCTCTAGCCCTTGGGCTGCGTCCTTTCGGAGAGATTTGTCGAAGCGAGTCTCCTTCGGCCTAGGCTTGTCGGTCGTCGAAGGCTGAGCCGGTCCCAGAGCATCAGTTGCAGTGGGTTGATGATTTTCAGCTGGACTATCAACCACAGGTTGGGATTGCGCTCCGGACCGCGTGACGACGGCTGTAGCTTCCTCATCGTCTGCTAAAATTGTGCGGCAGGTCTTGATTTTTCCACTCTTTTTGTTGGTGGGAGATGGTGTGGGCCGAGTTACTTCTGATACCAAGTTTGGATGGACCCACATGACCTCTCCTCTTGAGGTGGTGAGAGGTACTAGACCAGCAGCTTGTTCTCGGGGCGGGGGAAGATTGGTAATCTCTATTGTCGCGAGAGGGACGGGAATTACCCCGTCTTGGGTCTCCGTTGGAGGGAAGTTGCCGAATTGTACGGACACCATATTGGCTGCTACGGTTACCTCTTCGAAGTCGATGGCCAGAGCGTTCGAATCAATGAGGCTTTGGATGTACCGTTTTAGTTGGTAGCAGTCATGTGTAGCGTGGTGTACATAACGGTGGTAATGGCAGAACTTCGGGTTCTCCAAATCAGCCGGCCGAGGCTCCCGTCTTGGTGGAGGAAGCTGAATTCTACCTCCTTGTATAAGCATGTCTAAGATAGGCTTGACGTGGCCGTCTTCGAAAGAGTAAGTGATCTGAGGCCATTGCTTGTCTGTTGGCTGTGGCTCGGGCTTTTGGGCCGTGTCGGCCACCATAGCCTGTTTTCCCTTGCTGTCCCGATTGTTGGAGGGGTTACCCCTATTATCGTTGTTGAGACGCTTGCCCTTGTTTTTTCCTTCTGAGATGTGCAACCCCAGTTGGCGGGCCTTCTTCAGTCGTTCTTCAGCGCTTGTGGCGCTGATGATGAACGCCTTCCAATCTTTGAATTGACTCTCGCCCATCCAGAGACTGATCGTTGGAAGCAATCTCTTTTGGCAGATTTCGATCAAAGAAGAATCCGGATTCTCGGAAGGCAGCTTCATGGCGGTCTGGCGGAACCGCTCGATGTAGTTCCTTGTTAGCTCCTTCTCCCCTTGGACGACGTCCATGAGAGTGGACATAGTGATGTCTTGTCCTACTTCATAGAATCGTTCCAAGAACATGCGCTTGAAGCCGGCGAAGGAATGGATGCAGTTGTCCGGTAGATTGCGGTACCAATCAAAGGCGACTCCTTCCAATGCTCCAATGAATAACCGTATGAGGATCGCATCTTCATGGGGCAGATGGTCGGTGGTGACCTCAAAGTAAGTGATGTATCGACTTGCTGAGGTTTTGCCATCATACGGGTTGATGTTGAACGGCTTATATCTTGGTGGGAATGGAACATCCCTCCACTCAGCAGGATATGGTTGCCGTATTCTGAGATCTTGAGCGTTTTCTCGGGCATGAAATATGGCACGGAGCTCTTGGACCTCTCTTCTTACTTCTCGGGTCTCATCTGTCGCAGCGGGGGCTGTTATTTCGGGAGAATTATTGCCCAGGTTTGGTGCCGCTGAGTTTGAATCTATATTGACCGCGGGGCCTGTGTTTGTTTGACCAGGCGCTCCTCCTTGTAAAGTGGGCAGGGCCACTTTAATCTCGTCTACAGACTTGACCAAAGCAAGTAATATGGCTTCGAGACTGTCGATGCGCTGGCGATCACTGGAACCACCTTGATCGCTGTCCGTCATGAACACCGTTCTTACGTGAGGAGTGATGGAAGGAACGGTGGAGGATGTGCCCTCTGAGTCGTACCCATGCACCGAGAAGTCATCGGGATAGGTAGGAATGTTCTCTTCGGGCTCGGACTCGGAGGGAACGGTATCCCCAGCTTCAGAGCTTGCCTTGTCTTGAGAGTTACGGATGTCCTCGGGGGCATCAGCGTCCGTTGCTCCTGATGGAAGAGTTGTTTGTGCGGACTCGGTTCCTTGGAACATCGGATTGTTGCAGATGTTCGGAGGAGTGTTACCCCCAGCTCCTTCAACCCCCAGCGATGTGGATGATGAATTTCCCATCGAGGTAAATTTCGTCTTTGAACGGGTGTGTTGGAATACACCAGTGGAGGGCAGCCGTTTAGACGACAGTTTCTTAGTTGTAATGGTTGATATCTTCGGACTGGAGACGCTCGTTTTCTTCCTCCTCTCTTCGACGGGAACTTTTTGAGTAGAATTGCAGGAGACAACAGGAGGTGCCTCTTCTTCTGAGTTCGGGTGCTGTAGCCTTTGGAAGGCGGATGGCCGAGCTTCCGTCATTGCCGCGTTGTTGCAGCAGCAATTGACGATGATTTGGGTGCAGCGATGCCCAAGCGAGGACTCTTTGCACACCGATACTCCTTCTCTTTCCTTACGTTTGTGGAGGATCGTCTCCCGCAGGTCAGAGGAACCACTCTGTCTGTTTGCCGCGGGGGGCTGGACTTGAGTGGTTGTATACAACTTTCCATCCGAGGTCCGTGTGATAGTCAACGGGACGCTCCGATAGTCAGAGGTTGGGACAGCTGACTGGGCTCGATGAGCCCGCGCTGCCCTAGACTTCCTCCTTCTAGCACTTGTGGGTGCGTAATAGGAGGAGTCCAAGTTGAATGCCACAGAATCTGGCTTATCATACAGAGAATCAGGGTCGGGACCGTATGAGAGACGGTCGAAGACCGATCGAGAGAAGCGTGGAACGGACGCTATGCCGCCAGAGTTGGGTACCGTGCAGGCTGTCTGCATGCGGTCATCTTCTGCTGTCGGATGAGTTATCTTTGGGCGGTTAGGAGTCACGATCGTGCAGGCTGGCCGCATGCGGTTGGCAATAGTGGCCGCATGGGTTCTCTGTAAGCGACTGCCTCCTGTAGCCTCATGTGTTTCATCTATGTGATTGGCGACTGTAGCTGCATGAACTATGTGGCTGCCAGATGTGACCGCATGATTCTTCTTCATGCGGCCAGCGACTGTGGTCGCATGAGCCTTTTTCACTCGGCTAACACCCCTATGCGGCTCAGTTCGCATAGAGTTCCTCTTTGCCTCTGCAAGTCCAGCATCATAGTGTTTTTTTCTGCCGGACTTGGAGACAGCAGAGTTGTCTACGGTCTGAAGTGGGGCTGCAGAAGAGTCCTTCTCACCGTCTTGAGCAACAGAGGGTACACCGTCGGGGGCTTGGGGAGGAACAAATGATTTTGGCCTCCACTCTTTGCGAGCCTTCGTCGTGCGGGTGCGCTTCTGGACCGGGCCAGCGCTTCCTTCGGAGAGCATCTCTTCAAACGCTTGTTGGTCGAAGCGGACGACTATCTTTTGTTGCGTAGAGCCAAGTTTGGCTGCATCCGATTGCGTCACCAACTCCTCAGCCATGGAGAAGTTTGTCCCCAGCAGAGTCGCCATCGTGTTTGCCATTGATTGTAAAAGTACAGAACAATTATCGGAGGACTGAACTTAGACTCACAATACAAACTCGCTTGTACAAAGAAAGCCTAGGGACGAAAACCTAGGTACAGCAGTCTAAGTACAATTGTTTATTTTAGATTCTGGGGGGTGACGATAGAGGCTCGAGAAGGCGACGGCAGTCCTGCCTTACTCCTTGGACGATCGGTATGTAGCCTTGGCTTCTTGTGAAAAGATGGTTGGCGTTGACGAAGAAGTGCTCTTTTTGCTCCTCTGTTGCTCTCCTGGCTTCTCTCTCTCTCTCTGTGTATTCTCTCTCTGACTCTGTATATTTTTTTATTCTTTTTGTTGCCGGCCTCTGTGCAAAGAAATGATGCTGGCTATTTATAAGAGTGGGGTATGACCATTAGGGTTTGCTAATGATCATTGTTTTGGAATGTCGGCGCTCCTTCAATCTATCTGAACCCTTGGTCCTGATTACAATGAATCTCGGCCATTAATGAGGATAGCACCGAATCTTGTGAGCAATTAATGTTGATTGCTTTAAATCTTTATGATTGATTATACCAATGCCCGATTGCTCGCCACGTGTCCTATTGGCTTGATGATAAATGATATGCCTTGATCTCAGTAATTATGATGATGATGTCAAATATATTTGTTGAGATTCGATTAAATCGTTGATTGATTCGATGCCACGTGTTTTAATTGTGGGTCCTGCCAG
Source organism: Iris pallida (assembly GCA_029216955.1). Lineage (NCBI taxonomy): Eukaryota > Viridiplantae > Streptophyta > Magnoliopsida > Asparagales > Iridaceae > Iris > Iris pallida. Next base: position 7,489,045 of record JANAVB010043017.1, read on the forward strand.
AGCCGTATGGGATAGGCAAGACTTGAACCGCAGGGAGATAATCTTCATGAGCCGCATAGGACAGTGCTTCGTCGAACCGCAGGAAACGAACTCTCAATGAGCCGCATATGTATAGTCTTTGCGAGCCGCATGAGCTAGCGTTGTATTGAGCCGCAGGGGCTGAGCTCTCAGTGGGCCGCATATGGCTGATTTCTGCTAGTCATATAGGGTGACTTCTTAGTGAGCCGCATGAAGATGTTCTCTATTTAAGCCGTATGAGATTTGCCACGTGGCAACCTAAGATTTCTGACGGATCGGGTTAGAGATCTTCTTCTTTTCCCGAAGAGTCTGTCATTATGGCAGAGTCATTATGACACTTTATGCCAGAGCCGCCACAGTCGTCAAATCGTGTCAGAGCATTAAATGAGACCACTATTCAAAGGGCCAGCTGTAGGAAAGGATCTCAGGGGGACACGTGGCATGGATCGAGCCGCATATTCCTGCTGAACCGCATACACTCTCGAGCCGCATGAGACAGAGAGTCTTCCTTTGAACTGTATAAGACAGCCCCCATATGAGCCGCATAGGTTTCGTATCCGGAGCCGCATGGACCATTATTCTGATATTTTCCATGCTTCTACAATGAGGTGTAGTGGGGCACAAGTTTGTGCTATGTGGAAGTATTTTCCTAGAAGGAAAAAGGATTAAATCCAACAAGGATGCAAGTTAATTTTTGTTGTGCGGACTCGGACTCGAACACGGACTCCAGGATGTCTCGTGCATGCACGGGAGTGTTCGGGGGGTAGGCGTGGACTAGCACACTTCTATGCTGATTGTGGGATGATCTAAAATATCAAACTCTATTTTTGAGTATTGGTATTTTAGTCCCACATCGGATAGGAGAAGAGGTGAAGTCTCAACTCCACTCTATAAATAGAGCCCCTTGGCCTCCTTTGAAAGATGCACCAAGAAGAGAGTTGAGGGAGTCTGTTAAGTCCAGGAAACCCGTTCAAGTCTCAAATATTGACTTACGAGCGTTCCAGAAGTTCTTCGTGAACTTGCTGGTTCCTGGAAGCTGTTCGTGCTCGTGTGGGACGAATAAAGCTTTGAGCAACGGTGGTCCATTCACCCCAGCAGGAGTTATTTCATCTTCGCCAGTCATCTTTTTTGTTGGTTCTGTCAGGATTCTATTAACGCACCTTCGGTGAAGTGTTTGCGTTGATATTATCAGAATTCTGTTTGTGCACCTTCTGTGAAGGATATCACTTGTGGAATCTCTCTTACGTACCTTCTGTGAAGTGTTACGTTCTGTGCACCTTCTGTGAAGGGTAGCACTTGTAGAATTTTACTACGTACCTTCTGTGAAGTGTTACGTAATAACGATTGTTTGTACAATTGTTACGATATTTCAGTTTTCTATCGAAAATTGTGCCTCGGCACTAACAATCTCAAAGCTTTATTGAGAAGATGGATAATTCTCGTGCTTCGCTCATCGATACCGGCTTTAACAAGTTGGAGAAATTCGATGGTGAACACTTCCAGATATGGAGACGAAAGGTCACTTTAAATCTTCAACTGAATGTTGATCACGTGCTGTCAGAAGAAGAACCGATCGTTCCAACCATTGGATCTGCTGCGGCTGTGGCCGCTGCTACGACCAAGCAAGCAAAGTGGAAGAGAGAAAACAGTATATGCAAACTAATGATACTCAATTCTATGGAAGACTCTCTGGCTGAGTCCTACTCCAAGAAGACATCTGCCAAAGAGATATGGGACTCCTTGGGAAAGCTCTATGAAGATGACGAGAACAGGTCCAAGATCTTCATGGTAGAAAAATACCACAAGTGGACCTTCGAAGACGAGAAGGCGATGCTGTCCCAAGTGAAGGAGTTTCTGAAGTTGCGTAAAAAACTAGAAGACGAGAACATGCCCCTCGTCGACAAGTTTGTCGTTGGAGGGATCGTCGCGAAACTTCCTATAGAATGGAGCAACTTCTATGCAAGGATGCATCGAAAGAAGATAGAAATTAGCTTGGAAGATTTCTTGCAAGAGATCCATGTTGAGGACGAGATGCGCTCTCAACAGAAGATGGATACTCTGTCCAAACAACTGGCGAAGGCAAATCTGGTCCAAACCAGAGAGTACCAGGGGAAGCAGGCTGCTTCTCATCGCAAAAAGAAGGACTTCACGAATCTGAAAGTGAAGGGTCCTGCTTTGAAGCAGCAGAAGTCCAAGTCCCATGTGACTTGCTTCAATTATGGCAAGAAGGGCCACTACAAATCCGAATGCAAGTCCAAGCCCAAAGAACAAAGTGAGCCTAGTAAGGTTTCTACGATTACTAATCTAGTTGCCATGATAGCACAGGTTGCAACTGTGGGGGCTGACTTGGACTGGTGGATAGACACTGGTGCGACCTGCCATGTCTGTTCAGACAAAGACTGGTTTGTCTCTTATGAGCCAACTTCAGAGAAGGTCATAATGGCAAACCAGGCACAAGCTGAAGTACTGGGGATCGGGACGGTGGAGCTGAAACTCACATCGGGGAACACTCTGACGCTTCAAGGTGTGAAGCATGTTCCAGTAATTTCTAAGAACCTGATCTTTGGAAGTCTGCTCTGCAACGCAGGCTTGAGAATGGACATCAATGCTGGCCAGTTGGTGATGTCCAAGAAGGGTACATTCTTCGGGAAACCTTTCCAAACTGAAAGAATGTACAAGATTCAGCTTGTTGTAACCCAGCATGATAATATAAATGCAATCACTTTTTCTGATTATTCTCTTGAGTTGTGGCATAATAGGCTAGGACATGTTCATTGTAAAAGGATTAACAGAATGTCTAGTCTAGGACTTATCTCCAAGTGTGGGGGTAAGGTAGAGAAATGCGAAGTATGTGCTCAGACGAAGATCACAAGGAAATCCTTTCACAGGGTCCATCGAAGCACAGATCTTCTGGAGTTGGTTCACTCAGATATCTGTGACTTCAAATAATTCTCTACAAAGGCCGGGATGAAGTATTTCATTACTTTCATCGATGACTTCTCAAAGTATGCTTTCGTCTACTTGCTCAAGTCTAAAGATGAAGCATTCGAGAAGTTCAAGGAGTTCAGGGCCGAGACTGAGCGGCAAATTGGACAACAACTCAAGAGGTTAAGGAGTGATCGAGGCGGGGAGTATCGGTCTCATAAATTCTTATCATTCTGCAAAGAACATGGAATCATCAATGAGACAACGGCTTCGTACTCTCCTCAATCCAACGGAGTAGCAGAAAGGAAGAACAGAACGTTGATAGAGATGATGAACTCCATGTTATTGACCGCGGGTCTTCCAAAGTGTTACTGGGAAGAAGCTGCACTAACGGCAACGTTCATTCTGAACAGAGTGCCATATGCAACTTCCGACATAACTCCTCATGAACTCTGGTTCAAAGTCAGACCTAACTTGAATGTCATTCGAGTGTGGGGGTGTCTGGCTTATGTGAAGCTCCCGGATCTGAAGATTCAGAAGCTGGGGACAAGGACTACGAAGGCGATCTTCTTGGGGTATGTCGAGAAGAGTGATGCTCGGAGATTCCTTGATATCGAGTCAAACCATATCATCGAATCTCGTGATGCTGAATACTTTGAAGACAAGTTTGCTAAACATAAGAATATTGTTCTCGCGGATCTTCCGGAGAATGATGAGGGTACAAAGCAGACAAAAGTCTTTAATGAACTAGTAGTCCAAGATGAAGCTGTCGTCAAGGAGACACCAGCTGAACCAGAACTCGCTGAGCCGTCAACTAAGCGAACAAGGAGGCCGAAAGACTTCGGAGTGACTTCGTCACCTATCATGTGGAAGCAAATCCGCTTACCTATGATGAGGCGATGAAGACCAGAGATGCTGTATTCTGGAAGGAGGCGATAGACAACGAGATTGACTCAATCACCTCCAACAACACATAGGTATTGGTTGACCTGCCAGAAGGAGCAAGACCCATCGGATGCAAATGGATCTTCAAGAAGAATATGAAAGCAGATGGAACCATTGACAAGTTCAAGGCCAGGCTAGTGGCCAAGGGGTTTGCTCAGAAGCAGGGGATCGACTACTTTGACACTTATGCTCCAGTAGCTCGGATGACAACCATCAGATTGTTAATTGCTCTAGCAGCAATACACAAGCTGGTGATATATCAGATGGATATGAAAATGGCATTCCTTAATGGCGAGCTGACCGAAAAGATCTACATGCAACAACCAGAAGGTTTTGTCGTCAGAGGTCTGGAAGACAAAGTCTGCAAGTTGATGAAGTCTCTGTATGGTTTGAAACAAGCTCCCAAAATGTGGCATGAGAAGTTTGACAAGGTGATAAGGTCAAATGGCTACAGGGTCAGTGAAACAGACAAGTGTGTCTATACAAAGTTTGCTGACGGAAGAGGAGTAATCGTATGTCTTTACGTGGACGACATGCTAATCCTAGGTACGGATTTAAGCTGTGTCACAGAGACAAAAAAATTTCTCTCGACCAAGTTCAGTATGAAGGACTTGGGGGATGCCGACGTAATCTTGGGGCTCAAGATCATCCGGACAGGCACTGGAATAGCGCTGTCACAATCTCATTATATTAAGAAGATGCTCACTCGCTACGGGTATCAAGATCTTCCTTTTATTGATACACCGTACCGGAGTGATCAGAAGCTGGAGCCAAATTCGAGGGAAAGCGTCAGGCAGTTGGAGTACGCTAGCGTCATCAGAAGCTTTATGTACGCTACTACTGCCACAAGGCCTGACATAGTTTTTGCAGTAGGAATGCTGAGTCGGTTCACTAGCAATCCAGGTGTTGAGCACTGGAAAGCTGTGAAGCGTGTTATGAGATATCTACAGCGGAGATCCGTCAGTAGTGGAAGGCTTCAGTGATGCTAGCTGGTGTTCAGATATGGAGAGCGAGTATTCCACAGGTGGATTCGTATTCGCCATGGGCGAAGCTGCTATATCGTGGAAGTCGAAGAAGCAGACTATGTTATCTCGCTCCTCCATGGAATCTGAATTCTTTGTATTGGATGCTGCTGCAGATGAAGCAGAGTGGCTTCGGAAGCTCATGTATGATCTTCCGGTGGTTGGGGCTCAGATACCGGCAATACCGATATACTGTGACAACCAGACGGCAGCAGCAGTGGCATCAAATGAACTCTTCAACGGAAAGAAGAGAACGGTGCGGTTGAAGCACAGAGCAGTACACGATCTTATCAAGAGAGGTGTTATTGCAGTGATTGATGTTCGGAGTCAGGAGAACCTGGCGGATCCGTTCACCAAGGGCCTCAAGCGCCAGCTGGTCGATGACACAGCTTGTAAAATGGGCTTGAAGGCATTCTGATATTGTGTTATTACATTCCTACCATAAAGTTTTATGCTATTAGTTCAAAGAGAAATCTACTAGGCATCTAGCTTTTGGTTCAAGGGAGGACTATTAACCAGAAGAATATCAGGAACGGTGGGTACTTGTCCTATGTGACATGGAGAGGTTACGGACCTACAACCACTGTTGTCTACTGTTGTTTTCTGTGGAAAACGGATCCTGTGGGAAGGTTGGCTTAAATGCCTTAATGAGTTCTCAGGCAGAGTGAATGCCTGGAGTGCTTTACAGGAAGCACGGTAGCACAGCACTACAAGGAGTGTAACTCCATGCTACAGTGGGGTGACTCCATCATGAGGTTCCCAGGTAGGGGTAATGCCTCGGCTTTGCAAGCCAAGTCACAGCGGAGTAGCACCGCAAATAGGCAGGTAGCCTAATGCTGTATGATAATCGTAATAAAGAGAGGTAGACAGCACTACAAAGAGGACGATATCCTCATGTTACAGTGGCATGATACCACGAAGAGGTACCAGGTAGGGTAAAGCCTCGGCTTTGCGAGCCATGTCATAGCGGCGTAACACCGCACGGAAGCGTAAGGCTTCATGCTGGGTAGTTTGGCACTACAAAGAGGCGTGTGACCTCATGCTACAGTAGTATGACACTACGATGAGGTACCCAGGTAGGATAAAGCCTCGGCTTTAGGCCATGTCATAGCGGCGTAGCACCGCAAAGAAGCGCAATGCTTCATGCCATGACTCTTTATAAAGAACTCACCTATAGTGTATGGACAGAGATATCAGGCCGTCTCTTGAGGGTAAACTTGTAGACGCCCAAAAAAAATTATACACTGAAACCAGGCTGGCACAAGGCCTTCAATGTGCAGCCAGAAGCACAGTTGATGTCATTATGTGAGTAGGAAGAATTGCAGTTATGATGCAGAATTCTAGGCTTAGTCTATTCTTGTATCATGCTGTTATTTAACCTATGCGAAAAGATTCAAGTCGTAGCGACATCTCTCCTAATGCATGATGGGCAGTAACTGTGGGGAACGCTCAACCCATATATTGAGATATGTGGGAGATTGTTGGTGTTTTTGCCTTTGGACTAGAAAAGATAGTCCCACATCGGCTACACCAAATGGTGAGTATCTCAATATAATGCATTGCTTGTGTTGAGGTGTGCACATGAGGTGTAGTGGGGCACAAGTTTGTGCCATGTGGAAGTATTTTCCTAGAAGGAAAAAGGATTAAATCCAACAAGGATGCAAGTTAATTTTTGTTGTGCGGACTCGGACTCGGACACGGACTCCAGGATGTCTCGTGCATGCACGGGAGTGTTCGGGGGGTAGGCGTGGACTGGCACACTTCTATGCTGATTGTGGGATGATCTAAAATATCAAACTCTATTTTTGAGTATTGGTATTTTAGTCCCACATCGGATAGGAGAAGAGGTGAAGTCTCAACTCCACTCTATAAATAGAGCCCCTTGACCTCCTTTGAAAGATGCACCAAGAAGAGAGTTGAGGGAGTCTGTTAAGTCCAGGAAGCCCGTTCAAGTCTCAAATATTGACTTACGAGCGTTCCAGAAGTTCTTCGTGAACTTGCTGGTTTCTGGAAGCTGTTCGTGCTCGTGTGGGGCAAATAAAGCTTTGAGCAACGGTGTAATGCCCCGCTCCGCACAGTGCATTATGCTGAGTCGTTGACTCGAAGAGTTACGTTGACCCGATTACGTATCGATGCGAAATGATACAAAGTGTTGAGTTGTCCCGAGGAATACATCAAACTAAGTCGATGCGAAGAGTTGCCTTGTCCCAAAGAATGCATCGAGTGAATCGATGCGAAGCGCCGCGTTGCCTCGAAGGATAAGTGCGTTGAGACGGCTCGAAGATTCTAAGAAATCGAATCGACCAAGGCGCAAGTCTGAATCGATGCAAGTATTGATTTTAGTTGGTTTCATGTGCAGGCTATACGTTTACGCTGAAATGTTAGAGGTCGATCTTTTGCCTTATTCAGTAAGGGGTCCGCGAAAGCAAAACGTCGCCTTGCGACGGACTGAGGCGTTGGCACGACAAGCCCAAATCGGACGTATAATTCAATAAGCACGAAATGCTCGAATGGCTAAGTCAGGAGAGTGGCCGTGCAACAAAGCTATGAAATCGAGCCACATCGGCTCGGCGAAACGACAAAGGCGTATCGACTCAAGGTGGGAGGATTGACTTCTTTTTACTCCTTCATTCGATAAGTCAAATATATCATTGTATGCTGAGTTAACCTATCAACGCCATGGGCGTGGCTCGATAGAGAGATAAACGTAGTGCGTGTCAAACACTAGATAGAATAATTGAAATGAATCGTACGGCAAACGTACGAGTCGCTATGGAACATTGGATATCGCAAAGGCGAGCGCTTTGGTGCGCAAGCCGCAAGAACATGGGATAACTGTACTCGGCGAGTGCCTTAGTGCACGAACCATACCGTGCCTTCGTGCACGAGTTAGAACGGCTAGAACATTGAAAGACAATAGGCGAGCGCCCTAGCGCACAAGCCACGGACATTGAATGCTAAGTCATAGAACATCAGAATACGGTCGAAACGTGCCTACGTGCACGGGATAATAAAAGATGGCTTCGTTGCGAAAGAATACAGTTGTGGCATGAATGTGGCAGAACTGTCGGATATGACATAATGCCTCGAAAGGTGTTCGGGACCTTCGTGTCGTTCGGTTGACGAGCATTGAGTTGAGGCATGATGCCATTGAAACATTGAAACGAAGAATAAAACGTAAGAACAAAGAAAGTTAACGGAAGAAATACGAGATAATAATGCGGCATGGTTTCCTTTCGAAATGTCCACGGCCTTCGGGCGTTCGTTGAGGACATTCGGGCGTTGTGCCAATTGAAATAGAGATAAGCGAACTTGCTTGGTTGTTTGAAAGATAAGATTCGTTGCATGGTCAAATGGACTTAAAGATATAAAAGCCCGTGCATGGGTATTCCCTCGAACGCGGCGCGCCAGGGCGCTGGGACCGTTCGGCCTAGGAGGGATTCGTTTACAGTATTGTTGGTGCACTTCATTTAGAAGGGTAGCGACCTTCTGGTGAATGTGATAAGCCATTTGCTGCGATTATTTCGGTGGCCTCTGATGTTGGTTAGCAACCGCACAGTGTCAACATCGTCTTATGTTTCGATTCGATAAATATAAGTCCATTCTAGCCCGAAAAGCTAGTGACCTTCATATAGATAAGGGCGATGGGTTTGGAAGTGCAAGGTATGCGTATATCCTGCATGGAAGGATTCTGAATAGAGAGCACTTATAACATGACGGGGAAAACAGATAGGCGTATTCACCTTGCGCCGGTGCAAGGGCGAGTGCATCGATATTGCTAAGTTGCGCCACGAATCAAACACGAGAATGCTTGCTTGCCTATTCAATTCGATAACATGCTTGCTATGATAACATGCTTTACGCTTTCGAATATGCCATGAAATTGACCCTAAGGAGAACATAGCAAGATCATAAGCTAAGTTGCATGATTCAACATAAATATTAAAATTTCGGTTTGGAAAGAAGATCTTTGCTTCAGTACATGCGAGGACGAACGTACTGATCCCCCACCAGCTTCATGCAGGGTGCAGGGAATGGATTGCTCGCGGCGAAGCGTTGCTTAAACGCGTTGAGGCTTGGAATACCGAAGCGTATTGAAGCGTGCGATCGCATTGACGCTCGGACTCGCGACAGGATTGATGCAGCCGAGATATAGAAGGCATGATGTATGGAACGGCAAAATCCTTTATGGGCAAGAGAGAACCTGAGTGTTGTAGCCAATCTGGTAAATTCCGTCGGGCTATCGAAAGCCTTTGTAATCTGATTTCGAATATCAATAAAGAGAATCGTTTTCGTATACTCTGTTTTCCTTTCATTGTTAACATTTAATTCAAAGATAACCATTTGAGAACTTGTCATCTTGTCTTGCACGAGCGCAACTCCAGGCTCGTGCGGCATCACGCCCTAGCGAGGACGATGATTCGGGTGATTCCGGGTCGGGGCGTGACAAATTGGTATCAGAGCTTTAGGCTCAATTTCCTCTGGACGCTTGCTTCATTTCAGTTCTAAAAGTTGCCCACCACCAATCGAAATCACTCTTGACTCTACTCGATGCCGCACTGGATGTTCCATACAATAAGTCTAATACAAATCATGTAATTTTGTCGCGTGTTGTTTGAAAATTACATGGTGTTAGTTGGAAAAGTCGGAAAAGGTTTGTTGCTGCAAGTGCAACAAGTTGCGAGATATGAATTCGAGAATTTGTTGCCATAGATGCAACACGTCATGAATTGTGGTTTGAGATATTCGTTGTTTACAACGAACGATACGAGAAATGTTGGTTTCATCGATACAATGATAGTCGTGGAATGTTGCTGCAGCAATTGCCACGCGTTGATTGTAATGATGCGTTGAAAAGAAAATGAAAGTTGATATGGAATGTGTCGGACGGATTCACATATCGATTTTTAATGTACGTTATGATGAAAAGCGATAAGTCAATATCGAATGTGTTGAACGGATTTGGGCATTGACTTTGAATGTCGGAAATAAATCTTTGCACGATGTGCAATGCGTATTGAAAGGAAATCGATACACGAGGTACGGTAAATATCGAAAATAAATCGTTGCACGATATGCAATGCGTATTGAAAGTAAAAATTATTGCACGTGGTGCAACGCGTATCAAAATAATCGATGCACGAAGTGCAACGGATATCGAAAATGGATTTTGCACAAGATGCAACGGAAGAAAATAAAAGTTATAAATTAAGAAACGAAATCGGTTCGGTTGCGCGCCGAGCTGTGTTGGCAAATGAATGCATTGGCCGAGTTGCGTTGGATTTTGATTAATCAAAGTTACGGTTGTGATCAAGCAAGATCACTGCGGAAATCGTGAGTCGAAAGAGATCGTCGGTTCGTAAAGAGTAAGTTACGACGGAAGTAACTTAATTTCCGGGGGGTATATGGCATACCACCGATGCAATGAATGGCTCGATTCCGAGTGGTATATGCAATACCACTTGTGCGATAAATTGCATTGACGTTTTGTGAGAATTGCGGAAGGTTTGTCCGCAACGGACGGGATAGCACCGAGACTCGATTGAGAATTTGTACGACGGCATGTTGATGCAAGTGTTCTTCGATGATCGGTTAGAACGGTAAGGCGGGACTTGTAACATTGAATGATACGTCGATTGAAAATTATGTGTCGGTCGAATGACGGAAACTAGTGAAACGATTATGCCTTGAGGCAACAATCGGATCGACGGGATAGGAAACTCGAAACGTTGAAATCGAACCGCACGACTTGCGATCTCGATAGAAATGTTCGGCTAGGCAAATCGAATCGTACGACTTGCGATTTCGATAGAAATGTTTGGCTAGGCGAATCGAATCGCACGACTTGCGATTTCGATAAAGAATGTTGGGCGATACGAATTGTGATCGAATCGCACGATGTGCGATTTCGGTCAGAAAGTTGGTTGACGCGAGTAATCGTGCTTAAGAAATAGTTGGTTACGTTACGACAAAACTCATTTGAGTACGACTGAAAACACGCAAAACTTAGAGGACGAGATCGTATGACTTGAGGGTTCGATGTTGGATAATCGGTAACTCAGTTACGCGATCGAAGTATAGCGAGATGCGGCAAATCGGAGAACGAGTCGATGCGTATGGAAAAGTTCATTGTGAACTTGGATGTATGCGATGCGAGTTAAGTTGACGTTGAAACGGATTCAAAGTTGGCCCTTACGTTATCGAAATGGATACGGCGTATTGAGATCGATACGTAAGGAAATGTAAACGATGTGAGAATACAAAATAGAGTGTGCCTCACGCTATGAAATTTTATAACGATACGAGATTGAAACGAACTGGTTGATCATGAACTTTGTGATTTATCAAAGACGGGACTATAAGTCATCGACGATTGCTCGATGCGTATAGCATCTCGTGTGTCGACCGCGAAATAAGATAGACTCGAATTCGATACGGGTATATGTTTTGTAAATGGCGGAATCATCGACGATAGTGCATGACTTTACTCGGAGGATAGTTGCGCATCAGTTGCGCCGATAGAAATGGTTATGTACGGATTTGGGTAGTCGCATAGAAATCGTCGGAACGTGATTTGGCTCCGAAATAAGATATAGCATGGTTCGTAGTAAACTGTCCTCCGGTGATGATCCATAATTATCGAACGTAGCTTCGGGGCAGCTGACCCTAGAAGACTTGACCGCCAAATCAAATTGAATGTTGCAGACCGTAAGATGACCCATGCGATATCGCATATGAGAGTGCACCGATAACAAATATAACACGGTGCATGTTGACGGTAAGTCTAGGCGATCGAGAATTGTTGGAACAACTTTCGATTGAGAGTGATATAGTTAGATTTGAGTATTCGTCGGATGAATGCTTGAATGGTTATGTTGGTCAACGATCAAACTAGAAATTCACCAACGAACTTGGTGATTCGGATAGGCGATTGCGAGATTCGTGCGATGCACGAGAGAGAACGATAAGAGAATGACTTACGAGTCATGTCGTTAGATTCGGATTCACCTTGCAATTGAGCTTGCGTGAATCGAAATTAAGTTCGATGTTGCGAGACGGATAAGTTGAGAATTTGGCTAGTGAATTCCTACTCGTTAGGAAATCGAACGTAAGGCGTGTCATAAAGACCTCGTGTCAAGGCGATCGTTGTCTTGAGCACCATCGCCTTGATGTAAACTGTTGTGTCGGATAGATTGTGGCCTTTGTGCAATGTCAATTTAAACTTGCGTCGGGAGAAACTGAGCACGGTGTCTAGGTATGTCACCTAGCGGACGTAGTACTGAATGTTGATGTTTTTACAAGTCAACAAGAGAGAATCATGTCGAGAAAGGATACGAAGTAAAACATCGAAAATCGTTGGATAGTGACGCCGAACGCATGGCGTTGCGGAGACTCGTTGCGATCGGATGCGCGACGGCTTGACGCGACGCATAGAATTGATAGTCCCGATGAAACACACAAAGTGAGAAATGCGATTTTTGAATCGTATCGTATGCCTTAACTTTTGTTGGCGGATCGCGTATGTATCAATGTGCATGTGCGCTAGAATTGCGAGAACAAATAATAGAGCCAAGTCCGATCGAGAATACGAGATGTCAAGTTATCGAGAATAAGAGTTACATGTTTGCGTTGTTTCGATATCTTACAACTGAGCTCGGCTGAAATGCATATATTGGTGGGACGCCTAAAATATGTATATGATCCCAAACTAAGTTGTACAATCCCAATGATGGTGAGACGAGATCGTAGAACGATCTAATGAAACCCTTGGAAATTTAGTATTGGTTTCGGTTCGGGACGAACCTTGTTTTGAGTGGTATATTCTGTAATGCCCCGCTCCGCACGGTGCATTATGCTGAATCGTTGACTCGAAGAGTTGTATTGACCCGATTACATATCGATGCGAAACGATACAAAGTGTTGAGTTATCCCGAGGAATGCATCAAACTAAGTCGATGCGAAGAGTTGCCTTGTCCCAAAGAATGCATCGAGTGAATCGATGCGAAGCGCCGCGTTGCCTCGAAGGATAAGTGCGTTGAGACGGCTCAAAGATTCTAAGAAATCGAATCGACCAAGGCGCAAGTCCGAATCGATGCAAGTATTGATTTTAGTTGGTTTCATGTGCAGGCTATACGTTTACGCTGAAATGTTAGAGGTCGATCTTTTGCCTTATTCAGTAAGGGGTCCGCGAAAGCAAAACGTCGTCTTGCGACGGACTGAGGCGTTGGCACGACAAGCCTAAATCGGACGTATAATTCAATAAGCACGAAATGCTCGAATGGCTAAGTCAGGAGAGTGGTCGTGCAACAAAGTTATGAAATCGATCCGCATCGGCTCGGCGAAACGACAAAGGCGTATCGACTCAAGGTGAGAGGATTGACTTCTTTTTACTCCTTCATTCGATAAGTCAAATATATCATTGTATGCTGAGTTAACCTATCAACGCCACGGGCGTGGCTCGATAGAGAGATAAACGTAGTGCGTGTCGAACACTAGATAGAACAATTGAAATGAATTGTACGGCAAACGTACGAGTCGCTATAGAACATTGGATATCGTAAAGGCGAGCGCTTCGGTGCGCAAGCCGCAAGAACATGGGATAACTGTACTCGGCGAGTGCCTTAGTGCACGAACCATACCGTGCCTTCGTACACGAGTTAGAACGGCTAGAACATTGAAAGACAATAAGCGAGCGCCCTAGCGCGCAAGCCACGGACATTGAATGCTAAGTCATAGAACATCAGAATACGGTCGAAACGTGCCTACGTGTACGGGATAATAAAAGATGGCTTCGTTGCGAAAGAATACAGTTGTGGTATGAATATGGCGGAACTTTCGGATATGACATAATACCTCGAAAGGTGTTCGGGACCTTCGGGTCGTTCGGTTGACGAGCATTGAGTTGAGGCATGATGCCATTGAAACATTGAAACGTAAGAACAAAGAAAGTTAACGGAAGAAATACGAGATGATAATACGGCATGGTGCCCTTTCGAAATGTCCACGACCTTCGGGCGTTCGTTGAGGACATTCGGGCGTTGTGCCAATTGAAATAGAGATAAGCGAACTTGCTTGGTTGTTTGAAAGATAAGGTTCGTTGCATGGTCAAATGGACTTAAAGATATAAAAGCCCGTGCATGGGTATTCCCTCGAACGCGGCGCGCCAGGACGTTGGGACCGTTCGGCCTAGGAGGGATTCGTTTACAGTATTGTTGGTGCACTTCATTTAGAAGGGTAGCGACCTTCTGGTGAATGTGATAAGCTATTTGCTGCGATTATTTCAGTGGCCTCTGATGTTGGTTAGCAACCGCACAGAGTTAACATCGTCTTATGTTTCGATTCGATAAATATAAGTCCATTCTAGCCCGAAAAGCTAGTGACCTTCATATAGATAAGGGCGATGGGTTTGGAAGTGCAAGGTATGCGTATATCCTGTATGGACGGATTTTGAATAGAGAGCACTTATAACATGACAGGGAAAACAGATAGGCGTATTCACCTTGCGTCGGTGCAAGGGCGAGTGCGTCGATATTGCTAAGTTGCGCCACGAATCAAACACGAGAATGCTTGCTTGCCTATTCAATTCGATAACATGCTTGCTATGATAACATGCTTTACGCTTTCGAATATGCCATGAAATTGACCCTAAGGAGAACATAGCAAGATCATAAGCTAAGTTGCATGATTCAACATAAATATTAAAATATCGGTTTGGAAAGAAGATCTTTGCTTCAGTACATGCGAGGACGAACGTACTGATCCCCCACCAGCTTCATGCAGGGTGCAGGGAATGGATTGCTCGCGGCGACGCGTTGCTTGAACGCTTTGAGGCTTGGAATGCCGAAGCGTATTGAAGCGTGCGATCGCATTGACGTTCGGACTCGCGACAGGATTGATGCGGCCGAGATATAGAAGGCATGATGTATGAAACGGCGAAATCCTTTGTGGGCAAGAGAGAACCTGAGTGTTGTAGCCAATCTGGCAAATTCCGTCGGGCTATCGAAAGCCTTTGTAATCTAATTTCGAATATCAATAAAGAGAATTGTTTTCGTATACTCTGTTTTCCTTTCATTGTTAACATTCAATTCAAAGATAACCATTTGAGAACTTGTCATCTTGCCTTGCACAAGCGCAACTCCAGGCTCGTGCGGCATCACGCCCCAGCGAGGACGATGATTCGGGTGATTCCGGGTCGGGGCGTGACAAACGGTGGTCCATTCACCCCAGCAGGAGTTATTTCATCTTCGTCAGTCATCTTCTTTGTTGGTTCTGTCAGGATTCTATTAACGCACCTTCGGTGAAGTGTTTGCGTTGATATTATCAGAATTTTTTTTGTGCACCTTCTGTGAAGGATATCACTTGTGGAATCTCTCTTACGTACCTTCTGTGAAGTGTTACGTTTTGTGCACCTTCTGTGAAGGGTAGCACTTGTGGAATTTTACTACGTACCTTCTGTGAAGTGTTACGTAATAACGATTGTTTGTACAATTGTTACGATATTTCAGTTTTCCATCGAAAATTGTGCCTCGGCACTAACATGTTATTGTTTAGCTAGCGAGACGTATTGTATTGTGTTGTAGAATTTTTTAAGGTTATATCAAAATTGGTTTAAAATCTAAACCATAAGATCTGCTAACGAGTTTGAAAGCAGTGTGAACTGCTATGGGTGGAGTAATCCTCTACCAAAAATATGAATCAGTTAACTACTAGGAACCTTGCTAATAGAATTAGTAGAACAACCTATTAGGATGGTTCAAATCATCATTGTTCAAAGTAAGATTCGCAATTTCATTGATTCACTTTCAGAAACCAACAAGTTTCATTGTCACAGCCAATCGAACTCCTCCAACATTCCCTTGAATATCACCTTCCTTCAATAGCGCATAAGCGATGATATAAAGAACTCAGAATAAGCTCTGGTGAGCTAAAACGAAAAGATCGAAAAAAGAGTTGGAACACTGATGCTAAGAGCCCTTGCTGCTCAAAGGAGATTTCCCTTCTTTCCTGTTCTGTCAGTGTATCCCTTTACATAAGGGGTTGTTTGGTTGCACGAAAGTGTATGAAAGTACGAAAGTGGAAAAACAAAACTTGCGCACCCAATGCGTACACATAAATTTTGAGTTTCTAAAAGTTGTTTGGTTGATGGAATTGAAAAATATGAAAGTGGAGGAATAAGGAGTTTCGTTGTTTGGATGGTTGTTGAAAGTGGAAAAAAAAAGAGTTCCGTTGTTTGGATGGTTGTTGAAAGTGGATGTTGGTTGGAGATATATTAAACGTAGGTATAGTTACCCCTATTTTTTTTCTTTCCAACTAATTTTCGTTGAATTGGTAAATATATTTTCATCTTCCACACAAATAATTGACAACGTTACAAAATATTTATTTGCTAAAATATCCCTAACAAATATGATAATATTTTTACAATAATTAATTTACTCCACAGAAAACATAACAGTCAAAATTAATTAGTTTGTTAGTTAGAGATGTTACAATATTAATTCTATCAAATAATTATTGATTGTTTAGGAAATAATTAATAATTATTGATTATTTTAATTTTTATATAATTTATGAATGTAATTTTCCTGAAAGAACGAAAGAAATACCATAAATGAAAAAAAATTATATTGAAGACAAAATTCATTGAATTTTTTTAATAAATTTAATATTCTTTCAAAAGTTACTTTACTCCAATATAATCCAATGATTTTTTTGTCTCAAGTTACACATGTTTACAATCTGCACACATAAGATACAAAATTACTTTACTCAAATTTTATTATCACAAGTCTCCAAATTTTCTGTTTACAAACAAGCAGCAGCAAGAGAAACATGCTTGACATCATCTTGATTCTCCGAGGCAATTAATAATGCAACCATCTTGATTCTCCAACAATCGCAGCAAGGAAAATTTCCTGTTTACAAAGAAGTCTCCAAATTTTCGCAAAACAAACCAGTCTAAGTCTATCCACATGATCAAGCATATTAATGTAATAATAATAATAATAATAATAATATAAAAATCTTAATATATGAAAAATTGGGCTCAGAGATTTGTGTACATGGTTCATATATCATCGTACCAATGCTGCAAAAGTTTTTGATACTAAAACCATACACTGACAAAAACACTCAAAAGTTTGCAAAAACTGATACTGCATACAGAAGGCAGCGTACCAAGAGTTAGCAACATTTTTTCCACAAAGCCAAGTGATACTCAAATCCAAGTGTTATTCAAAGCCCAACAAATGCATACTCAAAGCTAGTGATACTCAAAGAGAAGTTAAAACTAAAAAAACCTGGGTACTCAAAAGTAGAAGTTAATACTCAAAAGTATGCTCAAAGCCAAGTATCCATCATGAAGTGATACTCAAAGAACATGGGTACTCGAAAATTGATACTCATCTACTGTTCAAATCCTTTTGCCTAATCAAAATTAGGCAACCATTCCTCATCATAGCCCATTGAAAAACAAAATCCAAGAACATGAAACTAGGATGATGTGATACATTCCAGTACACTCGAACATAAAGTAGAACACATAGTATAAACCCAGGATACTCAACAAACGATGCTGCCAAGTTCAAGAACTAACACTCAAAAACTGTATTTGAAAGAATACTCAAACTGTGTTTGAAGGGATACTCAAAACACTCAAAAGAGCAGAGCATGATGTTAGATTATATTTGTAATGTAAATATGGCCCATACCCATAAGCCCAAATAGCTCTAGAAAAATCATCCACCAAAGTCAAAAATATCGTGCCCCATTAGATGACGGAATACGATATGGTCCCCACAGATCACAGTGTATAAGTTCAAAGCATCTCAAAGCACGACTACTATCAGAAAAGGCATCACGAGTCTGTTTAGCTTGATGACAAATATCACAGGCCTTATGAGAAAACACACTACTACCAGAGAGAAAATGTAAAGTCTGCATTACTTTATCTGAGGGATGCCCCAGTCTACTATGCCAAACCTCGGAATCACTTTCTTTGCATGCCAGGATCACCGAAGCCAAAGAAGCTGGAACCTCCCCCAAGAAGTAAAGTCCACCCCTTTGTTCATCTACTCCAATCACCATCCTCGTACTTCGGTCCTGAACAAAACACAAATCATGAGTGAATAACATATCACAATTTCTGTCACCAATCAATTGGGAGACAGAGATCAAATTGCAAGTCAATGTCGGAACATAAAGAACATCCGTCAACGAAGCAGTTAAAAATACTTTGCCTCTCAGAATAGCCTCAATAGTGCTCCCATCAGGCAAAATCACAGGACAGACAGGGCCCTCAAAGCAATCAACTAAACAGTCACGAGAGCCTGTCGCATGAAGAGTAGTCCCAGTATCGAATATCCAAGTGACAGAAAAATTCTTACCCATCAGACGATCATAGTTTGAAGAACCAGGGTTGGAAGGATTGTTGGTACCCAGCAGGCTCATCAGTTTCTGCCATTGTTCGCCTGAGAGTGGTGAAGGATATCCTCCATGCATCATATCTGTCGAACTCCCAGCAATACTAGCAGGGACACCATGACCAGCAGCGGCACGACATGATGAACAACCCCTGTGCCACCAGTACCGCGTCCCTCATCACGTCTCTGCTGTGGTGGCGGGTCTCTGCCACCGTCGGCACCACGTCCGCCCTCACGTCGAGGACGAGTCTCCCACCACTCTGGATAGCCAATCTTGGCAAAGCAAGTTGCAACATCATGACCTGTTTTCTTGCAATGAGTACAGATCATACCTGATTTGTCCCTGGAATCGGAGGTCCTACTATTAGAAGTAAAAGACGGACGAGGTGAAGTCTTGATAGCCAGCGTCAACACCTCCTCAGCAGCGGATTGGACCTGAGTTTTTCGCATAGCCTCCTCCTCACGGACTGCCTGGTATGTCCGATCTAAACTTGGCTGAGGATCCTGAGCCAGAAGATTAGATCGGGTATGACTATACAAACTCAGCATTCAATCCATACATAAAGTCCTGAAAGTGGTCTTCATCCCTCATAGCCTGTAGCTTTGCAGCAAGTTCACCATAGGTACAAGAAGGTAATGGAAAATAAGCAGCTTGTTCATCCCACAAAGACTGCAAATTTCCAAAGTAGGTTTCCACAGACATCAAAGTCGTCTGTTTACACTCAGCCAAAGCCACCTTAATTTTTTGCTTTCGAGTGCCATTGCTAACAACAAATTTTTTCTCCAACAAGTTCCATAATGGATAAACCTCCTCAAAGTACGGCAAAGATTTCTTCAGAGACGGATCAATGGTATTAAGAACCCATTGAACCAATAGTGCTTGCACGCATCTCCAATCAAGCAATTTACTAGCATCATTAACAGGTTTGACTTCAGTACCTTCCAGAAAAGTAATCTTTCGCCTAGAGATCAGGAAGAGACGTATCGACCGAGACCACTCAGCATAGTTCGGTCCACGGAAAACAATAGGAGTAATGATATTTCCTGGTTGATCAGCAGAACTCAGAAAATATGGATCCTTCGGATTAGGATAATTTGGGTTGTGTACACCGCCACCGCCAGTCGCGACGGAGTAGCTGGACGCATCATCATCTGCCATCGCGAATGTCGGGTGTACAAAAATTTTGAACAACTCCGACGAATCGGCCGCTGATGGACGGGGTCGACGCCGAATCGGCCGCGATCAGGGGTGCCGGATTTGGCGCGTAGGGGCAAGCGGATGTCGGGTGTACAAAAATTTATACAACTTCGACGAATCTACCGCTGATGGACGTGGTCAACAAAAAACAAATTGGGTGTACTCCGACGTATCGTCCGATCCTGATCGGTCGGATCTGGCGTGTAGGTGAACGGGGTCGAGCGTCCGCGGTCAGGCGGACGGGGTCGACGGCGTGGTCGGGCGCTGACGGTCGGTCGGGCGCGATCGTCAGACCACCATGCAGGACCAAAGCAGCCGGGAGCTATTCAGACCACTATGCAGGATCTTGCTACAAAGGGTCTTTCTTCAAAGATTCAACCACCGCCAATGCGCAATGTCCACCTTGAAGTGCTGGCCAGGCAGAAACCAAACACTTTATCAAGATCACCTTTGCGTGCACTTCAAAGATTCAACCACCTCTATGCCAATGGCAGATTTTGATAAAGTGCACTTCAAAGAAAATAATATTCAGCAAAGGTGATCTTGAAGTGCACGAGAGATTCACCAAGGAGTTTGGGGAGGAGGGCTGATCGGGTGCGCGGGAGCGATCGTCAGGCGTGGTCGACGCGGGAGCGAGCGTCGACCGCGGTCGGCACGGGAAATAATAATGCCTTATTCTCACAGCCAGTACGATTACAGGATTTTGTGACGAATGCGGTAGTATTCGGGAGGCTAGGGTTATCGTGCCCGATGCGGTAGTATTGGGAAGAAGAATGAGAAAGAAATCACAGCCAGTGCGATTACAGAATTTTGTGACGAATGCTGTTCGAAGTAAAAGTCCCCCCTTTACTACAGTTCATCTGTTCCCGTCACTTCCTCAGGTACTTCGTATCCTCTAACACAATTTCTAAGTTATGACATATTTACTGCTGGACACAGAGATTTTCTTGCAGCTATCACTGCCGGTGTTGAGCCTACTTCATATCGCCAGGCCTCACGAGATTCAGGCTGGCGCGCAACTATGCAAACTGAAATACAGTCTCTGGAAGATAATGGGATATGGAGTCTTGTCGATTTGCCTCCTGGGAAGAAAGTATTGGAAAGTAGATGGGTGTACAAAATAAAGTACAAATCCGACGGCAGTGTTGAGCGCTTAAAGACACGGCTGGTTGTGTTCGGTAATCATCAGGTTGAGGGGATCGACTATTCAGAAACATATGCCCCGGTAGCTAAGATGCCTACAGTTAGGGCATTCTTGGCTGTTGCAGTTGTGAAAGGCTGGACTTTGCACCAGATGGATGAGCACAATGCTTTTCTTCATGGAGATCTGACAGAAGAAGTATATATGAAGTTGTCGCCAGGTTTTACGCATAGTGAACCCAACAAAGTGTGTCGCCTGCGTAAGTCTCTATATGGATTGAAACAGGCACCACGTTGTTGGTTCGCTAAGCTTACTGCTTCTCTGATATCCTATGGATTTATTCAATCACATTCCGATTATTCCCTTTTCTCTTTTTTTAAGGGGAAGGTAGAGTTGCATGTTTTAATCTATGTGGATGATATGATTGTGTCTGGTAATGACACAGGTGCTTTAGATGCTTTCAAAAAGTATCTTAGTTGTTGCTTTCACATGAAGGACCTTGGTGTGTTGTAGTATTTTCTTGGCATAGAGGTGGCTCGGAGTACGGAAGGAATTTTCTTGTGTCAAAGGAAGTATGCTTTGGACATCATTTCAGAATGTGGTTTGATGGGGTCTCGCCCTGCTGGTTCTTCCATGGAGCCCAATCACAAGCTGGCAGAATCGACTAGTCCAATGTTGGCGGATGTAGAGACTTATCGGAGGCTGGTTGGGAGGTTAATTTATCTCTCATTTACTCGCCCTGACTTGGCCTATGCTGTGCATAACTTGTCTCAATTCTTATAGGAGCCTAGACAAGATCATTGGTGTCACGACCCGCACCCGCTTATCGGACGCGAGAGCGTGAGCAAGCCAGCTACGTATCGAACGGACTCCAGCCCAACTCGAATACGTAAATGCTGTCAAGGCTAGAGTATACTGCCAAATCATGGCAAACAATTATATATCTCAATCCACAATAAGAATAATAAACAAGAATGAACAAGTATAGGTCGTGGTCTGCAGCCCACTAGCATGCATGTCCGATTAGACTCCAAGAAATAACATGAGTGTATAAACTGAATCAATAAATATGATATATCATAATGATGAAAGGGAAACACGAGCTGGATGAACTGGATAATAAACATGGTATCAATACCTGAATCCCGCAAGCAATATCATCACATCCGGATCCCACAAGTGTCACAATCATCCGCCATCCAGAGCTGCTAACTAACTCCACGTAATAACTAATCTGAAGAGATCATCAGGTCCTCAGGGGACATAGCAAGATACATAAAAACATGCATATCTAGCAGTTTATCATGCAATAAAAAAATACAGGAAATAAACAGAAAAAGACCAATCAGCACAAAAATACGACTATACAAGACTGGAAGAACCACTACGCCTAAGCGAACTGATGGAGAAGAACAAGAGAACGTGATATCACGATGTCAATGGATAACTAATCGAATACTCAAACCTTCGTCCCTAGTGTGGACTCGCAGGTTTGAACAACTACTAGCCCTCGCCCCTAGTGTGGACTCGCAGGCTAGCATCACCCTCGTCCCTAGTATGGACTCGCAGGTGTGAACCATATACTACGAACTCTCGTCCCTATGTGGACTCGCAGGCTAGCATCACCCTCGTCCCTAGTGTGGACTCGTAGGTGTGAACCATATACTACTAACCATCGTCCCTAGTGTGGACTCGCAGGCTAGCATCACCATCGTCCCTAGTGTGGACTCGCAGGTGTGGACAGATAACTACTAACCCTCGTCCCTGGTGTGGACTCGCAGGTTAGCTTAACTACTAACCTTCGCCCCTGATGTGGACTCGCAGGTTAGCTTCAAGTTTTCAAGACAAGAAGGTAAAGCAGTTCCGATATGACTTATTCATCCTATGACACGATACGACTCAGTCCAAGAACAAGTGATGACACGACACGACTTAATCATGATACACGAGAAAACCAATCCAATATGAACTACAAAGGTAACTATGAACAAGAGCTATATATACGTATATCCAATATGAACTACAAAGCTAATTATAAACAAGGCTATATATACACTAGCAGGCATGATATACAAATCACATATAAATAATCCACTAGTAAAACTATATAATAATATAGATATGCATGTAAATAAACTGTAGAGGGAGACAAGGTATCTTGCCTGGTGGTTGCACGCAGATCCAACAATATATAGTCGACTAGCAAGCCATACAGTCCAAGTCATCACAACTGTCTCCGAAAGCTGAAACAAACAATTTCAACAGTCTCAGAATAGTCAAATTAGCTAGGATTGTCTGTCCTTAAGTACAATTCTGGACACAGGGACAAAATGATAATTTTGGACAAAAACGATGTCCGCCGTTGGACCCGCTTTGCACCGAAAATTGTGTCAGAGTCAATGGTCTCTAAAGTCGTCAAACTACATGTCTACGGATTCGTTTTGACGATACGAACCCAACGGTATGTCCAATTTTGGATTCCGGTGGGCCGTGCATAAAATCACCCGTTGAGTGGGACGGTGGGACCCGCGAAACGGCGTTCCGATTCCACTGTCTCAGAATCGGACCAAACTTGGCATACAGGACTAAAAAAATGATACGGTCCTGTTGGCATAAGTTTCGTCTCGATCTGACGAGCGTGCATAAAATAATTAGAAAATTTGTATAGAGGCCGATACGGTGAATTTCGACGGATACGGATCAAATTCGTCGTGCATACGCAACCAATTTGAATTTCGTCAAAGCCCACACGACCATGAAGTCGATACGCAGCTTTCGATGCTTTCGGTTCGCGACCACGTCGCCCGGATTGGCGGAACGCACGTCGTGTCGATGAGTTTTTTTTCTAATTTTCAAAACTGTTTTCTTAGGTTTTTTCTGATTTTGAACAACTGTTAACTTTCTAACTCAATCGATGAAATTCCAAACTACCAATTTGTTTCTACTGTCCTATAGGTTGTCTAAAAGGCTCTTCAAATAGATTCCTAAAATTCTTAATAGATTGATCAGGGATCGCCTCCAAACAGGAGTAGTTGCCAACCCGATTCTGTCAACACAACCATGGTTTTAGGCCGACTTCGTGTCGATTTTGTGAATCGACCGGTCGATCCCGTTGGGATCTATTCGTTAGGATCTCCAGAGGGTCATAAGGACTATTCGTAGGAATTTACGGATTCGAAAACCATTAACTATATGGGAAGAAACTCAGTCGAGAACGTACGTACCTCGCGGTAATATGTTGTTGTCGCCGCACTGCTGTTCCAGGCAGCGCGCGGGTTTCTTCGCCGTCCGGCGACCCACACGGCGGCGCGCGGCCGTTGGTGGCCGCCCAGGTGGCTGGCAAGGTCGCGGCGTCGAGGATTTAGGGTTTGGGGTTTTATGTTCTACGAAGAATCCCTCTCGATCTCTATATATAATCACACGTTAACTTGTGCTGAACCGAAACAGGGGGTCGGCCTGGGCCTGGGCTCGGCTGAGCGGGCCTGGTGCTGGCTTAGTGTTTGTTTATTGGTTTTTTTTCTTTTTCTTTTTCTTTTTCTTTTTTTTTTCTATTTCTTTTTACCTATATATATACATATAAATATATACCAATACCTATATATATACATATACATATATATAAATATATTCACACACAATAACCAATTAATATCTATATATACACATATATAATTATTTACACAACATATATATGTCCCTATATTCCTCTTCATATAATATTTACATATATATATATATATATATATATATATATATATATATATATATATATATATATATATATATATATATATATACTCAAAATATTCCTCTACATACTATATTTACATATATATTCTATTTACACATATATATATCATTTATATAGTAAATGGTTTAATAAATATAAATCGTTAACAATTAACAACAACAAGGTGGTATTTAAAGATAATAAAATCCTAATAACAATTAAATAGCCCAAAAGTCGTTTCTGACGATACAACATGCACACTACTTATCTGCCTCCAGAAGATCATACAAATTTTGTAAAACTCTATTTAATAATAATAATACCTATAATCTACCTATAATAAATATTCTTAGTAAATAATTGCTAATTCCAAAATATATACAAAAATACTTGCACTTACGAGACATGTTTACAAGGCCGTACTTGGTCCCACTATATGCCTACCTGGGCTTGGATTTGGTTCGGCCCAGTTCGGACTAACTTGGTTCAACCGGGTTCCTACAAAGTCAATAAATCTAATAATAATTAATTAAACTTATTTATAATGGTCATGCTATAACTTGGCCTGGTTTTCCTAGTTAGGATACTCCTATGGCTCGGCATTCCCCTACCATGGCTAAACATTAGTCAAAGCACGCCACTGCACTATCCGTGTCATGATTCCTAGTCGTCTGGTACTTCAAAACTCAACCGTGACTAAATACATCTACCGTAATAATTAACTAAATAATCATTTATAAAATCAAATTTTAACAAAATCACCATTTAAATCCAATAAATAAAAAAAAATTCAAACATTTTCGGGAAGGGAAGCTACAAATCTACCCACCTTAAAATAATTTCGTCCTCGAAATTCTAATTCATAATTATTCCTTAAAATTCAAAGTCTACTATTACCTTAATCTTCTCGTATTTAATTCCTGAAAATATTTTATATCCTCCTTCTTATCATTTTGTAACTCTGAATACTTGAGGACTTCTACCCACCTTTGGTCGCACTACTCCTCAAAACACAGGTCACTAAAACTTTATATCCTTCTAACTAATTGTTAAACTTACCACCAACAGCTATCTAGGACATATGGCTCTATAATCCTCATAATTAGCTATCAAGCATCAAAAAATTAAATAATCAAGCAGTATTATACTATAACTTAAGAATTTTTGATGAGTTCTAGTCAGCACGATCATTCGTCACTCCGGAATAGGAAGGGACGAGATTCAATGGTACGGAAAACAAGGAAGTATAATCGAGAGCGAATATGGAGTTTTCAAGGACGTAGAGAAATTTTTAGTAGAATTTTCAAGGCACTGTGGATTGAGATTTCTAAGGGTTTAGTCAGTTGCGCAGGCTCGTACCGGTACAGTTACATAACCGATACGATATGCTCTGACCTGCATGGGCCACCAAAAAAACTTGTCACGACCCTCACCCGCTTATCGGACGTGAGAGCGTGAGCAAGCCAGCTACGTATCGAACGGACTCCAGCCCGACTCGAATACGTAAACACTGTCAAGGCTAGAGTATACTGCCAAATCATGGCAAACAATTATATATCTCAATCCACAATAAGAATAATAAACAAGAATGGACAAGTATGGGTCGTGGTCTGCAGCCCACTAGCATGCATGTCCGATTAGACTCCAAGAAATAACATGAGTCTATAAACTGAATCAATAAATATGATATATCATAATGATGAAAGGGAAACACGAGCTGGATGAACTGGATAATAAACATGGTATCAATACCTGAATCCCGCAAGCAATATCATCACATCCGGACCCCACAAGTGTCATAATCATCCGCCATCCAGAGCTGCTAACTAACTCCACGTAATAACTAACCTGAAGAGATCATCAGGTCCTTAGGGGACATAGCAAGATACATAAAAACATGTCTATCTAGCAGTTTATCATGCAATAAAAAAAATACAGGAAATAAATGGGAAAAGACCAATCAGCAGAAAAATACGACTATACACGACTGGAAGAACCACTACGCCTAAATGAACTGCTGGAGAAGAACAAGAGAACACGATATCACGATGTCAATGGATAACTAATCGAATACTCAAACCCTCGTCCCTAGTGTGGACTCACAGGTTTGAACAACTACTAGCCCTCGCCCCTAATGTGGACTCGCAGGCTAGCATCACCCTCGTCCCTAGTGTGGACTCGCAGGTGTGAACCATATACTACGAACCCTCGTCCCTAGTGTGGACTCGCAGGCTAGCATCACCCTCATTCCTAGTGTGGACTCGAACGGTGTGAACCATATACTACTAACCCTCGTCCCTCGTGTGGACTCGCAGGCTAGCATCACCCTCGTCCCTAGTGTGGACTCACAGGTGTAGACAGATAACTACTAACCCTCATCCCTGGTGTGGACTCGCAGGTTAGCTTAACTACTAAACCTCGCCCCTGATGTGGACTCGCAGATTAGCTTCAAGTTTTCAAGACAAGGAGGTAAAGCAGTTCCGATATGACTTATTCATCCTATGACACGGTGCAACTCAGTCCAAGTACAAGTGATGACACGACACGACTCAATCACGATACACGAAAAAACTAATCCAATATGAACTACAAAGGTAACTATGAACAAGAGCTATATATACGTATATCCAATATGAACTACAAAGCTAATTATAAACAAGGCTATATATACACTAGAAGGCATGATATACAAATAACATATAAATAATCCACTAGTAAAACTGTATAATAATATAGATATGCATGTAAATAAACTGTAGAGGGAGGCAAGGCATCTTGCCTGGTGGTTTCACGCAGATCCAACAATATATAGTCGACTAGTAAGCCATACAGTCCAAGTTATCACAACTGTCTCCGAAAGCTGAAACAGACATTGCCAACAGTCTCAGAATAGTCAAATTAGTTAGGATTGTCTATCTTTAAGTCCAATTCTGGACACAGGGACAAAACGATAATTTCGGACAAAAACAATGTCCGCCGTTGGATCCGCTTTGCACCGAAAATTGTGTCAGAGTTAATGGTCTCTAAAGTCATCAAATTACATGTCTACGAATTCGTTTTGACGATACGAACTCAACGGTATGTCCAATTTTGGATTCCTGTGGGTCGTGCACAAAATCACCCATTGAGTGGGACCGTGGGGCCCGCGAAACGGTGTTCCGATTCCACTGTCTCAGAATCGAACCAAATTTTGCATACAGGACCAGAAAAATGATACGGTCCTGTTGGCGCAAGTTTCGTCTCGATCTGACGAGCGTGCACAAAGTAATTAGAAAATTTGCACAGAGGCCGATACGGTGAATTTCGACGGATACGGATCAAATTCGTCGCGCACACGCAACCAATTTGAATTCCGTCAAAGCCCACACGACCATGAAGTCGATACGCAGCTTTTGATGCTTTCGGTTCGCGACCACGTCGCCCGAATTGGCGGGACGCACGTCGTGTCGATGAGTTTTTTTTCTAATTTTCAAAACTGTTTTCTTAGGTTTTTTCTGATTTTGAACAACTGTTAACTTTCTACTCAATCGATGAAATTCCAAACTACCAATTTGTTTCTACTGTCCAATAGGTTGTCTAAAAGGCTCTTCAAATAGATTCCTAAAATTCTTAATAGATTGAACAGGGATCGCCTCCAAACAAGAGTAGTTGCCAACCCGATTCTGTCAACACAACCATGGTTTTAGGCCGACTTCGTGTCGATTTTGTGAATCGACCGGTCGATCCCGTTGGGATCTATTCGTTAGGATCTCTAGAGGGTCATAAGGGCTATTCGTAGGAATTTACGGATTCGAAAACCATTAACTAGATGGGAAGAAACTCAATCGAGAACGTACGTACCTCGCGGTAATATGTTGCTGTCGCCGCACTGCTGTTCCAGGCCGCGCGCGGGTTTCTTCGCCGTCCGGCGACCCACACGGCGGCGCGCGGCCGTGGGTGGCCGCCCAGGTGGCTGGCAAGGTCGCGGCATCAAGGATTTAGGGTTTGGGGTTTTATGTTCTACGAAGAATCCCTCTCGATCTCTATATATAATCACACGTTAACTTGTGCTGAACCGAAACAGGGGGTCGGCCTGGGCCTGGTCTCGGCTGAGCGGGCCTGGGGCTGGCTTAGTGTTTGTTTATTGGTTTTTTTCTTTTTCTTTTTCTTTTTTCTTTTCTTTTTCTATTTCTTTTTACCTATATATATACATATAAATATATACCAATACCTATATATATACATATACATATATATAAATATATTCACACACAATAACCAATTAATATCTATATATACACATATATAATTATTTACACAACATATATATGTCCCTATATTCCTCTTCATATAATATATATATATATATATATATATATATATATATATATATATATATATATATATATATATATATATATATATATATATATATATATATATATATATATATATATATATATATATATATATATATATATACACAAAATATTCCTCTACATACTATATTTACATACATATTCTATATATATATATATATATATATATATATATATATATATATATATATATATATATATATATATATATATATACACAAAATATTCCTCTACATACTATATTTACATACATATTCTATTTACACATATATATATCATTTATATAATAAATGCTTTAATAAATATAAATCGTTAACAATTAACAACAACAAGGTGGTATTTAAAGATAATAAAAATCCTGATAACAATTAAATAGCCCAAAAGTCGTTTCTGACGATACAACATGCACACTACTTATCTGCCTGCAGAAGATCATACAAATTTTGTAAAACTCTATTTAATAATAATAATACCTATAATCTACCTATAATAAATATTCTTAGTAAATAATTGCTAATTCCAAAAATATATACAAAAATACTTGCACTTACGAGACATGTTTACAAGGCCGTACTTGGTCCCTCTACATGCCTACCTGGGCTTGGATTTGGTTCGGCCCAGTTCGGACTAACTTGGTTCAACCGGGTTCCTACAAAGTCAATAAATCTAATAATAATTAATTAAACTTATTTATAATGGTCATGCTATAACTTGGCCTGATTTTTCTAGTTAGGACACTCCTATGGCTCGACATTCTCCTACCATGGCTAAACATTAGTCAAAGCACGCCACTGCACTATCCGTGTCATGATTCCTAGTCGTTTGGTACTTCAAAACTCAACCATGGCTAAATTCATCTATCGTAATAATTAACTAAATAATCATTTATAAAATCAAATTTTAACAAAATCACCATTTAAATCCAATAAATAAAAAAAAATTCAAACATTTTCGGGAAGGGAAGCTACAATTGGCATGCTGCTTTGAGAGTTGTCAGATATCTCAAAAATGCACCAGGACAGGGTATTCTTTTGAAAGCTGATTGTGATCTCCATCTTTCTGGTTGGTGTGATTTCGACTGGGCAAGTTGTCCCTTGACTCGCTGCTCTGTTACAGGCTGGTTAGTGTTTCTGGGGGGTCTCCTATTTCTTGGAAGACCAAGAAGCAATCAACTGTTTTTCGATCTTCCGCTGAAGCTGAATACCGATCCCTTGCTGCGCTTGTTTGTGAGTTGAAATGGTTGAATGAGTTATTGGTGTGTTTGGGCATTCGCCAGATGTCTGCTATGTCGGTGTATTGTGACAGTCAGTCAACCCTGCACCTGGCTCAAAACCCGGTATTTCATGAGCGCAGTAAGCATATTGAGGTGGATTTGCATTTTGTTCGCGATGCTATTAGAGATGGCACCGTAATAGCCTCGCATGTTCCTACTTCTTCTCAACTGGCTGACATCTTCATCAAGCCCCTTGGAAAGCAAGTGTTTGATTCTTTCCTTCCCAAGTTGGGCATTTGTGATTTGCATGCTCCAACTTGAGGGGGGTGTTAGATTATATTTGTAATGTAAATATGGCCCATACCCATAAGCCCAAATGTAGACACTATATATATTGTAACTAAACCTAGCAATGAGAACAAGGCATTATTATTTCCTACACATGATCCTGACAAATATAACCCTAAGCCACACTCAAAAGAGCAGAGCATGAAACTCAAAGCCACTGATACAAAATAAACCATTTACCCATTCAATAGATGTTTCCTATCCCAATTGTACCAAATGCAATGATACTCAAAGTCGGTGATACTTAAAGAGAAGTTAAAAGTCGAAGCCATGAAAAAATACAATTGAAACTAAATCCCAAACAAAGGTATACCCAATGTTGCTTCACATCAATGTCAAAAAGCTGCACATGATGCTCAATAAACTGCACAAGATACTAAATCCCAGACCACATTCCACATGAGAAAAATTAT
This sequence comes from Iris pallida, assembly GCA_029216955.1. Lineage (NCBI taxonomy): Eukaryota > Viridiplantae > Streptophyta > Magnoliopsida > Asparagales > Iridaceae > Iris > Iris pallida. Next base: position 7,519,777 of record JANAVB010043017.1, read on the forward strand.
TCTTCCAACCTTCAGTATCAGAAACCAAGCATCATAGACCAGAAGATGAAATATTCATGAGTAAGTCATCATTGCCAGGTTTGTAGCAAAAAAGGCAAGAAAGAAGCCCCAAAACTAATATAGAGGCATCATCGACATAAAGAAAAAGTATCTTGAGAAGCATCACATATTGAAGGAGACCCATATAGAGGCAACAAATTAGAATGATACCAAATGATATCAATTTGAAAAAAAAAATATCACATAGAATAGCAGCAGCAGCAATCAAATGACCACTGAAACCAAATGACCCATCATTTTTGTTTGAAACTGATTCAGACAAGGGACAAAGGATACTCAGTGACACTCAAAAAATATCATTACAAAAGCAAAACATCACATAGAACAGCAGCAACAACAGCAAAATATCACATAGAACAAAAGCAAAATATCACATAGAACAGCAGCAGCTGAAGCTAATGTTGCTGCCAAATGAAACTGAAGCAAATATTGCAGACAAGTGATACTCAGTGATACTAAAAACCTGAGAATTCATCCATCATTTTAAAATTCGGTCATCATGAAAACAGATTGGAATAATTAACTTGGGTGAAGGGACAAAAAACATATAGCTCAGAGGAGTCACCCTACTCAGTCATCATTGCCATGTGTTTGATTTCGACTCAGAGTATTCACCCTACTCATCATTGTCCAAATCGAATGAAGCCATGAGAAGATAATGATACTGCCATGTGGGCTTTTCGCCATTTCTCTCTTATCAATGATGGTTCCTTTGGAAATACAGGATACCCAAGTCGAAGCCATGAGAAAATAATGATACTGCATAAGATACCCAGGATACCCAAGTTCAAAGGTATACCCAAAGCCAACAAATGATGCTGCCAACAAATGTTACTGCTCTGCTCAATTAATTGCCCCGTAAACTGCACATGATATCCAAGATTTAATACACAAATTAGCCATACAAATATGAGTAATATTTACTAGAAACAAGTGCATTAATTAGAAAGCATATAACATTAGACACAATTTAAACCAAAGTAGACAATATATACATACTGACATGCTACCACCCAACATACTACTAAAAGTTCACAAAATGTTATCACCCAACATACTACTAAAAGTTCACAAAATGTTATCACCCAACATACTATAATTTAAAGCAAAGTTCACAAAATGTTATCACCCAACATACTACTAAAAGTTCTCTTGTTAATTGTTCGGGGTATTGGAAGAGTGCTTGTCATGAAACTTATGCAACCATTGGCCACGAAACATTTCTGGCATTCCTATAAACTTCGTTGCCTCAATTTCATGCTCCGCAAGGTAATCATATGCCTGCATCAGTAAGTTGGCATCGAACCCTTGCATGCCAAAAACAATGGATCCTAGCTTCTCAACGAAAGGTAGCTTCTCATAAAAAGGTGTATCGAACCCTTTGTTTATAGCGGTTGCCATTACGCTAACGTTATCAATAAGCTTACTTATGGTTCCTTCTCTTGCTTCTGTCGCACTCCTACGACGCTTCGTCCCCGACGAGTTGATGGTATTGGATGGAGTAGCCTTCGCTCTAGAAGCATTGCTTTCTGACATCTTGGACCTATTTGTCATTGGTCTATTTGGATCATCGACATCTACGTTTTCACATCTTTTCCAATGTGAAAACGTATCATATGCCAGGTCCCCCCTTGCATGGTCATCACCACACACAATGCTAAGCATATCATAATTCCTTATCGGAACATTTATCCATGGAGCAATTTCTGATTTTATCTATAGAAGAAGAAATGAATATGTTTGTCATAACCTACATAGTGTTAGAAAGTATATAATAGAATAATACAAGTATACCTTTATAAGATCCTCATGGGTATCACTATCCAAAACAACCATCTTCAAATCGTCATCCCACCCTGCACCGGATAGCTCCTTAGCTTTCAAAATTTTCAACCACTTAGTCTTCCATCCTCGCAAGTGGTTTTGTACAATTTCTACCATATACGATTCTCCGAATTTGTTATTGATAACCTTGCATACATGTCACGACCCGATCCCAAATTATTGGGTCGAACCGGATTATGCCTAGCCTGCACCGTTGTGAGACGGCGGCAGTAAGCTGTTTAATATGCAGGTATTCACAACAACATCTATACATTTGTCACAACTCGAATATACGAAAATTTTAAAAAAAAATTTATTCAACAATTGAAAAGTACAACTGGAAATGAAAGTACTGAAATAAAGTACTGAATTCAAATCAACAAACTCCAATACAATAAAACTAGATAACTGAAAAGCAACTAGCTAGATGGTCGGCTCATCAGCCTCTGGTTCGACGTCCTTCAAGGGGGACTCTGGCAACACCACATGATACAATACCGGGTCATAGTAGCTATTGTACAATAGCTCAGCACCCTCAATGTCACCTAAAAATGTTGGTCTCTAGTCGGGAGGGAGCAAGTACGAATATGTAACTCACATTTCAAATAATAATGGAAAAGTGCAGGCTAAATAGTTGAAACAATACTTTCCAACAATTTAACAATTCAATACTTGAAACAATGTGATTTGAATATGTAACGTCTATGACCGGCTTGGGTTGTACAATAGCATCCTAGCGACGCGATACGACTTATCCCCGTGTGTAAGAGGGGTAAGCTCGCACAATAACAATATGCAATATGAGGGATATTGGTCATAAACGCTACACTATTCCCCCAATATCTCCACAATCAATATCAATCAATATTTGAACCCTAGGAGAGGGTTCCATGTAGCAATGTGGTTTAAACATGCAACTTGATAATTACTAATTAAAATGCAAGAAAACATAACCCTAACTTGCCTCTGTTTTATGACTGGAATAGATGTGTCGGTACCGGAAGGAAGTCAAACTTGTCCTCGAAATCCTACAGTCGAGAATCCTGTCTTAGAATCATAATTGAACCATATCTAGGTGTGCTAGTTACAATCTCTAGAAATAACCCTAGTCAGGTTTTAAGTTATTTAACTTAATCTACCGAAATTCGTCTAACGTCGCAAGCTACATTGGTTATCATTTAATTGAATAAACCGGTTACTTGATTTAACTGGAGAAGATAACATTTATAGGTTGATTGGCAAATCTTTGTATTTTTATAATATATATATATATATATATATATATATATATATATATATATATATATATATATATATATATATATAACTACATTGTTTCTAGTGATAAAACATGAACTTGTTAACTTACCAATATCTTATTCATTTAAAATTAAGTGTGAGAAATTCTTATTAATTTTATACAAAAATAATTAATATCCGATTTATAGTTACTCGTCTAGGTACGCGATACCAACTCAGAAAAAGTAAAATCTACACTACACAATACAGGGTAGCAGAAAATAAATAGAAAATTGGACTTATGTCCTTACAAATATTTACATAAGTTAATTAAATAAGGCTGAGGCGAGCTCTGAGTGCCGTGAAACGGTCCAATCAGAAGGCCGAGGCCCTGCACCCAAGATACTAAAAGCCAGTAAAAAGTTCTAAAAATAAAACATAATATAATTTAAATATTATAGAAAATGGGCATCTCAGACTTGGTCATGCAATCTCACGTTGCTAGCTTACGCCTCAACGTACAGGAATGTTCCGTAGCGCTTGCGTTTCGCTAAGGCTCATTCGACCGATATGGTCGTCGCCTAAGGGTGGTTACAGAAAATCAACTAGAAGCCAACAATACCAAAATATCTTTTCCTGAAAACTTAAAGTTTATAATAATATATTTTTTTTCGAGAAGAACCAAACCATTTTGATAAACAATAATAAAGACTATATATTTATATATATATTGAAAATTTGGACAACACCTCCTTTGTAACTAGGACAACCTAGCCAAACTTGGCGATACAAAATATCCAGAAAGTAGTTATATTTGCTTCCAACCCTTCCAAAATCCAACCAACAACCAATAACCATAATACACATAGCCACCAACCTGAAATCACTGGACTTTGAAAGGTCCAAAACAACACCACACCATAGTTACCAATGAAAATAGTAGCCTAAAGACACACACAGCACATGCAAACCAAGTGGAATAATGATATATTCTAAAATTAAAACCCAAGAATCACAGAACACAACTATACCAAGGAAACGCCACAGAATAAAAGACTAAATCCGAAATGAACTCGAAAAGTCCGAAAAAAACCACTATCGCAACTATTCGAAGCCGATTCCCATAGCGTGATCGGGACCGCGTCATCATCGACTCTACGGGAGGGACGAACTACTCTGACTATCAAGAAATTTACCGATAGGCTCGATGACGGAGTCCAAAGGGTGGCCTCGGACTCGGGACGCGCCGTCACGGACTCGAGAGTCTCCGGACAGCGTCACGATGCACTGTGAAGGCTACGGACAGCGTCGTGGGGTGCACGAACAACGAAGGGAACGTGCGAGAGGCGTTGGCCAATCGAGGGAAGCGCGAGGGATGCCGCGGGTCACGGGGAAACGCGCGGACAGCGGGAAATCGGCCGAGATCGACGGGAGACGGATCCACGGGCGACGAGGGGCGCTGGACCGAGGCATGGCGGCCACGGGGCCGGAGGCGGAGTTGCGGGGTCCTCCGGAAAGGGTTCCGGTCGGTAGGGCCGCACGGGGACCGGACGACGGCGGGCCGCAAGGCACGCAGCGGTGCGCCGGTGGTGGCGTCGGCCGCGGACGGACGTGGACGGGCAGGGTGCGGCCGGGAGACGCTGGCCTCGGGTCGTAGGCAGCCGGATCGGGGGTGGGCGTGCGGCTAGGGCATGGGAGGGCACCGGAAATGAGCCGCGCGGGGCTGACGGCGGCAGGGAAAAACCGCGCGGGGGACTGGTCGGTCGATGGGAGCGCTGGCCTGCGGAAAAATGGAGGGTTGGTGGGGGGTTTGGAGTGAAAGGGGAGGAATAAAAGGGAATGGTGATTGTGGTGTGGGTAGAGAAGGAAAGAGAGAAATGGTGAGGGATTTGATGCTGTGAGAAGTGGTAGAGAGAGATGAGTGGTAGAGAGAAAATTTGGGGTAGAGTTGTGTACGTGGGGGAGGGGGAGAAGTTGGGGAATAGTCATGGGTTGGTGAGTGGCTGAGAGTGAGGGGAGGGTTGGGGTTGTTTAGGATTTAATTAATCTTAGGATTTATATATATATATATTTTCCAACAAACATACATTATAAAATGTATATTAATAACCAGAATTTAAAAGGAAGAAATAAGGACGGGTTTGGGACGGAGTCAGGCTTCGGGAAATCGGGTTCGAACTCGGGGTCGGACTCCGGACACGGAATCGGGACTGGGCCACAATCAAAAATCCAATAAATTTTATTTGAAATAATTATTTCTCTGATCCGACTAAAATAATAATAACAATAATAATAGTAATAATAATAATATTAATCCTAATCTAAACTAGTAGTCCAATAATCCAGTAATTCTAATAAACCAAAATTGCGGGTTTTATAATACATGTGTGAAGGCTTCGCGTTTGAAGCTCTTGTCACACTTTCTTCCTTGTTCTGTCTCATAAGAAAGAAGCTTTAACATCTCGTCGGAATGTGAATCGGGCCATCGCTTGTTAGGTGTGCCCCTTCATTTTTCCCTCCTTCTAGTCTAATATTTTTATCCTTGTCATGTCTTACATTTTTTCCTTTTGTAGCTACCTTCTTCGTTCTTCTCTTAGAAGGAGAAGAAACTTGATCCTCAATTGGAACATTTTGTTCATTAGAGACATTGGCATCGACATCAACATATGAATAAGAATCCCCAAATGCACCTGCATCATAAGGCCAGTATTGAGGAGGGGGCATTGAAGTCATGAAGGGTGGTGGTAAGGACTGCAAAGTTTCATCGCCTAGAGGTGAAGCTGAACTTTGAGGCACCCCCAATGATCTTCTTCTTAATTGAGGTGGTACAAACGGGCTACCCTCATGGATTACAAAGGGTGGAAAGTTTGGGAAATTATCAGACATCTCACCTGTTGACGTGAGGACTTTTGAAAAAATATACAAGTAACTGCATTAGAAAGCAGAAACAATTCTTTTTGCAATGGAAAGCACAAACTTAGCAAGACATTAGTACAAAACATTTGCATAAGAAAGTAGATTCATAGCCAAACGACAAAGTACAAAATAACACAACTGATATTTCAACCCCTACCCTCTCCACCAATGTAATCATTCCACATACGCAATGCTATTGCATCACGTTTCGCTTCCCAAGCCTTCTTTGCATTCCTTTGCACTTGTTGACTATTTTGAGAGTATTCCTCGTAGTCAAACAAGTTATCGTCACACACTTCTTCCTCCAATGTGCTATCCTCACTGTTACCAAGGATGAGGTCGTCATTGGGATCAATGCTTAGTATGTAGTTATGCAGAACACAACATGCGTGTACAATATCAACTTGTGTAAAGAAATTATGAAATTTCTTCTCTCCCAGTATGCAAAAGCGATTCTTAAGCGTTCCGAATGCACATTCAATTTTAATACGCAACTTTGAGTGCCTATAGTTGAAGAGTTCCTTCGGATCCGAAGGATTACGACCTCTTTTGGGATTCAAGTGGTACCTAACTCCTAGGTAGGGTGCAATGAAACCGGGCATCGTTGTAAATCCAGCATCCACTAGGTAGTACTTTTCTACAACAATTAAACTACGATTTTTAATCTACGTATTAGGAACCTACGTAGATAAAAGAAAGTGCTAAGACAATAACTAACCAATAGTTACCTGAAATGATCTTAAGTCCATTGGGCCTCGAGAGAGCATCTTAAAATGGTCATGTCATTTGCACAACCTTCCCAACCAGCCAAAACATACGTGAACATCTTGTTGGGTGTAGCAGCGACTAATACATTTTGTGTCACTTGTTTTCTACCTCTAAACCTCGGTACCAATGCAGACGGTAGGGTTGCTTGGATATGTGTGCCATCAATCAACCCAATACAATCCTACAATTCAATATGAGCATGTGTAAAATCTATTTCCAAAGCATAGTAATTCTAAATCTAACCAACAGATTATAAAATAGTATATTACCTGAAAATAGGGAAACCATTCAGTAGACTCTCTAATCTCGGTAGGGACATCACCATTAGGTTGCTTCATGTATTGTTCTTTAATAGTACTTATAGCAAGAAGTACTTTTCTGAAATATCTAGATATGGTTTCGCCAGAACGGATAAAGTCAATTCCACAAACCCTATTCTTAGACTTATGTCCCAAGATGTAAAGAAAGAGGGCTAGTTGCTCCTCTACACAAACATGTCTCGTATCCTTGAGGGACCCATTGGCACTCAACATGTTTGCAAGCCTATAGAAAGGGCCACAACTCATTCTAAGATAGTGGACACAGTTTTGTGGACCGGCCGTTAGGATGCGATACATGTGGGCATTCCGCCATTGCTCTCTTATCAATGATGGTTCCTTTGGAACACCTCTTTGTTCATTGTCCTCTTCCTCCAATAATGTAATTATAATTGTAATAATTGTAATTACGTTTGCGATGGCAGCTCGCAACAACGGACCTTTAGGATTAGATAAATCCATCTACAAGACAAAATATTTCGATAAATTATAATGGTCTTATGCTCATTCCAAATATGTGAAGACAGTACCAACAAATTAATATTGTTCTAAATTTTATTTCATGATTTCGTATAACTTTTTTCTACCAAAAATATTGTTCTAAATTTTATTGGACACAAGATATGTAAGTATACCAAAAATCTAAAGCTTTCCTATGATCTACAATTTTTCTACCAACTATAAACATATCAATGATCTGAACATGTCCATCACAACTCAGTTTTTCACATATTTAAGAAGATCTGTATAGAAAAATTTTAACCTAAAGCTCGAAACTCGTAGATCTACCTAAGTAGCAGCAGATCGAACTTAGAAAATTCGAGATTAGGTACCAAAACAGTAGATCTATGGTCGTAAGCCATAGATCTGTGAAATCGAAAGGAAATTTTCACGAAAATGTATGTTTAAAGGAGAAGAATGTCGAAAAGGAGAAAAATAGGGACGAAATTTTACGGTGCAATTGCAAACGTGGGAGAGGGGGGTGACCACAAGCTCCAACGGTTGGACGAGAGAAGAAGAACCTCAACGGAGAAATTTTTTATCTTTCCACAATTTTCCTTCTCTTCCCAAACCACTTTCACCCAAAAAAAGGGTGTGGTGAAACTGTACCCAAAAGGAAGGAGACAGGAACTTTCCTGCGTCCCATCAACCACTTTCACCCCATCTTCAACTTTTCAACCAAACAGCTGAACTGAAGCAAGTTCAGCTGACTTCCAATTAGGATGGTTCAAATTATCATTGTTCAAAGTAAGATTCGCAATTTCATTGATTCACTTTCAGAAACCAACAAGTTTTCATTGTCACGACCAATCGAACTCCTCCAACATTCCTTTGAATATCATCTTCCTTCAATAGCGCATAAGCGATGATATAAAGAACTCAGAATAAGCTCCGGTGAGCTAAAACGAAAAGATTGAAAAAAGAGTTGGAACACTGATGCTAAGAGCCCTTGCTTGCTGCTCAAAGGAGATTTCCCTTCTTTCCTGTTCTGTCAGTGTATCCCTTTACATAAGAGCTGGTGCTCTCCTTGTAGAGGGGACTCGGTTATAAAAATTGAACAACCCACTAGACATCATGTCACGATTGTGTCAAATCGATATGTTGCCACTAGACATAATATTGTACAAATTTAAATTGCACTCATACAATACATGGACGTGCACATTTCTAAAAATGGTTCATTTTTTTAGAATTTTGTAGCGGATAGTAGACAAAGAAATGAAATCACAACAAATATAAAGCAAAATTTATTTATTTTTATCGAGTTGGATCGTTTAGGTAACTTAAAAAGTAACAGATGCGATAGTATCCAAGCTAAGTAGAACATCACCAGGAAAAAACAAAATTCAAGACCGATGTCGAAAATTTGGTGTTGGAAACATGGAGAAGTCGATGACGTTCCATTTTTCCCTCCTATCTTTCTTCTTTTGAGAATCATTTTCCTTTCCTTCTCTTTTCCTTTATGCATCCAAATATAGGGAAAAAATTACTTTCATTTTCCAATGCCGTGATTTCGTGAACCAAACCTGACCTTAGTTTACTTTGTGAATAGCAACCAACTAAAAAGAGTTGACAGTAGTCTAAACCGCTAAAAGCAAAATAATATGTTACCGAGACTGGCAAGTAAAAAAACAGAAAATTTCATGCAGGGGGGAAAATTTCAGGGTATTTATGCGAAAAGTGAGAAGTTACCCAAAATTTTATTTTAAGGGAGCTGGCACCAGTTTAACTGGCGCCCAACTAAAAATAAATAAAATAAGCTGACGCCAGTTAAACTGGCGCCTAATATATATATATATATATATATATATATATATATATATATATATATATATATATATATATATATATAACCGGCGCAGTTCAACTGGCGCCAAACAAAAAAAAATTCCTGGCTCCAGTTGAACTAGCGCCAGTTCAACTGGCGCCAAACAAAAAAAAAATTTCCTGGCTCCAGTTGAACTGGCGCCAGTTCAACTGGCGCCAAACAAAAAAAAAAAAATTCTTGGCTCCAGTTGAATTGGCGCCAGGTTGGTGTTGGGAAAGAAACGCGGAAACCTTTCCCCAAACCGGAGAGTACCTGCGAGAGGACCGAGCAATACAACGCACGAACCCAAAAATAGCCACACAAAAACAATCACGCAGACACAGAGAATTTTTGACGTGGAAACCCTTGCGGGAAAAAACCACGGGACGATCGGAGTCCAACCCTGAGAAGCCTCCACTAATGGAATAGAAGAATTACACCCTCTACAAACTCCTCCCGATCCAAATCGGATCCCCACAACACTCAGAGATAAGAACAATGATTACAAGGCTTCGAAGAGCGAGAACGACAAGTAGAGATTACCCGAACACGATCTCCTTTGAATAGCGACCTTCAATCCTCCGTCTTCTTCTCCGAAGTTGCAATGGCACTCTTGCCTCCTTCTCTCTCCAAAAGTTATGTTTACTTGCGATAATAAGTTAGGGTTGAGAAAACTCAATATATCTCCCTAATTCCGCAACCAACCTGGACCGTTGGATTAGATCCAATGATGAAAACTCATCCAGAAATCCGCTTCAGCCCCCGACGACACAGAGTTCGGCCAGAACTCTGTGTGGGGCAACCAGCACCTACTGGCCAAACCCTGGAACGGCCAGACCGAGTTCGGCCAGAACTCGGGCTGGGACCGAGTTCGGCCCGAACTCGGATCCCCTGCTTCCAGCAGCTCCAGCAGCAGCAGCAGCAACTCCGTCGCCTACTTCCCGAGCTTCTTCGACACACGAACGGCGCTCGTCGCACTCCGGGGTCTTCTCCACATAGGTTGGGAACCCCACCCACTCCAACAAATCTCCCCCTTCACAACTATGGAGAAGATGTCGTCATCCCGACGACCTGCCTGCAGTACTCAAACTTCTCCCTTGGTAGAATCTTCGTGAACATATCAGCTCCGTTGTCATCTGTATGAACCTTCTCAAGCTCCGCGTCCTTCTTCTCAACCACATCTCGTATCCAATGATACCGAGTCTCGATGTGCTTGGACCGGCTATGAAACGTCTGATTCTTCACAAGGTGGATAGCACTCTGACTGTCGCAAAGCAAAGTATACTGCTCTTGCTTCAGTCCCATTTCCTGCAACAGCTTCTTCATCCACAACAGCTCCTTGCAAGCCTCCGTCGCCGCAATGTATTCCGCCTCCGTCGTCGACAAGGCAACACACTTCTGCAACCGCGACTGCCACGACACCGCTCCTCCTGCAAACATCATCACGTAGCCCGAAGTCGATCGCCTCGTGTCTACATCTCCAGCCATATCAGCGTCGGTATACCCAACCAGCTTCGGCTCGTCACCACCAAAGAAAAGTCTCCAACCAGCAGTGCCCTGAAGATATCGTAGAATCCACTTGACCGCACTCCAATGTACCCTTCCAGGATTTGAAAGATACCTGCTAACCGTACCAACTGCATGAGCAATATCTGGCCTCGTACACACCATAGCATACATCAGTCTTCCCACAGCTGAGGCATATGGAACCCGCTCCATATCTTCCTTTTCGTCCTCGGTAGATGGACACTGTTCCTCAGTGAGCTTAAAGTGAGCCGCGAGGGGGGAACTCACTTTCTTCGACCCGTCCATCCCGAAACGCTGAAGTACCCGGTGAATGTACTTCGTTTGGGACAAGTGTAGCAGCTTGGACTCTCTCTCTCGGCTGATCTCCATCCCAAGAATAGTCTTCACTGCGCCCAAATCCTTCATAGAGAAGGCCGCGCCCAGTTGGCGCTTCAACTCCGCTATCCTAGTGGCATTCCGACCCACTAATAGCATATCATTAACATAGAGCAATAAGATGATAAAATCATTATCGGCAAAATACCTCACAAATGCACAATGATCCGACGTCGTCCGTGCATAACCATGCTCCCCCATAAACGACTCGAACTTCATGTACCACTGCCTCGGAGCCTGCTTCAGACCATACAAGCTCTTCCTCAACCGGCAGACCAAATGTGACTTGCCCTTCTCACAGAATCCCTCCGGCTGCTCCATGTACAACTCCTCCTCAAGATCACCGTAGAGGAATGCCGTCTTCACGTCCATCTGCTCGACCTCCAAGTCGAAACTGGCTGCTAATGCTAGCACCACCCGGATAGACGAATGCTTGACGACAGGCGAAAAGATCTCATCATAATCCATGCCTTTTCGCTGACCGTAGCCTTTGACTACCAGCCTCGCTTTGTATCGAGGGCGAGTAGCATCTTCCGTCTGCTTCACTCTGAACACCCATCGATTCTTCTTGCCCTTTGGCAACCGCACCAGATCATAAGTGGAATTGGTGTGCAAGGAACTCATCTCCTCCTGCATAGCCACCATCCACTCCTGCCTGTGTTCGTCTTCCATAGCCTCTGCGAAACTTTCGGGCTCCCCCCCGTCAGTCAATAGCACATACTCATCCGGTGAGTATCTCGTAGATGGTCGACGATCCCTGTCACTCCTTCTCAGTGGAGCCACTGGTGCTGGCTGTATACCGACAGCCTCCGCCCCTTCAGGAACTACCTCTCCGGCATGCTCATCCTCCTGAGGGACACCCTGACCACCATCAGCAGGCTGATGATCAAGGTTGGGAGCAACTCCATGTACCGGCTCCCCCATAACTGGATCCTCTGCGATGTCCTCTGGAAACTGCTCGAAGCGAAATGACTCTAACTCAGGCAATTCTTCAGCCTCAGAAGGCGTCTCAGAATCCTGAGTGTTGGTCATGGTCTGATCCTCGACGAACACCACGTCCCTGCTTCTGTAGAGCTTTCCTTCCACTGGGTCGTAGAGTCTATAGCCAAACTCATCCCGACCATAGTCGACAAAGACGCATCGCCTCGTCTTCGGCTCAAGTTTGGTCCTCTCGTCCTTCGGTACATGCACGAAGGCTTTACAACCAAACGCCCGCAGGTGACTGTATGACGGCTCTTTGCCGTACCATAGTTTGTCAGGTACATCACCCTGCAAAGGAGCACTAGGAGACAAATTAATAATATAAGCAGCTGTGAGAAGAGCCTCACCCCAATAACTGTCCGGCAAGTTTGCTTCTGACAGCAAACACCGCACCCTCTCCATCAGTGTCCTGTTCATGCGCTCCGCTACACCATTGAGCTGAGGTGTCTTTGGCGGAGTCTTCTGGTGTCGTATCCCTTGCTCTCTGCAATACGCATCAAAGGGACCAATGTATTCGCCGCCATTGTCGGACCGAACACACAACAACTTCTTGCCCGTCTCCCTTTCAACAGAGGCCTGAAACTCCTTGAAAGTAGGCAGCACCTGATCCTTGGTCTTTAAGGCATAGACCCAAACCTTCCTGGAACAGTTATCAATAAAAGTCACAAAGTAAGAAGCACCACCAAGAGATTTTACCTTCATAGGACCGCAGACATCCGAGTGAATCAACTCGAGCAACGCCGGCTTCCTCGAACTTGGGTGACTTTGGAAAGACACCCTATTTTGCTTCCCAGCTAAACAGTGCGTGCATTTCTCCAACTTTGTAGACTTGAGTCCCGAAATCACTTTCCTGTTCACCAAGTAGCTCATCCCCTTCTCGCTGATATGGTCGAGCCGCCTGTGCCACAACTCGGTAGACGCATCACTGACTGTGTTCACCTCCTGTGCCCCCTCTGCGCTCCCCTCCATATAGTAGAGACCAGACTTCTTGCTTCCTCTGGCAATCACCATCGAACCTCTGGAAAGCTTCCACTGACTGTTCCCGAAGAGACTGAAGAATCCCTCGTCATCCAACCTTCCAACCGACACCAGGTTGAAACGGATATCAGGGACATGACGAACATCCTTGAGAACAAGAACCGCACCCGTCTTCGTTCTCAAATGCACATCTCCAACAGCAACCGCCTTCGACACATCTCCATTGCCCATCTTCAACATGCCACAGTCGCCTGTCGTGTAAGTGGCAAACAGTGCCCTATTGTGAGATACATGTGCTGAAGCCCCTGAGTCCACCAGCCAAGAATTGTCATCGCAGGCGAGGTTAGTAATGACCTCATCACCTACGACGATCACATCGTCTCCATGCACCGAGGCCGCCGCTGTAGTGTTCTCTTCTTGCTTCCCCTTGTCGCCCTTCTTCTCTCTCTTCCAAGCGAAACAATTCCGCTTGATATGGCCCTTCTTACCGCAATGGTAACACTCTGAGTCCTCGTAACGACCCTTGGACTTCCCCCTGCTCTTATCTCTGCCACCACCTGGACCCCTGCTTTTGCCCCTTCCGCGGCTCTCTGAAATAAGTACCTCTGAGTGGTGGGATGTGGATGAAGTGCCCTGAGAACGTCTCCGCATCTCTTCATTCAACACCTCGCTCTTGGCAAACTCCAGACTGACCACGCCCTCTGGAGCAGAAGCGATCATAGATACTCGTACGGTCTCTCACGAGTCTGGCAATGTACACAGCAGCCACAGTCCCTGAACTTCGTCGTCGAACTTGACTCCCATAGAAGATAGCTGGTCAACCACGCCCTGGAAATCACTCAAGTGATCCGTAATAGACGCCCCATCTTTGTACCGCAGACCCATCATCGTCCGGATCAGGAACAACTTGTTTACCCCAGTCTTCTTCGCGTACAAAGATTCCAGCTTATCCCATAACGTCTTCGCGTGCTCAATATTGGCAACGTGGTTGTACACGTTCTCGTCAACGAACTGCCTGATGTATCCGCACACCTGTATATGCTCGAATTTCCAGTCCTCCTCGGATTTATCACTGGACTTCTCGGATGCAAACACGGGTAGATGCAGCTTCTTGACAAATAGCAAATCTTTCATCTTGCTCCGCCAATAATGATAGTTTGTGCCATTAAGGTTCACCATGCGCACCGGCTTCGCGTCCATCTCTCCTCTCTGGTTCCTCTGTCAACTCCTGACACCCTTTGAACCCAAAGCTCTGATACCACTCTGTTGGAAAAGAAACGCGGAAATCTTTTCCCAAACCGGAGAGTACCTGCGAGAGGACCGAGCAATACAACGCACGAACCCAAAAATAGCCACACAAAAACAATCACGCAGACACAGAGAATTTTTGACGTGGAAACCCTTGCGGAAAAAAACCACGGGACGATCGGAGTCCAACCCTGAGAAGCCTCCACTAATTGAATAGAAGAATTACACCCTCTACAAACTCCTCCCGATCCAAATCGGATCCCCACAACACTCAGAGATAAGAACAATGATTACAAGGCTACGAAGAGCGAGAACGACGAGTAGAGATTACCCGAACACGATCTCCTTCGAATAGCGACCTTCAATCCTCCGTCTTCTTCTCCGAAGTTGCAATGGCACTCTTGCCTCCTTCTCTCTCCAAAAGTTGTGTTTACTTGCGATAATAAGTTAGGGTTGAGAAAACTCAATATATCTCCCTAATCCCGCAACCAACCTGGACCGTTGGATTAGATCCAATGATGAAAACTCATCCAGAAATCCGCTTCAGCCCCCGACGACACAGAGTTCGGCCAGAACTCTGTGTGGGGCAACCAGCACCTACTGGCCAAACCCTGGAACGGCCAGACCGAGTTCGGCCAGAACTCGGCCTGGGACCGAGTTCGGCCCGAACTCGGATCCCCTACTTCCAGCAGCTCCAGCAGCAGCAGCAGCAGCAACTCCGTCGCCTACTTCCCGAGCTTCTTCGACACACGAACGGCGCTCGTCGCACTCCGGGGTCTTCTCCACATAGGTTAGGAACCCCACCCACTCCAACAGTTGGGGGGTGGAAATGGAGCTAATTTGGTTAATGGAGAAGCCTAACATAGGTGATAAGCATTTTTAGTTGAGATTTTGTGCCAACTAACTGTATAGAACTTGCATGTATTAAAACCATCGGAACCATTTAATCTACATTGAACTATATTTTAGGGCTTAATATATCGCCAAAACCAAATCTGACCCCCTGGCGCCAGTTCAACTGGAGCCAAGAAATTTTATTTTTTTTTTGGGCGCCAGTTGAACTGGCGTCCGTTTTAAAAAAATAATAATAATAAACTGGCGCCAGCTTTTTTTTTCGGCGCCAGTTGAACTGGCGCCAGGTTTTTTTTTTTTTAATTGGGCGCCAGTTCAACTGGCGCCAGATCCCTGTAAATGAAATTTTAATAAACTTCTCACTTTTTGCGCAAATATCATGAATTTCTTCCTCTGCATGAAATTTTCTGTAAAAAAAATCTGTTGATGAACAGAGAACAGCAAAATAATATGTTATCTAAACTGGCAATCAAAAATATTCTGTTAAGACCGTTTGTAGGAATTTTGCTAACAGAATTAGCATATCTGTGTTAGGGTGATCAAAATTATTATTGCTCATTCAATTTATCACCTTCCTTAATGCATCTAGCGTTGTTGCGTCGATGGACTCTCGGACTAGTGCCTATGCGCTAAAGCAAAAAAAAAACAGTCACTCTATCTCGTACTCGAAGGCCTTGTTTGGTTCACAAAATTATCGGATTGGGAAAGGAAAGTGATTATTTTCTTATTTTTGAATGCCAAAAGAATTAAAGATATCTCGTACTCGAAGGCCTTGTTTGGTTCACAAAATTATCGGATTGGGAAAGGAAAGTGATTATTTTCTTATTTTTGAATGCCAAAAGAATTAAAGAGTAAAGAAAAATGATGGAAGAAAAATTAGAGAAAAAAGTAATTCCATTCAACGAAACAAGGAATCATTTTTTTACATTGAAGTATTCACTTTCCTTTCTAAATTCTTTGACATTTCTAAACATCGGAAAGAAAAATCAATGAAAATTATAATTTTTCAAAGCAAAAAAAATATCAAGGAATTAATTTTCTTTCCCTTCCATCTCGCAAATCAAACGAGACCTAATTGTTGGAGCACAAGCATAGGAAAGGAATCCCCTGACCAAGCTGTAATCGTCAAAAGACGTGAACAAAAAAGCAAGAAGAAACTCTCTTATGAATATGACGATTACTGACAATAACTCTCTAAAAAGAATAGAGAGAGTTACAAAAGTAAATAGCTAGCTATTTGGCTATAGCACAGCAACACTACCGATGCGAACCTGCGAAATGTGCTATCAAAATGCCGCTTGTGCCCCTTCGCCTACGCCTGAGTAGTTCCAAAGAAATTTCTCCAAGAAATAGTAACAAAAACAAATAATTTGAAGAAAAGAACATGACAAATAAACAACGTTTTAAGTACATAGATAGGTTCAAGTCAAGGCTACAAACTACTATATAATCTTATCACAAGTTCTTTTGAATAGTTGTTAGTCTTGTGAATAATTTTCATAACGGTGTCATTCAGGAACTACTATATTAGACCATCTCAAAACCTATTGTCTTATTTTGTGTTGTGAATCTTAGATGACATGGGACACAAAACAATATCTTGTATAGGTGGCAAGATTATATTCACAAATGACAATGAGTTTAAAAAGTTATCTCCAATACAAAAGTATTGAGAAGACAATACAAAGTAATTTTTTACAACTTCCAAGACAACTTTTACTCTTCTACTTCTTTTTATAAACATTTTTATTTACAAATGATGATGTGGACATAAAGACATTGTTAAGTGCATTGTCTAGATCTAAACAACCAACTTTACATTGTCTTTGCCATGTTAACTCCACACTTTATTTCACATTTGGATTGAAGAAGTACTTTTGAAAAAAATGGTTATCATTCCTATCTGGCAACCATTTTTTTTCAAACTCACAATAGGGTTGGAGATGCTCTTATTTGACAAACTGAACCTAGATATAATAAAAAATAGATGCCGAGTTGAACCTCAACTCAAACCAGACTAAGTTCAAGCAACTTACTAAAATAAGCTCTAGACTAAGCACAAAGATGAAGCCAGAGATCTTCAGAAACTACATAAATAGCTCAAAGCCAAAACTCTCTCATGAGTTTCAGAAAAAAAAAAAAAAAAAAAAGAGCAGTTCTCTGGATCATTTACTGGGTTAAATCCAGAATATTATATTCTTCATCAATGTGCGGCAAATCAAGGGAAGTAAAAATATAACAAGGCCAAATCTACATGATTGTGGAAGAAAAAGGAGGAGATTTCCTCCTAAAATAAATAAAAACAAAACATTAACAAAACTTTGCTCAAATTAAGATGGTCTCCAGTTTTTACAATGCGCCTCTACTCGGGATAGCTTATCCTGAAGACTACTATATGTTTCAAGTTCTCTGTCTCCTTTTCTTTAACTCTCTTTTCTTTCTTTCTTTTCCCTTGAAAGTTCTTCCATCCATTTTAAATAGAGCATGAGCATTTAACCTTTTACAGTGAATCAATAAATTTAACAAATTCCTGCCAAGCTCCTGGTGACCTACAATCAAAATGGTTAACAGCAATTTCAAAGTTGCTTTGTATTACCTATCCAGTTTCTTTTGAATAGATAAGTATTTTTAGTCTGTAGTGTTGTTAAGATTTGCCACTCCCTTGATTAGGATTCACACCACTTTCTGGATCAGATAGTATGGGCTTTGGTTCCTTAGCTCTGAATAAGGTTTTTGTATAAAGAGCTCCGAAGACAACGGCCTGATCAAGTAAGTAATCATAGTTAGTTAAAGTATCTAATTTTAGCATCAAAGATATCAAGGTGCACAAGAAAATGGCTTACAGCTCCCATCCACTGTTCCCAACTGAGAGGATGTGCAAACCACACACATGACAGCAAGATGCTCAACAACTAGATGAAAATTTGAGGATATCAGGCGAGTGCACATTGAATCGCAATAACCGAGCAGTTCAACTATATTTTCTCTAGTAAATGTTCATTAGTACCTGTCTTGTGGTCATTATGGTAGCAAATGTCAAAGCCCCAAATGTTCGAATTGTGTAGGAGATGAAGAATTGACTGGCAGTTGCTACCTGCACACAACCCTTATCAGATGATATGGATCTTCGCATAACATTTTATATCTGGAAGAAAAGAAGGAAATAACTGAAAACTGATAAAAGGAATATATTATTAAAAGTTCTGGGCGGCAAAGTGATCTTGTAAATTAGCAGTTGAATGCTTGAAACAGAAAATTGAAGGCAGAAATATGCTTACTGTGGACAGCAATACAACATCATAGAAGCAGTCTTGATGGCGAAACATAAATTCTATTGCTAAAAGAAGGTGACCCTGAACTACGAGTCCTGCAATCAGCAAACAAATTTAATGAAGCAGCTAGTCTAGACACTGTTTGACATGATCTCAGCTATAATTATTTGTCATAATGGAGTTTCAAACTTTCAACTATACTTGAGAGAAATGTTCTCATCTTATATATAATATAAAAACTTCAAGGCTTCACCGTGGAACTTTCATGTTCCAAAAGTGACCCTCTACGATCTTCTATTATATATATTAAAATATGCTCAAATTAACTAGGGGTAAAACATGTAAATTACATCTTCCCACTAACATAATTATTAACCACTAATAATTAGCCACTTCCCACTACAATAAATGTTCACCATCTCAAAAGTAAATTTACTTCAAAATATTTTGTACTATTTCAAAATGGATTTGTCATGCAAGTATACATTTAAAAAGTGAGAGAAAAAAACAAAGACAAGACACGTGCGTGCACGACTTCTAGTGGAAGATAAGACGGATAAACTCAGTAAATACTTAGTTCATGAGTCAATACTTGTCTATGTTCTTCTCTCAGTTTTTTTTTTTATTACTGGAAGAATAAAGCAAGATTTTCCCATTAACAAAAACTTTTCCATGGTTATCTTCTTTCTAAAATAAGCGGATATAAATTTGTATAACACTATTATGATCTCTTCTATGTGTCCAACTTAACATTCTTACCTATTTATTTGATTAGGCACTACTCTCATTATATCAGTCCTCATAGCATATATGCTATAAATTTGTATAAGAAGTATAAATCTTCTTCTTTACACAATAAACAACTACAAATTTGTATAAGCACTGGTATGATATGTCTTCAGTTTTTCAACTTAATGTTCCATATCCTATTTATTTGATTTAAGTTACTCTCATCATGCAAACCTTAGAAAATATGTGCTGTACTATATCAGTTATCATTCATTAAATGTCTCTAGTCTGAACAAGCAATATGTTTCCTTCATTTAATCACTTTACGGAAAACACTGTTAAATTAAGTCTCAAAGAAAAGTCACTTCGTTGTGATGGCAAATGTAAGTTCCTAGTTAATTATACAATAGACTTTCCTCCAAACCTTCTAAGAAACATATACAAAATGAGATAATGAGACTGAACATTAATATGTCTGATATTTGAGTACACACATACAATGTGCTCTAAATCTCGTACACTTCTTCCCAGCATGTTGAATTCAACTTCAATTTAACCATCTATCTCCAAATGAGAAGTAACAAGCTTTAATTAGAGAGTATCCTGAACTGTGCATTTATTGGGAAGTTCAATTGACTAGGTGAAAGCCTTGGACTGAAGATAACTAATGAAATACAGGGAAGTGGACATTAAAATATTCTATTGTGCTGCAAAAGTTGTCATTACAATACTCTGTTATCATAGTTCCCTTCAAAATCTTGCATTTGGATTTCATACAGGATAAGGTCATCTTCCCGATTAATAGGCAACACGAAAACTGACTAAATAAATTACACTATTGACAAATAAAAAAAAATAGAAGCAGAACTAACCACTTAAACTGAGGACACACGAACACAATGTCGTGTAGAATATTTGATTATGTATTTCCATGTCATAACCCTTAAAAAGTTTGTCCTGAAATGTGCTTGTGAAGCCATCAAACCTGAGAACCAATACCAGTCAGCACGAGTGGAAAGGCCTTAGGATAGGCGTATACAATATTCAAACTCATGTCTAACTATCAGAGAAATAAATATAAAGAAAAAAGTTTGATAAAGTCATGAAAAACTAATATCATGCATCGGAGGAACAGCACAATCCCACACTTCTCCCTCTCCTCTGCAACAGGCTTCATGTGTACCGAATTGGCACTAGCTTTGAGAAAAATCTATTACATCGATGATAATTCAAATGGTGCAACACATCACATGAAGTAGACAGAAATAAAGGGAAGATAAACAGCGAATAAGCGCAAATTTGCCAAGTTCATCATAGAGAATTTTCTGGTCAGAAGAAGTAATGATGAACGCCGTAGGCAGCAAAATATATGAACTCTGAGAAATGTGATAAGGTTACTAAGTTCAAGGTGCATGAGTACTTCATCCATCAAAACAAGACAGGAAAGCAATAAGCAGGTGTACCCGAGATAACCAATCATGAGAGAGACACCCCAAACAGTGCTCTCTCTTCCAGCATTATAAGGGCTAACATCAGCAGATTCCTACATTTAAGGAAAAGAATGCATCAAATAATGTCAAAAAGGTGATAGCTTAATACCAATAACATAGAAAGTGCATGTAAGATAAACAGATAATCTGTGGCGGACGCAGAAATTTTATTCAGGGGGGAGCTAAAATAAACTTCAAATTTAAGGGAACATAAGCAAGAATTTGTAATTACAAATCAATCATCATGTGGCTAGTGAATAAGGGAGCAAATATAGAATTTATAACCCAAAAAAAAAAGTATCAATGTGGTCAGTTGGTTTTAGACTCAAGACCTCTCAAGAAACTTATCACTTAACCAATTGAACCACCATTTAGCTGTTGCGTTTATAAATAATAATAAACTAATATATTGGCCTATGCCCACACCAAACATTTACGTATTAAGTTTTTTGATTATCATAAATATTCATATATACCGTCATGTAATGCATCTCCATATCAGACTTAATTTAAATGATATACGAATAAAAGAATAAAATCATTTTCTAGTGGATCTAAAATTATATTTACCATCGTGTAGAAAAGAACAGTTATCAATCTAGGAATTTTTTTGTTTTAAATCATAGCAGCTTAGATGTATAAAAAAGGATTACTCAATTAAAATTATAGCAACTGGCAAGCATGCGCATCATATGAAAGAACTAGCGAGAGAATGGAAGAGGAATTTCTGGTCTACGAAATAGTTATTGCTATTATGAAATAAAATTGAAATGTAAACCAAATGAATAGATCATAGTTTACCGGATATAGGATGAAGAAGGAACAGCCCAATGTCACAAGCAAAGCAAACAAATAATCTTTCCCATTATATTTCTTTTGCATAATAACTGTACCCCAAACCTGTAATTAAATAAATAATCAGAAAAAATTCCCATTGTAAGACACTACTAGTATAAATAAAGAAACAAAATCTGAACAATAGTAAATAGATAACAGGAGTATTGCAAGGATAGGCATATCAGATTTGTCTGCAAGCTCATGACAACACTATTTCCCAAATTAAATAAAATGGTTGGAACCTCCATGACAGAGATTAGTATGAAGCCTATCAGCATAATGAAGGAAGGAAATGTAAACTTGTACACCATTTTCAACTTGAGTAGTTTGTAACTACAGGGATACATTTAGAACCTACTAATAATACAAAAGTAGAAGATAGAACACTTTTTCACCTTGAACTCATCATATCCATAACAGTGTACGGTGTGCATGTATGATGTAGCATATAGTATTCAGATAGATGAATGAAGTGTTGCGCTTCAGAGCTATCCAACCAAATTTTGGTGTACCAACAAGGCCACCGACAATCAGAGAAATGCATGTGTTAACAATATCCTAGTCTTACAGCCCATATCATTTATAATATCTAGTACGAAATGGAGAAATCGACAACAATATGAGGAACACTTGCTGTATGACCATAACTTTGCCATAAGAAGAGCATTTCCAATACTAGAGAACAAGTTAATCCGGATGCAAAGGAAGTTGATCTTATAATTTTCTCTGATAATAGCCCTCTCTTTTTAGTTTTCTTTTTCTTTTGTATATGCTCTCTTTCCCAATGTTGGGTCACTTAAAACGTGGTTTAGTGTGAAGATCCTTCTATTGATTATTCGTACTACAAGAGAAATCTCCATTGTAGGTAAACCAGAAAAGGGGGGAGGGGGAAGGCCAGTTTTAGTCAAGGAACAAGGAGTAACAAGCCCAATGCCACCGCACCAAACAACTACTACATGCTTTTTTTCCAAACGGTAGATAGTGCATCATGCTAAAGCCACGACTTAAACTTGGCACGTCCCCATCAAAACCCGGACTAAGATTTAACAGTAATGAGTTTCTGGTTACATAATTGGATTTGACTTGAGTTTGGCTTCCGTAGCAGTTCCTGCTGAAAGTATACACGTAGTTACTGCCATCATGAGCAACATACCAATCATGTTACAGCAACCTTCCAAGGGGATTGTCATGTGCAAATTGACAAGCCACAACTACCTAATTTGGCTATATCAAAAATCATCAGACATTAGTCAGTGATAGAGACATCTATTTCAGATGACCAAAAAAAGGCATACAACTTGAGAATTTGAGATATGCAGTAATATTTTATCACAACTTCTCATAAGACCAGGCACAATAATGTAAGATCCTCCTAGTCCATGATCAACAAAAACATTTCATCATAGGAAACATTATTTCAACCCAACTTGGGAGGAACAGAGACATGTGGGTCCTCTTTTTCCTTGGAATGTCAGAATTACAAGTTGTCAGACGTGATTCTTGTTCACTATCTCTACAAGAATTAGCATTAATTATTCATTACTAATATACAATAAGAAAGTCCATACAGTTCACCTTTTATGTAAGTGCATGATGCTTCAACCTCTAGAATTGCATCCAACAATAGTTACCTTCCTAACTAAATTTACAGTTCTGTTTAAAAGAACAGCTACAGGGAAATGTTGCCTTTGAGTCAGATAAGAGGCCTCTAAACTTCTGGTATATACCATAGTGATTTCTTGTTAAATTTCCAAGTGGAGGTCAACTTTATCAGGTGCACATTGGATCTCCATCCCATGTGCAAAACGACTCCAAACATTGTTCTCTTATAACTTATGCATACACTTCTAAGTTATTGTTAGCTGTTTCTGCTCTCTCTTTATAGACTCGAAACTGAGTGAACTATGCTCCTTTTTTATGGCTCAATCAAGATTACTGCTGCTCAATCAAGATTACTGCTTATCCAAAGAGTGAGGGATCACATTTCAATGCACGACATGAAAATGGCATACAAAATAACTAGTTTATGTTCCACAGTAAAAAAGCATATGATCTAAAAGAGATGGGCATGACCTTAATTAGCTCCCAAGAAACCTACAAAGGCAACTTACCATCACAGGTATCATTTTTGCACATTTAGCTAGTGTCTGAACTGGGAAACTGACATACTTCAGGGCCTGGAAATACAACCACGTCAGCGGCACTTATATAAAACCACATTGAGCTAATGGTAGAAACCAACATAAAATAACAACATAAAAGGAAGTGAATGCAAGTCAATAATTTTCATTATTTGGAATGTAACAATGGCTAAACACTATTTAAATTGGGCTAGATAAAGTTCTGACCTCATATTGGCAAGTTGTGGTGAGTATGTTAGAGATTGATATTGCACCGTATTTGTATATTGGAGCAACAGGATCTAACGCTTTCCTACTAGCCTGTGAGACAAAGAAGCATCAGTAATATGAATAATCTTAGTTAAAATAAAATGTATTATATTAGAACCAGTTTACCAGTAAGGCACCTGCAGATACTGCAGATGTTGTGATACGATTGCAAAAAACAAGAAATAATGAGTATCTAAAGTATTCTTTATTTTCTCCATACGGAACTCTCATTATCTTTTCCTGCATGAAAAAGTAAAAGTTTTTTAGCATAGTGCACCTTCTCAGCATTGTTAGCATATTTGGACAGTAGTTGGACAAAGAAAACAGATGCTTATAAGATAACATTTTATACTCTATGTAACATCACTCGCATGGTTATCAACTAGGCTGCATAGACGAGGATACATATTCAGATTCGGACTCGGACATGATAATGATTTGGGGTAGGAAATTTTAGAATTTTGGGATACGGGTATGGCATAGGTACAGTTATATATATTATATACACATGAAAACATATTTATATACATGTTTTATACTTGAAATCCCAATAATGTCTATATTTACGCATGTTTTGGATAGCAAGTCTATCCCAAAAAGTTGTAGGAAGGACTAATGTCGCTTACTCATCTCAATTTTTTTGTTATGACCATGAACATGCCAACTATACTCTGGCACTCTTTGGAGCCTAAAAATAGGTGAGTCATATCTGATAGGACTGTCAAGGAAGTATGTGAGTCATATCTGATAGGACTGTCAAGGAAGTATTATGTCCCATACGTGTCGGCTATGGATACGGACACGAATTCGTCCTAAGGAGTAACCGTGCAATCGCAGGATTTTGGAGGAGATGAGCACAAGGAACAATTACCTGTAGGACGCCGTAGACAATGAGAGTAACCATGATGCCGGAGACAGCAAAGGTAAATCTCCATACCTTGCTGTCCTTGAGCGGCCCGACAGCCGATTCCGCCATTGCAGGCATCCTCCTCCTCCTCCTCCTCCTCCTCCTCCTCTAAAAGTAGTAGTTTTAGATCAAACTAAGTAAGACATCACCCACCATGACTATTTCCTCTCCTTTCTTCATTCTTCTCTCTTCCTAAAAAAATCATAATAACTTTGTTATTATTGTAGGAATACAGATCACGTCATATAATTATACAATGAAATTTGACCTAATCCAATGGAATAGAATTAGTAAACAAAGAGAAAAAAAAAATAGAAATCAATTCACTATGACTTTCTTCCCCAAACCGTAACCCTAACCCAAGGAGAAGGAAGAAAGAGAGAGAGAGAGAGAGAGAGAGAGAGAGAGAGAGAGAGAGGAATACCTGTGTGCTAGAGAGAGAGTGAGAGAGAGAGAGAGAAATTGGGATCGGAAGAAGAGAGAGAGAGAGAGAGAGAGAGAGAGAGAGAGAATGGAGGAGACGCGTGGGAGAAGAATGGAGTGAAGGAAGGAAAGAAGGGGAGGGGGGGGGGGGGGGGGGGGGGGGGGGTGAAGAAAAAAGAAATGTCCGGATGATGGAGACGAAACCCGGGTCCGGCCGCGCTATGCCGGTTACGCGCCGGTAGGTAGTACTGTTACGCGCCGGCTGATATATTTAATTAATTAGTTGGTGCTACACTGCTGCGCGTGCGTGGACGTGGATTCAAGTACTCATCAGTCATTATCAATCATGCTGGTGCGACCAGACCAGATGGAATGGAAACACAAACACCCCCCCCTCCTCTTTCATTATAAATAAACTAGTCATAACCCGTGCCCATAGGGCATGGTTCATTTAAGATATTCTCTCTCAAAATCTTGGACCCCCAATTTTAAACGAACAATAATAATTTTGAGGCCCCATCAAAATATTAAATCCCAACCACTGCTGGATGTGAATTTTCTTTAGATTCTCCATAAAAATCCACTCTCAATAATGCTCATCCACAACCATTATGAGGCCCCCATCAAAATATTAAATCTCAACCATCAAAATATTAAATCCTCGTCTTTGGATTCCCCATAAAATCCCACTCCCAATAATGCTCTTCCCCATAAAACCCCACAACCGTTGATTCACCAAGATTAAATCCCAACCACTCTTTATCTTGGCACAGTCAGCCCTAGGATTCAAAAACCTTTGTGATTTGTATAAGAGATATTTGTAGGTAACCTTACCTATCAAATGTATTTAAAATTTCATGCATACCAAACACACAAGGGATTTCAGTTCTACCTGATTCACACAGAATTCCAGTTCAGAGAAATACCAATAATTGTTTTAAAGTGAAATGAGAGTTTCGCATGGGGTTGGTTCAGCTGAGCACCTCAGGTTTGTACTACTGCACCTCCAAAGTAACAATGCACCTAGTTAACAGAGTGGGTTTCAACTTTCAAGTCCTTCAAAACTTTCTTACTTCCAGGTAGGTATTTCAGATCTTTGTAATTGCTCAAATATCTTCCAAATTCCAAACAAGGTGAGATCTTAGGAGTGCCAACACCAAATACCTGTGTCGAAAGAATTGACTCAAGTATTGTGAATCACTTTGCAAGCTGCTTGTTCTGATGTAACGATGAAATACAAAAATAGGCAACCATGAGACCTTATAAACTGCATTGGTACCCAGGGAAACAAAAAGCATTTGTAAGCAAACTGCATACTACATCACATTAAAGTTGCAAAATCTGCAGAAGTTGAGGAGATAATTCTCAAGCTTTCAAGATGAAGTCCAATGCAAAAAAGAAGGCATCTTGCGATGTAGCTTTACAAATATTGGCAACATTGCATCTTTGGCAGCAATTTGAGCTTCCAAGGACTTGAATAAGGAACCAAAAACTTCAGAAAATACATTTGACCATTCCCTGAGCTTAAAAACAGTAAGTTGAGTAAGAAATTGCGTCAGAAATGTACAATCTTCCAGACTGAAAACACAGATATATACACCGAACGAATAAAGCCGGGTACAGGAAGGCAAGAAACACTTGGCATCTTTTCTTTTGGCAACAGTAAAACAGGCCATAAGATGCACCAATCGACTGTGTTTGAACTTTGAATGATTTTCCCTAAGAACAAAAAAAGTATTGGGAATCTCGTGCTTAGACAAATAAGTATCTTTTAGTGATATGCAAATGTCCGCCTAAGTTCTTCCGCTGGGATGCACAAACGAGGCATGATTTACTTCTTCTAACATCTAACTTGGCTTGGAAAGTTCTGGCATCTGACATCCGCTTCACGAACCGAGTAAAACGAGTCCAGTTCTGGGTATCAAACAGGTTCTTGCTCATTCTTACATAGTTAAAAGACAAGGAAGGTTGAGGAGTACTGTTGGAATAAAGTCTGGAACTCCTAATAACTTGATTCAATGATATATCATCCAGCCTAGCCACAGAATTCTCCCCGGAAAGTGATAGATTGAACATCCTAGCAGCATGTACAAGCTGACTGAGATATCCTTCTGGACTGCTCTTCAAATTACTATGTTCCTCTACGTCTTGCATGTCGAAGCAGGTGCAGCACAAGGTCATCCCGTACTTGCTTAACATGCGGGCAATAGGGAGATATCCATCTCTAGTAAGAGTATTGTAGTATCCAGCAGTCAACTCAGACGGATGTGAGCACGTATAATAGTGCCAGTGTATTCCAGCAACTTTTGCAGAGATCTTCACTCCTGTGTGCAAGAAAATGGCTTTTGCTGCCATGCATAATCTCTCTCCATGAAGAAGCAGCATGCCAGAGTACCACCCGAGAAAAAATTGGCCATAGGCTGTATTCCAAGAACCATCACTCTTGAAGAAACTACTCTCTTCTGGATTGTGTGACAGATTACTAGCATCACGTGGACCGCCACTTCCCCACTCTTCCATCCCAACCTTCTGTGCACAAGCACTCAATGATGCTAGCATATACTGTAGAAAATGTGACAAAAACTGTATGTATCATCAAAAACCATAGATGCATAGTATTTGAAGTTCAGAAACTGAATGGAAGGGGGGGTTGGGGGCGCGCATAAAAGGACCCCCTTTTGCACTAAAAAAAACTGCGTAGTACAAGAATCAAAAGAAAATCTGCCAACCTTGTCGTAGCATTGAAACTCTCCAATTTCAGGAACTCTGCTTGGTCTCATTAGCTTCTCAGAAGGACATGACGGATACCTAAGTTCGCCGGCAGGACCCATCCCTACTTGAATTTCCTACAGGAAAAAAGGAGTAATAATTTGTAAACTACATTTAGACTGAATAACTTCACTGGCAGAAAAGGTATAATCATACTGTTACTACAACTCCAAGAAAGTCCCTGAAAGTGTCTCTAAAGCTCCTCATAAAATCTGAATAAGCTTGGATAGGAGATCGTCCCTTCAGTACAGGAACATTATCACATCCTAACGAGAGATATTCTTTGCTCCTTTTTCCAAATCTATCAGAGTAAGCCAGATCCGGGTCTTTATCCATCTCTTCAAGCACCCACAATGGAAGAGGTATCCTTTGGGATAAGGGAAAAAGAACAAGTAATTATTGACATGAAGCAAAAAGTAGAAATATGTTTGATGGTAGGTTAGATGGACATATAATGATTTAGCAAATAAGTGTGAACATAAATAAGTCATGAAAAATAAAGAACATCCATGAGAGAGAATTATCAACAGGCAGAAAATCCTAACTACAAGCTAATCTTGCTTGCACACGGTAGCAAGACCTTATATTCCGTCTACACGTAGTATGTTTAGTTCGTTAACTTCGAAAACAATACCCAGTTTTTGACAACAATTTCATCACAGAAGAGACTGTTAACTGACATAACAGATCAGGTATGCCTAGTTACATTTACATTTGAAGTCAAGAATCAAAAAGAGAACATGAATGCTAGGACATTCCTGTCTCAACAACCACCACAATTGTGGAGTCATCATTCCCAATCTGTAAGGAAGCATGTAAACTGACATTTTATACAACAAATGCACCAAGATACAATAACAATCTGTCACGAGCTACTGAAGACATAAATACTTGGCACAGGCCTCTCTCATGGAATATAATACTGAAACTCCCTAATAAAGAGAAGGGGACAAGTAACCACCAGGATGTGCCATTGGACAAAGCTACTAAATTCAAAGAAACTAACAAATAAATAAATATTGAGTAAACTTCCCACCGAAAAATATGATGATAACGATATGGATCAATAGACCATCATGAAGTGTTGAAAAATTGGTATTTGCTCTCAATCTTAAATCCTAAAACATGTTTTTCCATTTTAGTCTTAAATCACAGTGTTGTTTCAATAGATTTCTCTCACCCAAGCAAACAGATATGTATTCTTATAATATATTATTAAGTACAAGAAAATTTAAAATGAAACAAAAAACACGTGGCCCAAAAGTCATTGGGATCGGCTAAGTGAATACTTCTATTCTACTCTTGTAAGGTGTTAATCTCAACATAAGCAGTCGTCATCTTCTCTCTAACAACAAATAATGAAAGCAATGTGTTAAATCTTAGGCCTCCCAATTTGACGGAAATCTGTACTGTTAAGCAGTGGAATGACTGACATCTACAGCAAGGTATGAACTAAAATGATTATAAGTGCAGACTGCTGTACATTAACTTATAAAGAAGAGTGGAAAAGAAAGAAAGAGAATAAACCATCCACAAAGAAATAACAAGTCCAATTTAGCAAGAGGTAGATCTGTACTAAAATTCCAGTTACCATGTAGTTCTTGGAAACATAAGCAATTAAAACAACAGAAATCTGCAAGTAAATATGAATCTAGACTATGACAGTTCAAATAGTACAGTTCTTAATTTCATACTCAAGAAAATGCAAACAAGCAAACAAATGAGTCTACTCAGATCCTGTACTAAAATTCCAGTTACCATGTAGTTCTTGGAAACACAAGCAATTAAAACAATAGAAATCTGCAAGCAAAAATGAATATAGACTATGACAGTTCAAATAGTATACTTCTTAATTTCATACTCAAGAGAATGTGAACAAGTAAACAAATGATTCTACTCAGATCCTGTCTTAAGGAAGGCCAAGATAACCAAACCAGGTTCTCATCACATTGTTCTGGTAAAGTGGGGTTTATATTTATATCAATACTCGGTCATAAAGCTTCAAGGATAGTTTCTAAAGCTATGTTCAATATTTTTTGCTTAAAAACATTAAAATACTTGGGGCTCGTTTGGATCAAGTTTTTGTATTCCTAGGAATAGGTTTTCAATTCCTTTCCCATGGGAAAGGAATTCAACATTCCCATACCCATGTTTGGTTAGGTTGGGAATAGGTAGTTCAAAATTTTAAAAATTTCCATCTCCATTTTTGGTTTACAAAAGGATAGAAATATTAATTTATTTAGTTTTCCTTTAATACCCTTTCATTAATTTCATAATGATTCACATGTTTGGGATAGAAGTTGAAAATTTGAAAATAAAGAGAGGGTACAACCGTCCAAACAAAATAGCCAAACATCATTCCTAGGAAAGCAAATCTATTCCCAAGGGGGACTTGGGAATAGCTTTCCCAAGTCAATGGGAATAGCTTTCCCACCTAAGCCCCTCCTATTCCCTCCTCATTCCCAATCCTAAACATACCAAACATGGGTAAGAAATTCAAAACCCGTTCCCAAGCCACAAAAATTGAACCAAACGCCCCCTTAATGGGAAATGGGAACAGG
Organism: Iris pallida; assembly: GCA_029216955.1. Classification (NCBI taxonomy): domain Eukaryota; kingdom Viridiplantae; phylum Streptophyta; class Magnoliopsida; order Asparagales; family Iridaceae; genus Iris; species Iris pallida. Next base: position 7,550,548 of record JANAVB010043017.1, read on the forward strand.
AAAGCTGTACTACTTGATGATATTCACACTGATGATTGGAAATATGTAAGATACAGAGATTGCACAATTAAGCAAGGACAGACAGCTAGCATAGTAACTATATCAATGCAATTTTTATAGTAGGGTAATGCCTGGTGAATGGATATGTACTTGCAAGGGCATATGACATATTAGGAGTTAGCATCATGCGGTTCCAAACCGCAATCTGAACCGATTTAGGATATTCGGATCGGTTTTCGGGACCGCGATTCGGTTTACGGGTTTTTTGGAATAGTACGGTTTTGTGGTTTGGTTTTCGATTTTGGAATTGCAAAACCGAACCAAACAGCAAACCGACTTGTTAATTACAAATTTGCCACCAGAGTACCAATCTTCATATATTCCACTCCACAAAGAGCACCTCCATCTCTCTTTGAATATTTATGTAAACATTTATGCACTTTTTTAGAATTTTTCTCTTCATTGGATCAAGTAATGGAAATGATCTATGTAGCTGAAGAGTTGCACCATGTTATATTTGATTTTTGTTTAATTTGATTTTTTAATTATTTTCTCAACATTTAGGAGTGAACTTCTAAAATTTTAAAAAAGAAGGAAGATTTGATGTGGCAGATCTTCAACTGTGAGATCTAAAGATACCTTTAGATATACCTTTTTCTTTTGTGGTCATTTTTTGGGGTGGGGTTGTTAATTTTTCATTGCAATTTGCAGAAAGATCTAATGTTTTGATTTATAAATTCAAAACCCAATCATGTATGATTTTGAAAATAGCACAAGTGCATCTTTGGCTTCCAAGACAAATTTCCATGCTGATATGAAACTAATTTACAACCTTAGTTATAATTGACGCAAAGTTTTTCTTATTATTTTGGTAAATTCTTGGGGTTCTTGCTATGATGAGATTAATTAATTATGAAAGCTAATCCACAAATCTGTCACTTTCGGGTCCTTTGTCTTCTCTTTAATGATGACGCAATAGCCTATGTGCCTATATGATGCTGCAACTCGTTGAGAGAGGCTATGTTGCAAAAGATATAAGATGCTGTTCTTGAACTACCCTACAATGTGATGTCTGTTCTGCTTGTAACATTGTTACATTTGTAGCTTGTAATTTGTACAATTTGTATGTGAACTATCATGGTGTTGGAGCAAATTTGTATATGTAAGGGTCATTTTAGTTTGTTTTGAACATACTTGTGATAAATTCTTGTTGAAGCATTGATATTTATTTGTAACATGTACTGAAGTAATTACTTATAATTTCCCTGGTTAAGATATATTGAAAACACTAATTTTAGTTTGCAATTGGAAATTCCATTTTTTAAAACAGGCTTTGCAATAGGCCCACATTCAACTAAAAAACAGATGTTTCAAAACTAATTTGTAGTAAAAATCAGACACAAAGCATAAAAGTCCAGCCCATTAGTCTGTGCCTGGCTCAAGCGAATAAAATGTAAACCGAACAGTTCGGTGTGGTTCGGTTTTTGGTAAGTGTGGTTCGGTTCGGTTTTGATATTTGTGGTTTATTGCGGTCCTCTGAAATTGTGGTTTGGTTTAACCGAATAAACCGAATGCTCACACCCCTATGACATATTAGTAGTCGAAAGTATAATGGACTCAAATTAAGGAGGCATGATATTGGTAATACATAAAATGACTTTTAAAACAAATATTACTTTTTATCTTTCGAAATATCTAACATGGTAGCAATTTACTAAGGCAACCAATAGAAAGCTAAAAAGGATGGGCAAAGGAGATGTTCAAGGGATGTGACAAGGATACAGACATGGAAAACAAGTAATATAACTAAAATACAATATGTATCACAAGTACGCAAAAATTATAAACTGTTATAATACAACATTCATAAAACAAATCTCATAGCCTTTCACGGTCCCCTGCCAATACATCACACTCTAAGCCTAAGAAAATAAGTAAAAAAAAACATGTAAAGTTCATGCATACCTAAAGGTGATAATGCTACTTGTCAAGCATTTGAAGGGAGGTAGCTCTGGAGTAAAACTGATGGTCGAGTAGGAGGAGGCATGTCGAGATATTGGTCAACGAGGAGTTAAGAGGAGTCGGTTGGGCACGAGGATGCTCTGGTGGTGGTCGAGCAGGAAGCTGTTGAAGGATGGACGAATGACATGAATGGAGGGAAGCCCCGCATATGGAGAGAGGGGGCTCACCAGAATGAGATGGCTACAGTAGTGGAGGGGTGGCAGGAGTAGGCTCATGGAGGGAGGTGGCTAGAATGGAGTGGGGAGGGAGCCCGAAAGTGGAGGGGAACTCTGGAAGTGGAGGAGATCATCAGACGTTGAGGGCTTCGGGAGGGGAACCGCCATATTTGGGGCAAGAACAAAGAAGGGGGGGAGGGGAGTTAGTTTTAGTTTTAGGGTTAATGGCTAGGGTTTTTGTAACACTATAAAACAACAATGGTAAATGGCAGCCGATATTAATTAAATCCGTGCTGGATGACATGTCAGATTCACGCTACACCATAAGCAATTTTTATGGAACCAATGTCGTTCACTATGCAACAAAAAAAAAACATGGAACATAAGGTTACTAGGTTCGCAATCCGGCAGGAGGAGTACATAACTACTATTTGACTTACTATGTACTTCCAAAACAGAAACAGCTGTAAATTCCTAAGATGTGAAATAATAAATGACATTGTTAGTTCAAAATATATAGTATCAGGATGGTTCCCTGGCAGAATTGTTTGAGATTGCTAGAACATGCACAATGGAGAACAATGGGGTGCACAAGTTAGGAGGAACCATAGAACTGTGGCAGAAAGTTCTACTAGGCAAAGAAGCGGATCGAAAATAACAAGATTTTGATGTCTTAAAACAGATAAGACGATTTCTACGATAACTAATGATTTTGTGATTAATAAAAACCGAAGGAATTAATGGACTTTTGTACCTCTGGAGAAAGCCTCGTAGTGTATTTGACCAACAAAGTACAATACTGATTACAAGCCAAACCAATCTTACGGACTATTGACCCCTAACATAATCTGGAAATTCCATAAATTATTGTAAACTATCCAGAATTTATATTTATATCAATTACCAGTTTTAATTAGCTTTGAGGGAAGCTGATCTATAGGTATGATATATAGAAGGAAAACATTGGGAGCTATAGGATATGACGATAATTGTGTTGAATTGGAAATGGGAGGGGAATATAGAGCAAGCATGACTAGCCAACAATCTCAAAAAAATTGTCAAGATCAAGAAAATGCCCAGTAAGTGAGATATAAAAGGTACATCCACATGTAATCGTATCAAACATAACGAGGCATACCAAGATCTTCAGGAAAGAGTAGTGTGAAATGGAATAGTCATGCTTTATGCCAAGAAGAGATTTTGCTAAGACTATGAATGGAAGCTAAAATAACGTACATATAAAAGGAAACAGAACAAACATATTAAATTTAGTTAAACTAGTTTCTATACGTGTATACTGTATAGTAACAGCTATATTACCATTCATGATCCTAATATCATCAACCGACCTATACATCAAACCTTAAAACCCCAAAGTCATACACCATCAGCCACTCATTAATAGGGAACATAAGAATAGAAAAAGATGATGAAATAAAGGTATAAAAGAAATTGATTACCATTGGCAATGCTCGAGTTTGATGATATTGACAACTCTTACGATATTGCAAATGAGGATGAAAGAACGAAAGAAGAAAGGAACAACAAAAAGCACATAAAAATCATCAGGAATGCTCAATGCTCCCACAGAATTGTCGCTTTGTCCCAAGTAGTTAGAGCCCCTTTCTCTATTTATCTCAAGACACTCTTACGTATATATGATCAGAATAACTCAAACAAAGTAGGAATCAAGGCGCTGGAAGAGCGGGCATAGACTGATGTCTTATCTCGTAATCTAATTGTGCTTTGTCTCTTTTGGTTCTCTAATTCGGGTTTGCAAGCACCATATTCAAAGCCAAACCATTTAAAATGAGTCTAGAAAAAAAAATACAGGAGGGGAACCCACCAAAATTGTCTGCCTGAACCTCCAATAAGTGTCAGTCATGTTTACAATCTGTAGTCATTATTAGTGTATAAGTATAACACATGCCCAACGCATCTTGCAATCATGCTGATGGCTGGAGACATGATTGACACATGTTCAACACCTGTCTACAGGTGTCCACTATTCCTAGATGGAAAGTCTTGATGAGATAAAGAGGGTTTTTCACGTAGCTTTAATCTCTTTTACCAAATTAGCAAAGACAACTTATTCTATCTCTAGAAAGAAACATTTATTTTAATGTAAAAGACTGATAGGCTATTAGTAAAAGAAGCTGATAGAATTAGGAGCCGACCTGAAATTACTTCGATTGGACCATTTAACATGATATGGTTTCTTCTAATATCATAGAGATGGCATTTGACAGAGCTGAATGGAAGTAAGGATTCAGACAGCCAGTACTGCCAAGCTAGATTTTGGGTATAAGGCTCTGTTGTCATCGTGTAGCATGGATACGTACTAGACATGCTATGGTAGCTGATATTTAAAGACAACACAAATCTACAAGTAATATCTGAGACAACTATACATGATCAAATATATCAACACGTACCACACCCAATATTAGCTAAAATTACTACAATTCACCAATATCAGTTGAAGAATCCTAAAATACACTAACTTGAAGGCATTCTTAAGTAATTGACACTTCCAGTAACATCAATCTAAAACAAAAGAGAAGGCAGTAAGTACTAAGTAACAAATAAAACCAAACTAGAAAGCAAGGCACAAAAAGCCAAAAGATTCCGAGATTGAACCATATTAATGGGCAACAATTAGTTAGAACTAACAACTAATATTGAACTATTTGAGTTCTATAGGTTGGAGATCATATTTAATTTCATCAAGCGTGGTCCTTCGACATAGTTGACATTCATTACATATAGATGGTGCTGTTAAAGAGTCTCACATACAGTAAGTGTGGAGCATTCAGTCATCAGGAATGACGACACTAACTATACTCTACGTAGTTGGCCTTTGATGGAACTAAAAATGATCGCCAACGTATGGAAAATCACAGATATCCGACTATAACAGGATGATAATGCCACATATGTCGAACACCCTAAACATGTGCAACAACCTTGCATATGAGACTGGTTAAAGATATACATGTATAGCATTCAGCTAAATACCTAACCCAACAAAATGTCTCTTAAAGAGTACTACTCACGTTTAACCCAACGAAATGCCTCTTAGTGAAATACATGTATAGCTTTCAGCTAAATACCTCTTCACTGGACCTACATTAAGAATGTAACAGAACATACACGCATGACTGTCCTAAATTATTCACTTCTACCTTCATTTGCCACTAAATCACCCCACCCTCCAAACCATGTTTGTCCTTTGCACAACTTGTTGAACTGTATGACCTGTGTAAAAAGATGAAACTTCTTACTATTGAAATAATTTTTAGTGTTTCAAAGTCCCAACATGCATTTTTTTAAGTGTTTGTGTGTGTTGGACCTCAAGCAATCACCATGCATCCATCTATTTGCCATTCCAATCGTGAGAGAACTACTGAGTCATGGGGACGTAGGCGGCCTATCGGGCTCATGATCAGTCTCGTCTTGGTCAATTCTAGTTTGATAATTTCACTTTTGACCTGGCTTGGTTGATCCAAACATGATATTGAAGGGTAAAAATGCAATTCAATATATCGTTCAATGTCTTCAACGTCCACCACCAATGCATGTATATAATTGTTTTTTCCATTTCTGAGTAAATTTATACGGGACTTTCTCTAATCAATACGAACCCAGACAACATGAATATAAACACTGATTCTTCATCAGCAATGCAAAATTGATAGGCACAGCAGCACCACAATCTAGTCAACAATAAGGAACCACAGAGGATCTAACATCAAACAATAATCTAATATGCAAATTTAAGTGCAATTTAAACCTTGTTGGCGACCAAGGCCTGGTTGACCCAATCATGATGTTTAAGTGCAATTTTGAATATGTGAGTAAATTCTTGGTTGGGTTATGTGCACTTGTAGCCAAATTGATAGGCATGGCATCAGAATAACCTAATCAGAAGAAATTTCAAGAACGAACCATAAGGGGTCGCCGGGGCCGGAGCCGCACTGGTGGAATGCCATGATCGCCCTAACCTTCAACCTGAACCTCCTCGCCAGACTGATCAGTTCCAAATAAGCGGCCCAGTCGTAGACCAGCGGGGCGTCCCTCTCGACGAGGCCCCACCACAGCTCGACCGCGACCCCCTCGACGCCGGCGGTGGCGAGGGCCATAAAGGACGCGGCCGTGGCCCTCGGGCGGGACATCCGTCCGGTGCGCGCGTCGACCGCGTCGGCGGGAAGGGTCACAAAGACCGGTACGAAGTTCTTCACTGAGGAGGGGGGAGGGAGAGCTAGGTGGAAGATGGAGTCCTCCTCGCCGGGTGAGGGTTCCTTCTTCCTGTTCTTGTTCTTGTTTCCGTTGGAAGAGGAGTTGTTGTTACTGATGGATCCGTTGGATTTGGAGAAGAGGGGAGGACGAGGGAGGAGGAGGCGGTGGTGGTGGCGGCGGGGGAAGGGGCGGAAGGAGGCGGCCGGAGGAGGAGGGGAGGAGGAGATCGCCGCCATTTCTGGAGATGATTGGCTTTGATCACGGAGAGAGAGAGAGAGAGAGAGAGAGGGGGGAGAACTAGTTGATTCTTGAAGTTGTAACTTGTAAGCAGTGGGTGCTGGTGTGTGGGTCCTTTTTTTTTTTTCATTTTCTAACTTTCTAATTGTAATTTTACTGCAGAAGGATTTTTTTTCTTCTTTTTTCTTTATTGGACTTTATTCCCAAATGAAATGAGCCTATTATTCATGCAAATGCATATTTTCTTACTTTTCTAAAACGACAAATTGGTAAATTTGAGGACAATGTTCCCACGTATGGGTTCTCCAGCTAGGATACTCGGATATGCTCTACATCTAGGCGCTATTGAAGAATCCGGGAGTCCACATCATGAGACAGCTCATGATATCTTGGAGTGCTCATCCTGAGACACTCTCAACAAATAACAAGAAATATGTGCAAGTAGCCCCGGCATATGGTAACTATCCTCCCCACTCAATAAGACTGCACGGATCGTATCCACAACACGTACAATCGGAACCTAACTACTATCTAACACGAGTCCATAGGAGATGCAAGATTAACGACAAGCAATCTAGGAGTCGAAGAATCAACATTGAAACAGAAAGTCCTGCTTGAAGTTCTACATGACGGATCCATGTCCTGGACGTTTCGACAACAAAGTCGGACATGAGGGTACGTGCTCAAACATGAATACAAGCAACCGAGTACTGGGGTCGAAATCCTATCCATGGGATACAACAAGGGTCATGTAATCTATATACACAAGCACTATTTAGACTAACATCGAGCACGATCGACACAAATGACCAATTGTACCCAAGTCTGACTCGAACACTCGGAGCCCTTGATAACAAGATAACACCACTGATATACAATAATGAACATGATATAATATTAACACAAGTACAAGTGGTAAAGTATATTTGCTTGATCCGTGCAAGTTGACGTATCGAACAGGAACATGTCGGACATGAAAGGACATGGTAACCGATAATTGTTGAACGATAGCCGAATCTCGAGTCAAAATTGCCGACGTGTCCAGAATACCCTACCCTACCAAGATCAATTAGCTTTAGGCGTGTCCACATCCCATCCCTTCTGTCAGTGATTCTTTGAGGAATGACATGGTTTCAATTGGTACAATCTATATACCATTTCCCATCATCTGTGTCTATATAATTTTTTTAAAATACTAATACAGTCAAGATAACATCTGCATTAACTATTAAGACTCATCTATTTTGTGTTGTACCCGTATCAGATTTGATATCAGGTTTGCTCAAGTTCGAGGATACGTATATCTGTACTGTACCCTACCCGATGAGCTTTCTGGTCAAAATACTTACAAATCAGTAGTCTTTATTGGTTTGGAACTGTACTCAAACCCACGAGTTCATGTCGGTTTTGGATTGGATAATCGGGTTATTGGGGTGATCCATTGCCACCCCTAATTGGGGCATGCTCTTATAGGTTTAACCTACAATAAGTGAAGACAAACCAGTACTCTTCAGGTTTGAAGGCATAGACAACAATAGTGTAACATATCAGATCATGAGGGTTCCTAACCAAAACCAGTAAATCTGTCTTTTTAACATAGTATTATTTGCCTTTTGCAATCTGGTACTACCTACCTACCTAATGATGTTGACGTCTTTTTCTTTTAGAACAATAAGAAGTGAATTTTAAGCACTATTGTGTGTCTGAAGTGTTGGCTTCCTATCGAAGATGATTGCCCGCGTTCGAAACTTGTTCCATGTTCTCTTTGGATGGATAAAGATTTTGGCTTTAATGTCTTTCTTTCAGTACCGGCTCCTATTTTCCTTCTCATGAACATTGCAAAATACATTATGATGCAATACATATTCTTAACTTTAGGACTTTCTAACATCGGAATGTTGTTGTGGCAAATATTTGTATGTTTATAGTTTATACCTTTAGTGCCTTCCAAAGTTTGTTATGTCTCACTTGCTATCAATTTCTCTAGTTCTTAAGAAGCTGTAAGCCTGTAACGTATATAATTGGAATTCTTAAGAAGCTGTAACGTATATAATTGGAAGCTCCTCAGATTGAAACGTTTCAGCACTCTCTTAATATTTGGGTTGTGTTGTGAGGCAAATTAGCTCAACATCTCAAATGGTATATCAATATATCTCAATTAATGTGTATCAATCTCTCTACAAGCCATCCCAACCTCTCTTTATATAGTAAGAGAGAGGTTGGGAGTTACATAATGAAAGGTCACTTAGGAGTTACAAAGTGAAGAGTCATGAGTTACAAAATGAAGAGTCACCATGATTCACCATGATGAGTTACAACACTCCCCCTTGGCTCTTCACAAACTCTGCTTGTAAACACCTCTGAGCTTCTTCGTCTGTCTGTAGCTGGCAGATTCAAAAATGACCACCTCCTTGTGCTTCGTTAAAACCTTGCCAAAGAAAATCCAGTGGGAAAAAAACTTTGGTCGAAGGACAAAAGAGTACACACAGGTCAGTGTGATGGGGTAAACTAACCATTGCAAAGGTGCCTCGTCAAAATCTTGTCAGAAAAAATCCAGTGGAAAAAAACCGCTGATCGAAGGACAAAAGAGTACACGATGGTTTAGAAGTATACACTGGATACTCCCCCTGATTACAATAGTCCTTAGTGAATAAGAGATTTGAAATGTGTCTCGTTAAAAACCTTGCCAAAGAAAACCCAGTGGAAAAAACTTTGGTCGAAGGAAAAAAGAGTACACAAGCATACATCAGGATGCTTCCCTTTTCACTCGCACTCGACAGGATGCGGGATATACGCACAACAGGGCGTTTAGAGGCGCTCGTTGGGGCGCTCCCCCTCACATGCACACAACAGGGTGCAGGAAACATGTTTCACTTAGGCTAGCTCTGAAAGTTTTCTAAGTCCAATCGCTCTGACATGTTTCTGGAACGAGTGTTTCGGCAGTGACTTGGTGAACAAGTCTGCACGGTTATTCTCCGATCCAATATGTTGTACTTCAACCTTCTGAAGCGCTTGTTGGTCATGTGTAAAGAACAACTTGGACGATATGTGCTTGGTAGCATCCCCTTTGATGTAACCATGTTTCGCTTGATCAATAACAGCGGTATTGTCCTCATAGACGATAACAGGTTCATCTGGGTCATATGGAAGATCACATGTACTTCGAATATGGCCAATAACAGCTTGAAGCCATACACACTCTCTAGTCGTCTCATAGAGCGCGAGTAGCTCAGAGTGGTTCGTTGAAGTAGCCACTAAGGTCTGTTTGCGAGACCTCCAAGAAATCGTCGTGTTCCCAATGGTAAAGACGTAACCAGATTGGGAACGCCCCTTGTGCAGATCAGATAAGTATCCCGCATCGGCGTAGCCAACAAGGGTCGCATTGCTTCGAGTGCCATGAGCGTTGGACTCAATCAAAATCGCGTAGGGATAGAACAAGCCCAAGTCCGTAGTACCCTTAAGGTAGCGAAAAATGTCTTTTATGCCATTCCAATGGCGGCGTGTTGGCGCGGTGCTGTGTTGAGCTAGACAATTCACAGCAAACGAGATGTCCGGTCTAGTACATTGGGCCAAGTACAATAAAGCGCCTATTGTACCCAGATAAGAGCACTCAGGACTCAATATCTCTTCGTCGTCCTCCTTTGGACGGAATGGGTCCTTAGTAATGTCTAGAGAGCGGACGATCATGGGAGTAGCGGACGGCTTAACATCAAAATGACTAAAGCGTCTCAACACCTTTTGAGTGTAGTTCGCTTGATGGACAAGGATTCCATCTTTATGGTGCTCGATCTGCAGGTCGAGGCAAAACCGTGTCTTCCCAAGATCTTTCATCTCGAATTCCCTCTTCAGGATATCAGCAGTTTCTAACAAGTCTTTTTCGGTTCCTATGAGATTCATGTCATCTACATAGACCGTGATGATTGCGTATCCTGAAGTGGATTTCTTTATGAACACGCATGGGCAAAGTTCATTATTAACGTATCCCAAACCGATCAAGTATTCGTTTAGGCGGTTATACCACATTCGCCCGGATTGTTTCAATCCATATAGCGAACGCCTCAGTCTAATCGAGAATGCGTTTCGTGGTCGGGAACTACTTGATTCAGGCATCTTAAGTCCTTCAGGGACTTTCATGTATATCTCTGTGTCTAGATCCTCGCAGAGATAGGCTGTGACCACATCCATGAGTTGCATATTCAGTTTTTCGGAAACTTCTAAACTGATTAAGTAGCGGAACGTTATGACGTCCATTACGGGAGAATATGTCTCCTCGTAATCAATTCCAGGGTGTTGTGAGAAGCCTTACGCCACAAGGCGAGCCTTGTATCGCACAATCTCATTTCTCTCATTACGCTTCCTTAGGAAAACCCATTTGTGACCAACTGGTTTAACATTGGGTGGTGTTGGAGCAACAGGTCCAAACACGTTTCTTTTCGCTAAGGAGTCTAGTTCAGCCTGGATTGCTTGTTTCCATTGTGACCAGTCCGTTCGTCGTTGACACTCGGCAACACTACGAGGTTCCATGTCATCATTGTTCAAAATGTCAGTGGCCACTGAGTATATGAACACATCATCGATGACAGTTTTATTTCGCTTCAAAATATCGTCTAAGCTAGCATACTCGACGGATATTTCGAGGTTATCGGCATGATTAGGAATAGGCGTTTCATCTGGAACGCGCTCTTCTAATACATCGTCGTGATCCTTAATGATCTCATGTGGCAAAATATTTTTAACAAGATTTCTCCGCTTCCGGGGCAGAACATCTTTAGAACCAACCGATCTTCCCTTCTTCTTGGGAATAGCGGCGGACTGGACAGCCGATGGCAGCGTTCTTTGCTCGGCGGGTTCGACCGGAGCAACATGTTTCACAGGAACATGGCGTCTCTCAGGGACGTCTATCCTTGCAGGCACATTTGCAGCAGGTATAATTGATCTCGTGACTTTTGCTAGGTCGCTAAATGCGTCTGGCATTTGATTTGCAATATCTTGCAGACCTAGAATCCTCTGCACTTCCTTATCACTATGTGCAGAGGGGAGATCATGATGAGCAAAAGCGGGCACATGCCACGCTAATTCACGTCGTTCCTCATCAATGTTAGCGTGCATTTCTCCCCCTAACGACGGAAAGATTGCCTCATCAAAGTCACAATTCGCGTGTCTCGCGGTAAAGAGATCGCCTGTCAAGGGCTCTAAATAGCGAATGATGGACGGGGAGTTATAACCGACATATATTTCCCGTCGCTTCTGAAGTCCAAATTTTGAACGCCTTATCGGCTCAATTGGAACATTAACTAGGCACCCAAACACGCGTAAATGTGAGATGTCAGGGTCACATCCAGTAACCAGCTGGTACGCGGAAAGTGGTTGGGTGGCCATGGGCCTCAGACGGACCAAATTTCCAGCGTACAAAATTGCATAGCTTCATGCAGATAGTGGGAGTTTGGTGCGCATAACCAAGGTCCGCGCTATCACTTGCAGTCGCTTTATAAAAGCTTCTGCTAGGCCATTTTGGGTATGAACATAAGCAACAGGATGTTCAAGATTTATTCCCAAAGTTATGCAATAGTCATCGAAAGTCTTCGATGTAAACTCCGCGGCATTATCAAGTCTAATAGACTTTATCGGATAATCCGGATGGTGAGCCCTTAACTTAATGATCTGGGCGAAGAGTTTAGGAAACACTGTGTTTCGGGTGGACAACAACACTACGTGTGACCATCTAGTCGATGCATCAACCAAAACCATAAAGTATTTAAATGGTCCGCATGTTGGTTGGATTGGTCCACAAATATCTCCATGAATTCTCTCAAGGAATTGGGAAACCAATCTCGTAGGTTTCACATGGAGTGGCTTGAGATTCGTCTTCCCAATCGAGCAAGCTTGGCATAGGCTTTTCGGATTTATAACGAAATTCTTTCCTCCAAGAGGATGTCCATGTGATGCATTCATAGTGCGAAGCATCATATTTTGACCCGGATGACCCAGCCGGTCATGCCATAGCATAAAAGTCCTCTCATCAACTGGCGCTCGGCGAATGATGAGATTACTCTCGATGTGTTGTATCGTAGTGAGATACAAACCACTTGAAAGACATTTCAACTTCTCCAAGATACGCTTTTGGCCGTACTGAGTGGAGATAATGAAAAGATACTCGAAGCCATGTTCTCGAGCAGTTTTAACATGAAATTCTTTTTCTCGAATATCCTTAAAACTCAGTAAGGTACGACTGGACCTTGGAGAATATAAGGCCTCTGATACTTCAACGGGAGTACCATTGGACAACGAAAAACGGGCTTTGCCAAAACCTTGAACAAGGGTTGAGGGTCCCGAAATGGTTGTCACTGAGGTTACTTTAGGCGTATAGGAGATAAAGTATGATTTATCTCTCAAGATAGTGTGAGTCGTTCCACTATCAACCAGACAATCTACTGCCCCGTGGTCCATGCCTATAAGTAAAGAAAATTAAAGTTTGTCACACGTTTGAGGAAAGTGCTCGAAATAGAACTTTAATTTATCGAGAAAACAGAAAATACAAACCACCAAAAGTTTCATGACTTAAATCAAATATAGAGAGAAAATGGAGATTCATTCTTCCATTTCTGCTATAAAATCGGGGGTCTCAAGATTTAGTTTTTCGCACTCGTTGACCAGATTTGCTTCGGCCCGGCGCCCCTTGTGATAGTTATCAACTTCTTGGGGGGGTCGCCCTGCAAGTCCATTGCATATGACCATAAGCACCATATTTGTAGCAGAGAGTAGGCGCTTGGCCTTCCGCTCTCGCTTTGGGACGACTGGCCCGTTGGTTCTTACCATGAGACTGCCTAGAAGTCAAAGGTCCTTGGTTCTTGTTAGAACCTCGCTTTGGGTGGCGAGACTTAAACTCGCCTCTGTTCCTTGGTTGGGACGACTGGCCCTTATCTCGTTTCCACCGCAGATTTGGTCCACGGAGAGCGTTTGCATCAGGCATTGGAATTGCCTTTGTTCCACCAGGACGAGAATTGTTGTTTCTCATTAAAATGAGACTATTCTTCTCGTCTAGTAAAAGCTGGGTGATGAGCTCAGAAAACTTGGTGAACTTAGACTGACGGTATTGCTTCTGGAGCAAGTTGTCAGTGGAAGGAAATGTGATGTATGTTTTCTCCAAAAGATCACTGTCGATTAATATCTCACCGCAGTATTGGAGAAGTGATCGAATCCTACAGACTTCATTGTTGTAATCAATTACACTTTTGAAGTCTTGGAAGCGCAGGTTCAACCAGTCATGGCGTGCTTCAGGTAGCCAAATGGTCTTCTGGTGGTCGAAGCGCTCTTTCAGAGAGTCCCATAGCGTCTTCGGCGAGGAAATTTCAATGAACTCCGCCTTCATGACGTCAGATAAATGCCTACGGAATAGAATCATCGCTTTGGCGTTCATTGAGGGAGTGACTTCCACTTCACGCTCTTCCTCGTTATAGATGACGTCCAAGAGGTCCTGCGTATCTAGATGGTTCTGGATGTCTTGCGTCCAGTCCAAGTAGTTCTTGCCAGAGGCTTCAAGGATGGGAAAATCAATCTTGATCGATATTTTTCTACAACAGAAGAAAATTCCTGATCAGTCATCATATAAAACGACAGGTTTATATGGATTTGGTTTGTATAAGCAACAACAAACAATCGTAAATAAAAACAACGATTTTGAAAAAATGATTTTTGTTTAAAAATTATCTTATATCGATCGACGGGCCGATATAGAGAGGTCAATAAGTTTCTTGCAAAAATGCATAATTATAAATACAATTTGAGCAAAAAATAATATTCGGTCAACCCTTTTCAGTAGCTCTACGTGAATATGACCAGGCGGAAAAATGAGGGAGGAGGGTCACCGAGGACCTCTTAAGAACCAAGTCCCAAGTTCTTTCTGACATCATACCCAAATAGGTGAGCCTATTCGGAGAGACTTCGTAAATTTTTTTTCAAATGTAAGAATAAATAAGATTTTTGAAGAAATTCACACTATTTGCGAACTGTGCAAAATAGGTGACAATTTAGTGCGTGCTCAAAATGAGCGTTGCCTTTAAAAAATTATTAGCCAAAAAAATTATTTTTGGGAGGCCCAAATCTGGCGGTGCCAGAATTTGTTTGTGTAGCCAAGACAATTTTTCAATTTCCACGCCATTACGCTAAAAAAAACGTACAACATAAGTAGGCAACAACACATAAAAGAATTGGTGCCTAAGCAAGCGGCACAAAAAAATGTCAACTATTTTTCCGACGTCTAATGAAGCGACGCCAAAAAAATAGCAAGAAAAAAAATACAATTTTATTACCCATCTGTTACAATATTTCACTGAGTAACATAAAGAAAAAAAATGCTACTGAGGTGCTCGGCAGGGCGCAGATGGCACTGAGGTGCTCGTCGGGGCTCTCCAAATCCATCATTACCAAAAAAATGTTAGCATTTAAATTGCACTATGACGATTATTGGAGGATTGTATATCTATATTATTCCAATACAAACAAACTGGCTAACAATAGTTCTGTTGAAATATTTATTATCTACAATTGTTATTAATAATCTCATGTGAAGTGAGTATATGCAAACCAAAGAAGTTAACAGAAACCAGTCTACAATACAAAGTTAATTAAGAAAAAAAATTGCATTCAAAGAATTCAACTCTCTTTCTCTTCTGATAGTACTTACAAGTCAGAACTAAAAGAAGAATGTGATGATTAATAACAATGTTCTAATAAGGACATTGATTAATAACATAATCCAGAACATTGAATTTTGAAAAAAAAACTTATAGAACATAAGGATTGTTGGTCAGATTAATCCTTAGGTCGCTGGTTCCGATCCGGTAGGCCGGACCATTGAATTAAATAAACTAGGATTAAACCAGAGAAAAAATACATGCATGGTTTTCTTTAACAAGCAGACCAGAACAAAATTTATATAGAAGAATGATATTGCATGCTCTTCATATTACTCAAAAATATTTCTTAGAAAAATATTCTTGCTGAATCAGTTTACTAGCAAATATTTCTTAGAAAATATTCTTAAGAAAAAATTAAGGGTTACCGTCGTTGTACGAAAACCGTGGAATCGGACAGGACCCACGCGGATACGCGGGATCGGCGACGAGCGACGGGGTGCGCGCGGGACAACGGTCGGCGGACGGCGAGGCGAGCGGTACGTCGGGTCTCCGGCGTTGCACGAGCAAAGTGCTGATAACGTGTTGTGAGGCAAATTAGCTCAACATCTCAAATGGTATATCAATATATCTCAATGTGTATCAATCTCTCTACAAGCCATCCCAACCTCTCTTTATATAGTAAGAGAGAGGTTGGGAGTTACATAATGAAAGGTCACTTAGGAGTTACAAAGTGAAGAGTCATGAGTTACAAAATGAAGAGTCACCATGATTTACCATGATGAGTTACAACATGTTGAAATTTGTTTACAATGTCTAGGTTTAAATCAACAACAGTGCGTTGGTAGCAAATAAATCTTACTCGAGGTTGATTTCTTAAATTTACATGCTGAATCTTTAATCATGCATGAATATTATCGTTCTTTATATGCAGTTAAAATTTGTTACCATGAAGTGGTAATAACACAATAATTAAAAAGACTATTTCAGTTCTGAAACTAGCAATCTTAATGTCATTATGTATTTTATCGTAATATTATCATGATCTGATTGTTGATTATAGTCAATGCTCTCTTAGACTCTTAATATGGCCAATACTGAAAAATTGGTTTGAGCTCTCAATCAAGATTCTTTGTTTGTAGCTGACATAAACCTATACTTCAAACAATTAGTATGGACCCATAAATTAACATCAATGAGAGAATTGGATGTCTGGTTTTAGCTAGAACCAATGTGGTTTCAATCAGTTCTAAACTTCTAATCAATTAGGCTACAACCTAGCAAAAACAGTTGATGTCTTATCCATGTTGTTCACTAGCCCTGTCTGAGCATCCACTTCGGTTAAGCTAACAACTTCCGGTATGGCCAGCTCTCATATATGATATATGCGATTTCGTATATATTGCATTATGCACATAGAATTTGTGGCTGTTCTGATACAAGCAGGGGAGTGGCGGGTCGGAGCGCACAGGTTTGCAAGACAGTTTTTCGAA
This sequence comes from Iris pallida, assembly GCA_029216955.1. Taxonomy (NCBI): domain Eukaryota; kingdom Viridiplantae; phylum Streptophyta; class Magnoliopsida; order Asparagales; family Iridaceae; genus Iris; species Iris pallida. Next base: position 7,567,327 of record JANAVB010043017.1, read on the forward strand.
CTTATAACTCAGGTTAAGTTGGATGCAGATCTCCCAATAGACACATGGGTTTGGGATAATTCACCTAACGGATCATTTACATGCTCGATGGTATATAATCAAATCAGGGAGGTACAGGAGAAATGGGACCTAGCGGAGTTTGTTTGGGTGAAGGGATCGGCTAGAAAGATGCAATTGTGTTTATACAAGCTTCTGTTGGGAAGATTATTGACACTGGATCGCTTATCCGCCTTTGGAATCCAAGTTGGTAATTTGGTGTGTCAGTTGTGTGGCCAAACAAATGAGTCAATGCATCATTTGTTCTTCCGATGCGCGTTCACGTGGGGTATCTAGTGCTCACAAGGAGGACAATTGCAACTTCAGTTTGGAGGGGAGAGGGATATAGATAGCCTGATTCAAATTATTATAACAACAGCGCGAAGGGGGGACTCATGGTTCTGAGAAGCTCGTATTAGGATGGAGGCAGCGGTGTGGCATGTGTGGAGAGAGAAAAATATGTTGGTGTTTTTGCCTTTGGACTAGAAAAAATAGTTCCACATCAGCTACACCAAATGGTGAGTATCTCAATATAATACATTGCTTGTGTTGAGGTGTGCACATGAGGTGTGGTGGGGCACAAGTGTGTGCCATGTGGGAGTATTTTCCTAGAAGGAAAAAGGATTAATTCCAACAAGGATGCAAGTTGATTTTTGTTGTGCGGACTCGGACTCGGACACGGACTCCAGGATGTCTCGTGCATGCACGGGAGTGTTCGGAGGGTAGGCGTGGACGGGCACACTTCTATACTGATTGTGGGATGATCTAAAATATCAAACTCTATTTTTCAGTATTGGTATTTTAGTCCCATATCGGATAGGAGAAGAGGTGAAGTCTCAACTCCACTCTATAAATAGAGCCCCTTGGCCTCCTTTGAAAGATACACCAAGAAGAGAGTTAAGGGAGTCTGTAAAGTCCAGGAAGCCCGTTCAAGTCTCAAATATTGACTTACGAGCGTTTCAGAAGTTCTTCGTGAACTTGATGGTTCCTGGGAGCAGATCGTGTTGGGGCGAATCTTGCTTTGAGCAACGGTGATCTTAATCACCCCAGCAAGAACCTTTCTTCTTTCTTCTTTCTTCTTTCTTCTTTCTTCTCCTTCAGCTGAGTTGTAACTCAGTTCTGTCCGTCTGCAACTGCGATTGCAAGGAAGAACGTGAGATTTATTTTCTGAACTCAGTTTTGTCCGTCAGCAACTGCGATTGCGAAGAAGAACGTGTTGGGTATGCACTGATACCGCTAATTGGGATGGAGATAGCTTACCCACTTAACGTGGGAGCTACAATGAGTTGAAGTTTAGCTTACCCGCTTAACACGGAGGCTAGAGAAAAGAAAAGAAAAACAAACATACAAAAGACAAGAGAATTAACGAGGTTCGGCTATGTGCCTACGTCCTCGGACAACAATAGTTCTTTTCTTTCTTCTTCCACTAAGAATAGTGGGATTACAGAGTTACAAACTCTCTCTTGGATACACTCAAGAGGATCTCTCTCATACACAAGTATGGAAGATACTTTGGTGAAGAAGCACCCGAGGTAGAAGCAAGCACCGCCTGGAAGAACACCGCAAGCAAGGAGCACCAAGAGCACCACCATTTCTAGCACCAAGATCACAAGGGAGGATTAACCCAAACATCTCCCAAACCATCTCCTTATATAGCCATAAGGGAATGAACATTCTCCTCCAAGATTCATTCATGCAAGATGAATGAACCTTGGGAACTCCACAAGTCTTTAGACTTTCTCCAAGGTGAATGAACCTTGGGAACTCCAAATTCTCTCTCCAATTAAGGAGGGACCACCCAACACAAATTGGGAGTTACTATTCTACAAAAATAATTTTCTACATTCTGATTCTAGAAATCTTCAGACCCAACCTATAGCTCATGTGGGTGTGATGGGCCTGAAAATCTAGAAATTGAAACCTAGAATGAATCTTACTATTCTACTCATACATTCTAAAACTAGAATCTAGAAATTGGGCTGGGCCTTACTAATGATGCTCTTACTCCTGACTCCTTTCCGAATCATGGCTGCAGCGGCTACTCCCCCTATCCAGCCCGGTCAGCAGGCTACAACCCCTCCCACTCTCGGCTCTAGCCAACCACCCCAGCCTCGGCACCAGCGCGGCCCCAATCTCGACGGCGGCGGCTCCGCCTCCCCGACCGCAGCCACCTCTTCTCCGGCTCAACTTCCTCCTCCTCTTCCGGTAAAATCCTATTATAATCACCACCATTATTATCATCATCACCATCACCATCCTCCCTCAAATTGATTTTTTATAAAATTCTAATCCCAAATTTTTGGTGTTTGGTTTGACCTTAATTCACCATTTAATAAGTATTTGGAATATAATGGAAAATCAAGGAAGCAAGGGAAAGAAAAATTCTTTTTTTCATTCTTTAAAAAAGGGGTGAAACTTCACCAAGTGAAAGTCTTCCTCCTCCTTTGAATGTTAATGTTTCAACAACCCCAAGTGTTGATCATATGAATGAGCTTAGAGTTTATTTAAGCTCTCTTGAAGGAGATTCATGTTTACGAATTCTGATACCCGTGTATCCTATTAATCACAGGGATAAGATCAGACATTCGTGTCAAATGGGTCCATATCTACCGAAATTGACAGTATTTCTGCCGTCTGAGTTCAGAAAACAATCTCGTCGATTTCAATCCTATTGGTTCCAGCAATTTTCTTGGTTGAGAGTACCCTCCTTCGAAGGATACAACATTTTGTTTTTAATCTCATCTTTTTGAAAATGACAATACTTGAGTTGGAAGGGAAGATTATCTTCGTTTCTTTCTATGTGGTACAAGAAAATGACAATTCCAAGTCACCATTTTGTTTCCATGTTATTGTATTAATTTTTTTAAAATGACAATTTCATGTTATTTTATTCAAAAACAAAGTTTAAATATAAAGGCAATTTTTGAGTTAAGAGGGAAGATTATTTTGTTTCTTTCTTTGTAGTATAATCTTAGATTCTTAGTATGAGATAACTTTAAAAAAAAACTACATCAACTACGACCTTGAGTGCTTGTACCGGGTTGGTTGGATACAACTTTTTATTCTTCATATAAATTAATTAGAGTACATTGAAACGTTCTTTAATTTCAAATTTTAAGCTACTTACATCAACTTTCATATTATCATGAAAATCGTCTAACAATATAAATACACAATGTAATTTGATTTTAGAATCTAAAATCACAACCAAACAATATAAAAGAGGTATATCACGCTTATATTTTAAAAAAAATATTTTAGAAACAGCATAATCAAAACCAGGTGCATTTAATATTTTGTGAGTAAATGAGAAATATTAATTATTATTATTAAAAACTAAAGAAGAAGTTGGATAATAAACTCGAAAAATAATTCTAAAAATTTATTAGATGATGTAGCAACTAACCAACTATTCTCACTTATTTGGTAATCAACACTTGAATTAACATTAATATATTAAGTAATAACATCAAATATGTAGAATTTTATCTATATAGTGTATCCTTAATAAATCTCCTAAATGTCAAACTATATTGTGTACATAACGTTTTAACATGTACTAGTATTTTCTAAATTCGTTTGAAAAGGCAAGCTTCTACAAATAACCAAAATACTCATGATTAACTGTAAAAAAGATAGAATTTGGATGTATTTTGGTAAAAATAAGTTTTTTTTTTTTAAAACCAAAATATTCCTCCCAACATTTATATAGAAGGTACTAAGGAAAATCCAAAACAGTGCAGGGGGGATTTTCGGGAGTGGGTTGCGGACCGAGCCCGAACCGGTCCGGGCCCAAAGGATTAGGGGGTGAGAATCTTGTTCGGACTGATTTTTCGATAGGTACTGTCCCGACCTACGGGCCAGCAGCCAAAAACCATGCCCGAAAGTATTCTTCTTGTGGGCCGGGCCGCCCATGTCGGATTTTGACCGTGCTGGATCCGGACTAGGTTCGGGCCGCCCAACCCAATAAACACCCTGGCCTTGCGACTGGAAGTATGGAAGCTCAACACTGGGTGAAAGTGAGCCAAGACAGTACTGCTAGGTGCAAGCATAAGCATTATTTGGCAACCAGTAATACTAGGTACGTTACACGTACGTAGCAGCTGCAATTAATATCATCGACAGAACATTATCAAACTGTATCTGTATGAGATGAAAAACGAACGACTACAACTATTAGTAATGAACAGCGTAACAATTCATTGGCATGCATTTGGTTGTGCTGAATGGTTTACTTAAAAACCGAGTAGAATACGTATTGTTCATTTAGTAATACATGATCTTCTTTGTAGAGTGCCAAAATAAATGAATATTGTGCGAATCGCAGTAAAACTGTAAGAATTTTAAGATAGAAAGTCCACGGTTGAGTGTAACACAAGTTGGCAGTTGATTGGACATGAAGCTAGCTCATGGAGTGAAGATGGACAGGACACAGCAGTGCCACCAAATACGTACGTACGTGTATGTGGACATTACACATAAATATCGTTCGGAATAACAACAACTAATATAATGATCCTTCTTCCATAACATATATATTAAACTTAGTAGATTAACTATTGCAAAAGCATAATACTAGCTAGCTAGGTCTAATTATTTCAGTAGAGGATTAGCTGCATGCCAAGTCAGAAAGTCCACATGCAGTCGAGCTCGGTTGCACCGACTTTCCGTTCGAGAAGGGACGGCCATACACCGCCCTGTGCTGCCGACGCATCGCCAACCACCGGCATTGCTGCTGCTGCAGCTGCCGCCGCATTTGGAAGTAGCGACATCTGCGGCGGGGCAAATGCAGGCGGGAACCAGTTGGGCAGCTGGAGATTGTCCTGGAGCGGCCTCAGGCTCGGAAACATCAGTCCTCCGCCGCCTCCGCCTCCAGACCTACCGAAGATGGAGGACGATGAGAAGATGGGATTCACCGCGAGTGCATTGGTAACAGCGGCGGCGTTGACAGTGGAGAAGCAGGGCACGTGGTGATCCCGATCGTTGTTGTTGGCGGTGCTGTCGTAGGAGCAGCTCTCGCGGTCGGTGGCGTTGAGGAACGGGGAGGGGTCTAGGAGCGGAGGCAGGGAGGACGACGGGGAGCCGATGGAGACCGCAGCAGAGCTAGAGGGACGAGCCTTCTTGGTGCCGATGGTCTTGTGGAAGACGCGAGAGACCACCCACTCATCCTACGTTCATACATACAGCTCACACTTATCAAATGAAAGATCACTTCGTGGAGACCACTAAATTTTATCATATTGATACTATTGATCGTGCACAACTGAAGAAGACTTAACACACTGAGTAAAAATTAGGAGAGGATTTTCAACAATCATGAACACATTGTGAATCTTTAAAAACATCGTATGATTCGCGCGTCCCTAATAATAATAATAGTAATATGATAATGAAACATAGAGATCATGGCATACTTTTTGCACTTCTTTTTGCATGAAAATGACAAAAAAAAAGTATTGACAGTGAAAGATTACTAACTAGTTCCATATTTATTACAATTTATATGGTAGTGGGTGGCTGATGGGAATATATATTCTAGATTGCCAAGTTGATTCCGTGGTTACTGATGTGAGTATGACTATATATATATATGAATGATGTCAACCTACTGAAGAGGAACAGAAGAATCATCTACACTAGTTGCTAAAGAAAGGAGAATGAAAGGCTGCTGGCTCATAAATACAAAAATAAGACATTAATGAGAGATGAAAGTAAGCCAACTAAAATAGACAGTGATCTGCTTGGGGATTGTCTGGGTTAATTGATTAATGGACGTCGTTAGCATATGAGAGTTGTGGCAAGAATCAATGAATAAATGTAGTGACCTTGGAGGAGTTGGAGAGGAAGTGGTAGGCGAACTTCCCTTCGAGCCTGTACTCGTGCATGACCCAGTTGGTCTTCTCCCCCTTGGGGGCCCTCCCCCTGTAGAAGACGAGGGTCTTCTTCATCCCTATGAGGAAGCCGGTCTTGGCCCCGTAGATCTCCCGGTCCTTCCCGGTGGCCTTCCAGTAGCCGGCCTCCGTCGCCCGGTTCGTCCTCAGCCCCGTCGGGTACTTCCTGTCCCGAAGGCTGAAGAAGTACCACTCCTTCTCCCCCATCTTCGCCTTGTCCGGGAGGTGCCACGGCTCGCATTTGTTCAGGTCGATCTCCGCGATGGCCCGCCCCGTGAAGGAGCTGTCGAGGACCTTCTTCAGGAGGTAGTACGTGATCAGCTCCTCGTCCGTCGGGTGGAAGCGGAAGCCCGGAGGGAGCTGCCCGCCTTCATGCCCACCGCCACCGCCACCGCTGTTGTTGAAGGCCGGGTTGTTAATAATCCCGTAGTTCTCCATTCGAACGAACCTTTGCTTTGCTACCTAGAACCTGAACAAGTATGTACATATATTGTTAGTTTCTGAAGAAGAACACTAAGAAGGAAGAAGAATAGAAGAAGAAGATCACCTGCAGAAGTAAGTACTGGGTGGGTTTGTAGAAGCAAATGAAGGAAGGAGAGTCCGAGAGTGGTGGTGTTTTTATATGGGAGGGACTTTGTAGTTTAATGAGGGAGGGATTCGACGAATCAGCAGGGTGTCAGGATTGGAAGAGGGAGAAGTGTGAGGAAGAGGTATGGGCTGTGAAAGACCAGCAGAGAAGTAGTAGAGTGTATCATATGGATGTGGGCCCTCCCTCCTCAGAAGAGGTCAGTTGTTTTGGCAGAGTAATGGCAGAGAAGAGAGAGAGGATTACTACTACACGGATGATGATGATGATCGATGATATCCTCCATGGCTGTGCTGAGCTGGGCTTAAACTGAGCTGAGATGTGAGAGGAGGGAAGTAAGGGAATGCGTGCGTTCGTGAGAAATTGTGCAGGCACAGCCAGGTTGGTATTTTCTTTGTCAGTGGAGAAAGACAGAGGAGAGGAACAGAAAGTTGTTTTAAGAAATAAGGAACAAAATACATATAGATATACATATGGAGAGAGAGAGAGAGAGAGAGAGAGAGAGAGAGAGTGTATATTTGTTTGATGAGGGGTTTTGTGTGGTGTGGTGAGGATTTTGATTTGAATAGAAGAGCGAGGTTCTCTCCCATCAGCTAGAGGAGATAAAGCTGCATGATATCTCCATCTGTCAGGGTGAACAGTGGAATCGAGCAGAAAGAAGAATAGAGTCTAAATTAATATATAAATATTCATAGCTAGCCACAGATTCCATCACATCAACTTCTCTCTTTTAATCCTGGGCTTCTTTTGTTTGTTTTTTTGCTGCCGAGGCAGGCAGCCAGGCACTAGTAAATCCTGTGATATTTCCATCCATGTGAAGCTTTTCTTCTTCTTTTTTCCCCTCTCCCCCCTCTCATTTTATGCAAGTGAAGTATATAGTTTGATTGCTCTGGTGCTCAAATGAACGTGAAAAATGAGGTTGATGGTTGCTGTGTTGAATGTTACTGCTGGAGATGTAAATAAATGCCCCTCTTGCCAGATATTCCTATGTTGATCTTCATGTGCAACCTAAGCACTAGTATTAAAACTCTCTCTCTCCTTTTTACAGACTTCAAGTCTTGAAACTGGATTGATAATTAAGAAAATATATATTGAAGATCCTCTTTAATTTTACATTTTGTCAATGAATTAAGTCCTAAGACCATCTCCAATGGTGATTTCTAAAATTGAGTTCTTACCTACTTGGCATTGTACTTTAAGAAAAAATTTATCCTAGTTGGAAGAGTTTCTATATAGAAATTATAGACATACAAAAATGCTCTCCAATGGTTCTTCATTTCTATCCTATGTGTCACATAGTAAAAGAAACAATTTAATGGTGTGGGACCCAATAATAATTGTCATGAGAGATAGGAAAATTTCTATGAGAGTTTATACATGTAGAAACCCTCCGTTTCCATTCTACATCATTGCCACCTAGGATAGAAATGGTGATAGAAATCACCATTGGGAGAAGTTTTTTATTAATGGATTTCTTCCATAGAAATAGGGAAGATAGAAACCTCCATTGGAGATGGTCTAACATCATCAGTAGAATGCTCTGCAACTACTAATTTCCTTTTTCTTTTCCAATATGACTTTCTATGAATTAGACTATTGACCAATCTCATCAAAGCATAATCCTTGTTTTAGGAGAATATTAAATTAGTTTTTGAAATCGGACCAGCCGGTTGAACCAATCAACCCGTGAACCTGTCTTTTCTACATACTCATATAACACAAATTCACTTTTTTTTTCTTCCAAAAATTCGATTAATCCGATCGACCCGACCGGTTAGACCACCGAACCGGCTAACCCAGTTGGATTGCGAACCGGTTTGACCCAGAGTTTTGTTTTACACTTAAATTTTGTCGTTTCCAAAATCAGAATACTGGAGAGTGGTGATGAAATAAAGCCAGCTACATATATCTGAATACACCAATATATATTCCGATATTCGGCCACGACTTTCTAGAAGACAAGTGGGTGGACTCTAACATGTCGTGACGTTAGTTCTAAGGCCGATATATCCTAACATCTCAATCCAACAACAGTAAATATCAAGAGTATATCGTGCATGAAAGTAAAGAGGCATCAAGAGTACGATCACGAAGCTAGTGAATACAAAATGCTGCAATAGCAAAGTACAATAATTGTACATTATCAATATACCAGCCATGGCCCAATATGTACATCATGTTGACCGAAATCAGATAGAACAGTCTAGAAAATAAAGGGCTAACACTGGCCCTAGTTAAACACCACAAAAAAAGAGTGGTACAGGGAAAAAAAAAAAGTCCACTCGCGTGTCAGGATTGCTAATCAAAGGTTGCGGACTATCCAACATAAGGTAAGGTAGATCCTCCGACTCCACGGACAAATCTGGTCAAACAAGACCAGTGGGGTCAAAACTTCGAATAGCAAGTACCATAAGGAAGTCCGAGCTGAACAACCAAAACCACAAGAAACAACACCATACATAAAATAAAATAAATGCATGTCAAGACATGTGCAGTACCGATGCACATATCTCGAGAATATAAAAGATGAAATACAAACCAGATATAGATAAAAAGCAGATGTAGTGCCCCGTCCCGCTCATTCAATCGGAGGAATAGGGACGCCGACGGCGTTCGGACTTAGCCTTGCAACGGCTACTCGGAGACATCGCTCGGTCGAGGCGACCGCTCGCTCAAGTGGGGTAGTTTCGGTGAACTCTCCTCATCTTTGCCTTCACATAATAAAGCGCACGTTTTTAACTTGCACAAGTAGGCTTAATAATAAAAGAGACGAATCCACATAGCTAAGGGAATAATCCCGACGGGTCGAAATGAGTTAGAATATGGAAAGGTCCAACGGTCGGCTTAGAGTTGGTGCACGATGTGCTTTGAAAATGACACTCAGTCCTTCGTCCCGTGGCTTGGGAGAAGGAAAGTTGGTCTTCGGTGCAAAAGCTAAGAGTTAGCCTAAGTCATAGGCGTCGTCCGCATGAATGCTTCATAAAGCATGCACGCTTCCGTAACGCAAGGCTTGGCATAGCCTTTGCTCGTCCCTCGGGTTAAGTTGTAGGCTTGAGTAAGTTAGGAAAAGTTATGCCGGTCGACCTAAGTCATTCCAAGTGTTGTCCCGCTCATTCTGCGGTTGTCAAGTTAAATAATCCCACGATCCCAAGGCACGTCGACTTGGACAGGAGTGTCGCGTAGAGCACGATTGGCTTAAGGCACGATGCACGGATTTAGTGTTTAAGGCAAGGACTATAAGTGATTCAAAGTGAGTTTTGAAAAAGGGATATCAAATAGGCATTCATGAGTTGAACCAAATGACAGGGTAACAAGGAAGGAAATGCTCACGACCGTGGGTCGTCGAGGGGTCTCAAGGAAGGAATGCTCGCGACCGTGGGTCGTCGAGGGTTTGGGCCTAAAATTGGGTTTCAACATAGGCGTCGTGCTTCAGCACGAGATGTGGCGTCGAGTCTCAAGTGTTGACATGTGAGTTACAAAAGTTGGGTTTGAGTTGTTCAAGTGTAAGTCAGGAAACGCCGCAAGGCAAGTCGGTCAAGTGACACTAAGTTCACAAGTCTCGATTTGGTCAGTTGATGGTCAAAGTAGCAAGGGCTGCGAGGCGACAATGTGGTTAAGTCTCACTGGGTTGCGAGGCATGGCCTCAGTAAGGGTTTGTAGCACGGTCACACGAAAAAGGAGCCTCATTACGTAGTTGCGTCTCTGATTTTAAACCGTAAGGCAAACACGACTCGATAGGTTAACGTTGTTAGCGTGAGAAGGGTCTTGAGGCAAGGTATGAAGTTAACGTTCTACTTGCAAGCACGAGATGGTCTAAAGACACAAAACATGCAAGGCATCGGTCATAAAACTGATCCTAAGACAAGACTAGAAAGACAATCGATAGGAAGTGACTATGTTCCACAAAGTAAATCAAACGTGTTGGGTTTGTATGGGTGGGCGATGATCCACTACAACAAAAAAGTGTTTTAACGACACTCAAAAAGTGTCGTTAATTACTTTCCACGGCACTTTTTTAGTGCTGTCTGGAGGGGTGTCATAGAAAGTTTGTTTACTTTCAACAACACATCAAAAGTGTCGTGTAATAAATTTATGACTACACTTTCTGAATGTCGTTTAATTCTTATTTTATGGCATGATAATATTGTCATATTAACCTGCTCCAATGGCAACTGATAAGTGTCGTCATAATTTTTTTTGGCTTTTAACGACACGACAAAAATGCCATATAATAACTTTATGACGACACTTTTCGAATGTCGTTTAATGCTTATTTCACGACAATTTATTGGTGTCATCATAATGTTATAAATATTTTTTACAACACTTTTTATATGTAATCTAAACATACAAATCATAAATATCATTACTGTCACGACACTTTTTATGTGTCATCTAACTCATTTCAATGACACATTTTAAATGCCTTCAAAATATCATGAAAGTGTAATGAAATATTAATTGATTTCATTTGTATATTTATTTTCATATAATTATACAAAACCAATTTCACATATAATAAAATTTTAATATACCAACAACAACATATATTAAAATATCTCAAATCCATACAAAGTTGCAATAAAAAATAATATTAAGAACAACAACAAAGTCTAAGCCTATTACATAACAATTCCTACTAGTACTAATTAGCGCCTATCTCTTTCCAGCATCGAACTCGAACCTAATCTGAACTCATCAATCGACCTGCACACAAAAAGATAAGAATTAATATTTAGACTTTTAAATGACCATGCAAATGCTACTGCAAAAGAAACATTAAAAGAGTAAGGAGGTGGTTCTTGTCTACTAATCTTACTAATTATAGGACATTATAGGACAACCTGGCTATAATTAAATGAGTTAACATATAAAAGACATGTCAGAAAGAAAAACAAATGCTAAGAAAAATGTGCAACCATAGGAATAGCAAACGGAAATAGCAAACACAAAAGGGAACTCCAAATTGTATCTCATGCTAGTAGATTTTGTTTATCAACGGAAAAACAATTGAATAGCTAACTTTCATATCAATTCTTATAGGTTTTAAAATTAACTACTAGGCGCTAATAAGAGTAAGGAGATGGTTCTTGCTGACTAGTACAGTGCTAATAGGAAATGAAATAACTAACAAAAAGCATGTTATAAAAGAAATTCACAGATTTAACAAATATGGAATTCTGAATATTAGCAAACAAGTTTAATCAATACAACTTGGTGCTAGCAAGACTTTCATTCAAGGGAAAAAGATTTGAATGCTTGCCTGGTAGCTCCAAACCCAACATTGTTGCTTTGTAGATATTATTGTCGCCATGGACTGCATCGATTCCATAAACCGTAGGTAGGCTTAGGCACACTCCCCCCACCACTCAACACGCTTCCTAGAATAAGTCCAAAATTCAGTATTAATTATTCACAACATGATTTTCTACCTAAAATGGAAAGAAACAACTAGATTAGAGAAAGATTCGACATGTTCTTCTCTCAAAGTAACCTCAACTTCCATGGAAAATCAAGCTCAAAATCTTACATCACCAGATGATCCATGTGCCCAAACAATTAGCTCTTGAAACCATGATAGACAACTTTTGCTTTGAGATTAATAAGCAACTAGATGCATTTTTTCACAAGAAAGAATTGATATATAATAAGTAATAATATTTTAGTCAACGAAATTAATGACTAAACATGTGATATATGAAGTTGAAAGCCTTACGAGTCCAGTAGTAAATAGTCATTTGTATCATCCATATACCCTCCCGGACCATGGGTGATGTTAATTGGTCATACATGTAAAATTCAGCAAAATATTTATCACCAAAGAGAAAAAAATAGATGAGTAACTACCAAATAATAATGAATGTTAAAATAAAATAATAGCTGTTTATGAAAAATTCACATCATACAGCCGTCTTCTGCCAAATGTAACTAGAAAATAAAATCTCATTTTATTAAGACCGTTGGACGCCTGAGGTTAAACTACAAAAATTTTACTCTCTTGAGTATACTCAAAGACCTGCTACAAAATGGCGAATTCAGTTTTCCTTCTCTATTAATAAATTATGTTGACTCGTCGGGATAAAAAGGAAACTCAAGTTTCGAGCGTAACTTGAATGTCTCAATCATGCATGTGAAAATCCCATTAAAGCATAATCAAAGCCATATCAACAAGTTTTTATTTACAAATTTTTAATCATACTCGAAAGATTTCCAACAATTATCTAAGACATGCTCTCCAAAAAACTAAGATTAGGATAAATTACAGGAAAGAAAAATAAAATTTCAAGTTCACACAAGATCATGATTCACATATCGGTATCAAAATCGGTTTCAGACTCTTCTTATGAGTATCGGTATCGGTAGTTTCCACATTGTTCGTAGTTTCGACAGTCCAGTTCCATGATTGAGTTCCAAAGTTATTTGTTTGGGAAAGCAAAAAATAATACTAATTTATTAAAACTAGGTATTTGATACATTGAGGCGCAATCTTATGTATTGTTTGTTGGTTTATGTTGGTTTTAAATGAAAGAGTACATGCCATTGTTAAATTGTTCATCCGTAATAGATAATGTTGTTTATTTTAGTTGCTTTAGACAGAGTACCACCACAATACATATTTTGGATGAAATAATATTAAGATGGATGAAATAATATTCATAGTTAAGAGTGTGTGTGCTTTCTGCTGCAATGACAGCATGTGTTATGTATAGGTGTTAAGAGTGTCTCTTTTAGCATAGTATCCTCTGTGTGTGTGTGTGTGTGTGTGTGTGTGTGCGTGTGAAGAATTTGTGTGCCAGTACACATCAGTGTCTAGTAAATTCAAGTATCAAGCAAGTATCTAGTGTGGAACCACTGGAAGCTGTACCTATATATATATATATATATATATATATATATATATATATATATATATATATATATATATATATATATATATATATATATAGATAAGTATAACCTTTAATATACCAACAGACACCTATACATGTGCAGCAGATAGGTACTCCTAATTAGGGCAGCCATAGGCAGCAATTAGTGAGGAACTGCAGGTTTCCCTACAAAAAAATCAGTGTGTCGGAGAATGTGTATCGGTAGAGGAAATCTGTGTCATTGACAATTTATTTTTCCCTCGTGTCCTTAGCAATGTTTCCATAAATGACCAAGAGAGAACATTCCCATTGCAACATATAGAGTGCCATTGACAATTTATTTTTCCCTGAATAAAGAAGTATTAATCCTCATTAGCAAGAAATAAATAAACAAGCATGCCTCTCAAATATGATTACTGTAGATCACTACAGGAACTAATGCTAACCCAATATTTAACCTAAACAACGGATATTATGTTGCAATTTACTCTTAATGTGTACCTCTTTTCATGTACATCTTCAGGTCCGTCGGACTATGCTCTCAACCTGCCAAATATATCACAGTACTTCATTGCTACAGAAGTTCAAAACTAATTTCTTTTTTGCTACATGTAAATAACAAGTTTGACTTCAACCTGTTTTCTGATAGCCCCTCAAACAGCAATCAATGGCGAAATATCAGTGAAGAAGACTTGACAAAGAGGACTGTGCCTGAACATAGAAAGTTGGGACAATTTGATGGAGTGTGCACATGTGAGTGTGTGAGTCCCAATTTTAGTTCCCATGTTTCCTCCAGGCTGCAGGTGATCTGCAAAGTTGATCATCCTTATGCTGATTAAGAAGTCATTGAAGCCCAACAACTAACAGATGAGTATATGCGTTCAAAGCAAGATTTAAAATTGCAAAGAAGAACTAGATGGAAGACTGGAAGTGCATGCTTAGCTTGCACTCCCAGATGTCCTGACACATCTCTTACCATGTGACAGAATCATCTGTGTTGATTCAATAACTCAAAGGCCATCTCAGATCTTGCAATCAATAGCCAGCCAGCTTATAAAGTTGTCTAATGGTCCCTAGGTGATCCGACAAAGTTCCAATACGGTTTTAAAGAAGAGAGATCCAATTTTTCAACAAAAAAAAATCCTCTCCGGCATTTTGTGCATGCTTAGTTTGGTTATAATTACAAATTTACAACTCTACTATCTAGTGGTATATTTCTACTCACATCATATCTTGATTTTCCTCTAGATATTGTGCATGTAACTACCTCCTGTAAGTTCCTTCTGGTATTGTCATTGCTAGGAAGAGTACTTTCCCCTGGTTGAACCTTCATGCCTAATTACAAGTAAAACAGACCAAGTATTACTTGCTCAACAGAATGGTTAAGAAAAAAGAATCCAAGTATAGAAAATGTCGGATAAACTATATTACCTGCTACACCAGAATTACAAGGCCCTGAAAAAGTACTCTCTTGAGGGTATATAGGCCACTATTAAACAGATTGGACCAAGAAACAAACCAACCTTCTGTATAGGCTTACAGATAATCTTCTTATCTGAACTTTTAACTATGGTACTGTTGTGACAACAAACATGGCTTTCATTTGAGAGTTCCTTCATGGCTGTAGAGGTTACATCAAACATAAGGCTGATGTTGTATTGTAATCACAAATCAAATAGAAAAAATGTTAAACCAAGGAAAATCAAAATTACATGATACTTTGATTTGTCCATTTTGAGATTCCTCATAAATATTGGCATGAAAAGAAGAGAAATCATATGAACAAGAGAGTTCAAGGTGAGACAAACATACATATATGCATGTAGGCCCACACAGATATGAACACCCATGTGCTTGTGTATGCACATCATACATGTGCATTTGTCATATTTTACTACCTGACAGACTACCTTGGGTGACTTGCGTTATCTATTCAGTGTTCTTGTGACTTGAAACAGGACAATGTGTTGGAAGAGGATGCTCCATGCCTACGCATATATCAGCAGGTCTGATCTAATCATAATCCGTATTTACAGACTGAAGAAAAATCTATCTTACCTCCCAAATTAAAAACTAACCTTCTAGTGTCTCAACAATATCATCGTGTTCTGCAACAGGACTTCCCATTGAGAACATCTTTTCTTCTACAAATATTGCAAAAGTTGTAGAGGTATTATCGTATCGGTTGAAGATAAAATTAAAATTAGTCACAGCAGAACAAAACCCCAAGTTTTGAACTTGGGAAATCAGCTGTAGCAGCTGTTCTTTGTTTTAAAGAGGGTACCAATTCTAAAATATCAAGCTGAAGTAGGAAGCAAGCAGTCCAAAGTAGTGTCATGTCCTTATTAGACACCACGGACACTCCAAAATGCACAAGGACATGCCGTTATGGTGCCTGTGACTTCATATCATGTCATGTTCATGTCTGTGTAACAATAGGTGTTAAATGACAAATTTTCCTGATATATCAACATGAAACCCTACCATGAATACTCCAGCATGGTTATGGCCTAAAATAGGATTTTCATTCTAAGAAACACCTATGTAGGAAAAACCCATTCAAACTGATGGCCAAAAGAAAAGCTAACACTCATAAGCAAGCTCAACAGCAATTTACTTGTTGTGGCAACTTGA
This sequence comes from Iris pallida, assembly GCA_029216955.1. Lineage (NCBI taxonomy): Eukaryota > Viridiplantae > Streptophyta > Magnoliopsida > Asparagales > Iridaceae > Iris > Iris pallida. The sequence continues at coordinate 7,583,343 of JANAVB010043017.1, forward strand.
GAGCAACAAAACTGTCATAGGAAAAGTTAAAAGAAGATTAGCTGGCTGGAAGGTCATTGGAAAAGTTAAAAGAATTCCTAGACAACTAATCTTCTTATGTGGCTCTTGTTTGGCACATATTGATGAAAGGGTTTAATTGCCCTTCCACCCCCAACCGAGTTGCTACAATGTTGAACAAATTGGAGGTCATCTATCAGTTCCGATAAACAACTATAAGATCTCACTATCATACACTAGTTTGGTACATCTGGAATGAAAGGACCCAAAGAATATTTTAGAACTTGTCATCAATACCATTTTGAATTTTTATCTTGATCAATATAAGTTCCTCATTATCTTTGTTCCTTCATGGGTTATAAAGACGATTAATAAAAAGGGCTAATTAGTGGCTGGTATATTGGATTTTATACCATTTTAGAGTTTAAGTCCTAACATGTCCAATTAAAAAGTTTGGACCATGAATTTTTATTTATTGTTTCTTTTCTCTCATTATACCCCCCCTCCCCCCCCAACATGCATAACAATAAAATTTTCATTATGTAGGTTATGGAGGGTATAATGGAAGAAAAAAAGGTAAAAAAAATTTAAAAATCGTAGTCTAAGCTTTCCAATTTAACATGTCAGGACTTAAACTCTAAACTGATATAAAATTCAGAGTGTCAACGCTAATTAGCCATTCATAAAATTATAAAGATATTGCTATAGTCGAGTTCTGACTAGACTCCAATAGCTAAAAGTCTTCATGTCTAAATTAGAGGGTGGACTTGGCATTAGAAATTTCTGACACTTCAATGTAGGTCTTCTATGTAAATAGAGAGAAAAAAAAACTAATCTTCTATGAATTAATCTAATCAATTTCTAGATGAAAGGGATTTGGGACCTCTGTTATTCTTCAAGTGGCCATATTGTTTGATTTGGAACGGTATTCTGAGAACTAATAACCTCCTTTAGAGACAATGTTCTTACTAAATGTGGTGTTGGAAATACTCTCGGATATTATGGGTGGTGGATCTAGAAAATATATTTAGGGTAAGCAAAAATATACTGAAAATAAAATTTTCAGGAGAGAAAATACCCTAATTAAATTTTTAGCAAAGCATCATATAAAGTTCAATTTATATGAAAAATAAAAATAATATGGCTAGCAAGTTTTGAACCCGTGAGCTCTCGAGTAAAATTTATATTACTTAACCAAATGAGCTAAGCCATCATATGAGGAAAGGGTTGAGGAGAAGAGGTTGCATAAGGTTAGGGTTTATTGCACATTTCTGAATTCTAGCCCGAGGAGCATTCGAAAAATGGACATTTGAGCATATGCCCATCTCCCAAACTAGCCCTAAAACTATAGTGTTAATTACATTTCATCAATTATAGCATAACAAAAAAATTCCAAATACCAGCCAACATAGTGTACAAACCAATATTTTCCAAAAAAATAAAGTTTCAACCTACAAACATAAATTTGGCATACTTACCTAATGTGTCAATAAGAACCATGCATTTACATAATATTCTACAATATTTTATGATAGTCATGTCGAAACGTATTGGACACAACCCGGTAAATCCAAAATACGTAAGTTTGTGTCTTCGTGTCCTTTTCGGAACCAAAGTACGGGACCATTGCAAAATATTACAGGACCAAATCAAAGAATTAATTATAACACAACAAAGAATCTCACCTGTAGCGAGAAGCTACGGAATTGAGGACCACAACAAAGTATTCCTGGTGTATAACCCTGCCACAATGCATGGAAACACAAGATAAATAATATTCAATTCCAAAAGAAGAAAAAAAACAATCATTTTATAGATAAAATTTTGCAGTAACGTAAATTTTTAGAAAGAAGGTAATTCAGAACCAAAACAATTGAACATTAAAGTGGTCATGGAGGATTCAGAGAAAATTGAAATTGGAAAATGTTGTCAATATTAAGAAAGAGAAACCCTAGATGTTGATTTCTTCCTCTAAGCCTATTTATGTAATAAAACCCTAGATAATGATTGATCTATTCCGAAGCTTACCAAATTCCCAATTATTAAACCTAGATAATGAATCAAGAAAGAAAAACTCAGAAAAACAGGAGTGTGGAGATGTCGGAGTGTTACATTTGCCGCCCCTTCGAGATTCTGAGGAAGAGCTCGAGCTCGAGCCCTTTAGAGAGAACGTCACTTTGCCGAGAGAAAGGAAAAAGAGAAAGGAAAATGGGAGAATAAGAGAGAGAAGAAAATTGAAGAATAAGAAAGCTGGACTGTGAAGTTCAGAGAGGGAACACCAAACTTTTGATCCCCAAATTTTTTGGTGGGAGCCAAATATTTTGGTAGAGTTGTGCTCTGACTGCCAATTTATTTTGGAAGAAGCGGCAATAGCAAATATTTGGCAGAAGCGCCAATTTATTTTGGAAGTGAAAAAAATAGTGGGAAATGAAATTCTTAGACAACACTTTTTAAGTATTGTATTTTTTATATAATATTATACGAAAATTTTAAAGTGTTGTATATAGTACATAATATTCTACGACATTTTAAAATTGTTTTAAAAGTGTTGCTAAATTTATGTTTACGACATTTTTAAATAGGTGTCGTAGATTATGATAAATACTGAATTACAACGACATGTTTTAGTAAAGTGTCATCACTACAAAAAAATTAATGGCACTTATCTAGCAAGTGTCGTAAAAAAGTGTCGTTGTTAATCTATTTTGTTGTAGTGTGAGCTCATTCCACCAGTACAGTTGAGTACTGACACCCACATAGTTTACATGTGCAGGCACAAGTAGAAGCTCGTGGCGCGGAGCTCGCTTGGATGCGTCGAGGCACGGAGTTCCTTAGCGATTCGAAGCGTGCGGCCGCATGGAGTAAAGACTTATACGGGACATAATGTATGGACATCGCCTTTCGAAGTTTTCGCTGGATCGACAAATGTATTAAGAGATGAGATGAGAGAGAGCTGAGTGAACTTGTAATGTGAGCTTGAGTGAGCTTGAGAGACTTGTAATCTTTGCTTTGTGCCCTATTGTAATCTATGTTTCAATATCAATAAAGAGCTTCTTTTGAATAACTTATGTTTGTTCTAAATTTCTGCTGCTATTATTCAATGTTTCTGCTTGGGACTTCTGTGCGACGACCCCGTCGCAGTCGCTGAAATCGGCCGTTATGGAATCCGCCTTACACGAGCGCAATCTAGGCTCGTGCGGCATCATACCTTAGCGAGGACGATCGCTCCTACAGGAACGGGACGTGACATAATGGTATCAGAGCACGGCTTTACGTCCTTGGACTATCGATTGAATTTTTTAACTCGTTGTTTTCGCAAACTCGGTTGCCTCCGTAAGTTGATATCGTTGGTGCGCTCTCTCTCAATTGTCCCACGGGATGTCCATACAATAAGTCCAACTATTTTACAAAATATAGGAGAACTGTTTTTGATAAAACGAAAAGTTGGTTTGCGTAAGCACGGTTGGCTAAGTCGGGCTGGACATATACACCAAAGTTGTGTCGACCTTAGAAAAGTCGAGTGCGGGAATCGAATTGTGTCGGACGAGAATGAGTTGAACTCGATTGAATAAAGTAAGATGACTATCGATAGGGGCACTATCGAACGGCGATATCGTCGATACGATATAGATTTGCGTGCTTGAAATTCGAGGAATGGTTCGAACGGAATTCGAAAAGTCGATTTTGATTCAAATGATAAGTTGAGGATTTGTCAAATGACTTCATCCCTGAGTGGTGTATACGATCGCCTCAGGAATGTCGATCGATCGAATGAAGATCCGGGATGTCGATGAGTCTATCCGCAAGCGTCGTACATATGCAAAGCCTTAGATTAAGTGAGTTGTTGTCTTGAAGTTTGATAAGTTGATTCGAATGACCTAGAAATTGACGTGCACGGAACGTGCACAGGATTGAGGATGGTGCGAAGTATGAAACACGAAAAGGATCGAGTAGGTAAAATTGAATCGAGAAAAAGCTAAGGTGTAGCGAACGGATGACTTGATCGAGGAAATTGATACGGATTACATACGAAAAGTTAGCACGATAGGTAGATAGCGTGTATGAAAGGTTTGATTTTGAAGTTACGCAAATGACTCTAAGGATTGGATTGAATGTTGCTCGATGATTGAGTTAACAAAAGGGACAATACAAATTGAGAAAATGCATTGGTCGATGAGTTAAGATAGACGAACGAATATACGTGATTTCGGATTTGAACAAATTGATGTTGTGAATGATTCGAGGGATAATAATCGAACTTGAATTTGAATGTCGAGGAGATTATCCAGTCGGATGATAGCATCATTCGCACGACTCGAAATTGGTTGCAAAGAAAGATCGTCAGGTTACGCATATCGTCGATGGTATTGAGGCGTATCAAAGATCGATATGCGATAACTCGGGGGTACTCTGACTCGGCGAATGGTGATCGTGCAAGTGTTATTGTTCGGTTGGATGCTATACTTAGGATTTTGATCGAGATAAATGTTGGATAAAAATGATTGTGTCTTGATGGTTACGCGGATAACCACAACGTCGACGATCTTGTCTTGTGCGAGTGCAACTCTAGCCTCGCACATGCTTTGGGTCGGATTTGGGGCGATCGTTCTGCGTGAGCGCTGGCATGGTGATTCATGTCACGGGAATGATCGAACTGGAAAAAATTAGGACGCGGCAATATTGATTGTCTCGACTTGTCGGTTTGATGCGAAGGAGAATTCGAGGATGTTAGGACTTGCGATTGATGAATGAATGAAACTTGAAGATTGAGTAAGTCCAATCCGTGCATCGAGAATGGATTAGTCTAGACTCGAACAAGAGTTACGTCCCGATGAGGATGATTTTCCCGCGGGAGCGTGTATGGCGATTCATGCCCACCGTGGAAAATCTGACTCGCGTGAGATCGGGGCGCAACATATTGTTAAGTCAGACGACCTTGTGATCGATGACATGAATTGGGATGAACGACTTAGGGAGTATGAAATGTGACTTATGGTTTAGCGATGAATCATGTCGTAGCGTGCTTGATTTGAAGGATTGATAGGCAGATTATGTCGAACGTGTTCGAAGAAATAGACTATACGAAATGGCTTAATGAACGAAGTGAGATTGATATGTCAAGGAATTGGTTGAACGTGAGTTATCGTAGGATGGCTTTGCTGAATGACTCAGACCCCGTGCGACGAAAGTTGGAATGTATGTAGGAAATCGGTGCTCGAAGTTTAGAAATCGGAGTGATGCGAGCTTGGATAGAAAATCCCGTACTATCAACTTGGTTTGACCTTAGGATGGGGTCAGTGTTGATATCGTTATTTGGAAACTATGATTCCAATACTGGCAGAAAGACATAGCCTAGCGGTTAGGCAGACGTTCGAGTGCGAAGTGGTAGAAATTATGGAGGCACCACTCGCGAGTCTCGGTTGACATGCATGTATATCGGGGATGCCCAAATATGTGCACGATCCGACTCGATTGGTGAAAGCGAATTCTCTATCACGAGGATTGGCTGAAATACATGTATTTTGGGGACGCCTAGAATATGTGCACGATCCGACTAAGTGATACGTTGAATCAAGTGAGATTTAAGGAACGAAAAAGTGTCGAGGATTTTGATATCATAAGTTTTGAATAAAAGATTGAGGGTAGCACGAGCATGGCTCGGATTTGGAAAACGCATAGGCATAGTGTGTGCGAGAGTTCTTGAATGTTGAGTAAAGTGATAAGTCGATAAGTGTACTCAGTTAGTTTCGAGGATAAAACTTTTTCTGAGTGGTGTATGATGTAGTGCCCCATCCCGCTCAGTCAATCGAAGGAATAGGGACGCCGACGGCGTTCGGACTTAGCCTTGCAACGGCTATTCGGAGACATCTTTCGGTCGAGGCGACCGCTCGCTCAGGTGGGGTAGTTTTGGTGAACTCTCCTCATCTTTGCCTTCACATAATAAAGCGCATGTTTTTAACTTGCACAAGTAGGCTTAATAATAAAAGAGACGAATCCACATAGCTAAGAGAATAATCCCGACGGGTCGAAATGAGTTAGAATATGGAAAGGTCCAACGGTCGGCTTAGAGTTGGTACACGGCGTGCTTTGAAAATAACACTCAGTCCTTCGTCCCGTGGCTTGGGAGAAGGAAAGTTGGTCTTCGGTGCAAAAGCTAAGAGTTAGCCTAAGTCATAGGCGTCGCCCGCATGAATGCTTCATAAAGCATGCACGCTTTCGTAACGCAAGGCTTGGCATAGTCTTTGCTCGTCCCTCGGGTTAAGTTGTAGGTTTGAGTAAGTTAGGCAAAGTTATGCCGGTCGACCTAAGTCATTCCAAGTGCTGTCCCGTTCATTCTGCGGTTGTCAAGTTAAATAGTCCCACGATCCCAAGGCACGTCGACTTGGACAGGAGTGTCGCGTAGAGCACGATTGGCTTAAGGCACGATGCACGGACTTAGTGTTTAAGGCAAGGACTATAAGTGATTTAAAATGAGTTTTGAGAAAGGGATATCAAATAGGCATTCATGAGTTGAACCAAATGATAGGGTAACAAGGAAGGAAATGCTCGCGATCGTGGGTCGTCGAGGGGTTTCAAGGAAGGAATGCTCGCAACCTTGGGTCGTCGAGGGGTCTCAAGGATGGAAGTCTTGGTTTTGGTAGAGGAATGACTGTGTGAGACGTCAGTTTGTGTCGAGTCTTGCATGGTCATTTGACAACTTGTCGACAAGGACGATGAATCCTCGAGCGGCAACCCTTGGCCATGGGACCGACTCGGCCTAGGAGAAAACAGGGTATAGTCGTGCATAAGGTTTCAGCACAGGTTAAGCGGAGACTTGCGACGGAGCTAGCTACTTGCGTCAAAAGGATCCCGATTAACAAAACTATACGTCAAGGTATAGCTTGTGATGCTAGTGGCCAAGTTCATATAGATGTCGGCAAATAACGGCTATCCGCATGTATGCCTTTGGATTGAGTTGAGTTGAAGGTGTGTACAGTTAGAACACAAAGTTTGGGCCTAAAATTGGGTTTCAACATAGGCGTCGTGCTTCAGCACGAGATGTGGCGTCGAGTCTCAAGTGTTGACATATGAGTTACAAAAGTTGGGTTTGAGTTGTTCAAGTGTAAGTCAGGAAACGCCGCAAGGCAAGTCGGTCAAGTGACACTAAGTTCACAAGTCGCGATTTGGTCAGTTGGTGGTCAAAGTAGCAAGGGGTGCGAGGCGGCAATGTGGTTAAGTCTCACTGGGTTGCGAGGCACGGCCTCAGCAAGGGTTTGTAGCACGATTACACGGAAATGGAGCCTCATCGCGTACTTACGTCTCTGATTTTAAGCCGTAAGACAAACACGACTCGATAGGTTAACGTTGCTGGCACGAGAAGGGTCTTGAGGCAAGGTATAAAGTTAACGTTCTACTTGCAAGCACGAGATGGTCTAAAGACACAAAACATGCAAGGCGTCGGTCATAAAACTGATCCTAAGGCAAGACTAGAAAGACAATCGATAGGAAGTGACTATGTTGCACAAAGTAAATCAAACGTGTTGGGTTTGTATGGGTGGGCGAGGAGCTCATTCTACCAGTACAGTTGAGTACTGACACCCACATAGTTTACATGTGCAGGCACAGGTAGAAGCTCGTGGCACGGAGCTCGCTTGGATGCGTCGAGGCACGGAGTTCCTTGGCGACTCGAAGCGTGCGGCCGCATGGAGTAAAGACTTATACGGAACATAATGTATGGACATCGCCTTCCGAAGTTTTTACTGGATCGACAAATGTATTAAGAGATGAGATGAGAGAGAGCTGAGTGAACTTGTAATGTGAGCTTGAGTGAGCTTGAGAGACTTATAATCTTGGCCTTGCGCCCTATTGTAATCTATGTTTCAATATCAATAAAAAGCTTCTTTTGAATAACTTGTGTTTGTTCTAAATTTTTGCTGCTATTATTCAATGTCTCTGCTTGGGACTTCTGTGCGACGACCCCGTCGCAGTCGCTGAAATCGGCCGTTATGGAATCTGCCTTGCACGAGCGCAATCTAGGCTCGTGCGACATTACGTTTTAGCGAGGACGATCGCTCCTATGGGAGCGGGGCGTGACAAAATGGACTGCGAGTGACGAGAGAGCTTGGCAACCACTCGAAATCGGGACCGCAACCTTTAAACCAAAAAAGGACCAAAATTTCAGACCGTTTCCCGAGTAGATCTTAACCTCTCGTCGATCACCGACATATAGAACGAAACGCGAGCATACAAAATAGCACACAACCAATAGTGCACGACCAAGCATTGCCATACGGCTTGCTATCATCAACTAAATAGGAATATCATAGATCCTAATTACAAATATGTAATTTGAGGAATTTCACTACCTACGCTGTAGACACTCATATGGCCAAGGGGGCAACGTCATAAACCTGCAAGATATTATATGACAATCAACTAGAACATCTTAATACATATAACTTACTGTACCGTAACCCGACACGAAATATGACTCAAAGTTACACATGAAACATACAACTGACTGTACCACATCCTATCAAGAAGTATATGACACATCTCAATACACAAAGAACATCTCTCTACATGTGGTTCCACATCACACATAGGAGACAGAAGTGGTTGGGGGCCCAAGCCAATCTAGGTTATTCCTACAACTGTGGGGGCCCATACCGACACGAGTCACTGTTAGTGCGAAATATCCCCCCCACCCATCGATCCATATGAGTTTACTAGTCAAATATTCTACAAGATTCATTTTTCAATTCTCAAATAGTGGACATCCGATCGAGAATCATCCTAAAATGACGAGCAGTAGGTACAAGTAACTCACGATTTATAAGTGGCGAATGTTCTGCTAACTCACAATGCGATACATTAGACATTACTCACACTCGGTTGTCCAATACCAAGGTGCAATAGATTAAGCACACAAAATATAATCCACGGTGTCGAGAATGACATGTACTCGTGTCAAGTATATAGAGAATATAATTTTTCAAAATTATACAAAATCATAAGATATGATAAGAAATCAAATCAATCAAAGAAAATAGCAAATGAGTGAAGGATTAAACCCATCCACCATTTGATGAAGTGCTTTCGTCCCAAACACCAGATCTCTGTATGATTCAAAGTCCAAAGGCCCTTTGAGCCAACAAGCCAGTAAAATGCACTGTGTCGAACGGGACATTATAGTGGAGGGACTGCACGGGGAGCCGATGAGGAACTTCACGCACAGCTCAAGGTTGATGCGTGTGATTCCGCTCTAGGAAAACCATGGTGGCGATCTAGACGTTGATCAACTATGTCGAAAATCACATCACCGGCGTCACCAAAGGGTACTGGTACAATATGAGGTTCATGTACGCCTATTTTGCATCAACTCTAGCTTCACCAACACGAGTTCCAACATTGAGACCCACAACTTTGAAGGGGGGAGAACGTGAAATTTCTCAACTTTTTGCATCTATTGCTAAGAGCATCTCCAACCCTATTGTGACTTTGGAAAAAAGTTAATGCCACATAGGAATGACAAAATTTTATTCAAAAGTTCTTCTCCAATGCAATTGTCAAGTCAATTGTGAAGCTTATGTGGCAAAAATTAAAGAAGACATTGTGAAGTTGATTGTCTTGTTCTAGACAATGCACTTGACAATGTCTTCTCTTCCATGTCATCAATTATGAATAAAAAATATTAGAAAAATGAAAGAAGATGAGTAGTTGTCTTAAAAGTTGTCTTGGAAGTTGGAAAAAATACTTTTTATTGTCTCCTCAATACTTTTGCATTGGAGAGAGATTTTCTATCTCATTGTCTTTTGAGATATAATTATGCCACATAAACAAGACATTGTCTTGTGGCTCATGCCACATAGGAGCCACCTAAGACTCACAACACTTAACAAGACAATAGGGTTGGAGATGCTCTAAATGTTCTCAACTTTCGATATGATCATGGGGGCATACATGACTGGTAACATGACGGCACAAAGACTCAAAAATTTAGGGACAAAATGACGAATTTGATTATATACATGAATATGAGAAGATTCGGAAAAGAAATACGAGACATATCGAAGGACTTGCGTTTGCATTACGAGAATAGATATGAAGAAGCATTTGTTCTTTTAAGAGATTCATGTGTCAATTTGTTCTAACAAAAATAAAATATATTGTGCTTCTTTTTTTTGCGAAAATAAAATGTATAGTAACTGCACAAAAGTATATAACCTCAGCCCGTAATAAAAACAGTGACAATATCGGGAGGAACGGGAGAAGCGAGGCTTTGGACTTTGGCTGCTGTGGATGAGAGAGACTGATTTGATTTGATTTGATTTGATCGAGCCAAATAAATCAAAATGAAAATCGAGTTACAGACATCTCGATCTGTAATTCTAAAAAAACGAGCAGGACATGTCAAAACTCAAACAGCAGCAGCAGCAGTAGCGCACATCATGATCACTACTACTTGTCATGGTAGTGATGGCTTCGGATGGAAGCATGCATGCAATGGAAACAAATCTCATCATGACACATAAAGTGAAGATACACTTAACTAATTCTGTCTATAATATATAATATGAGCTTCTTCAACCACAAAAGCATAAAAGAATGGTGGGATGTGATGGAGATCCCATTCTGTAATCCACATTGGAATCTACAGATGCATGTATTAGTCACACATCTTAATTAGCTGCATTTATCACAAGCTCATTAATTGTTGTTTTTTCCCCAAAAAAAAAACTTATTAATTAAAATCGGAATATACGGATGCAAGTATTAATTACACAGACTAATTATTTTGTATAACAAGTTCGTTGTTGTTTCTTTCAGAAAAATACCTATTAATTAAAACGTAGGATTGATATTTGTAGCAGTTTATATTCGTTGAAGATTGTAGTAGGTAATGTTTTAGGGTTATGACACATGTGATGCCATGAAATGTTTGACATGACTCGATAATATTAGAGAGAGAAAGAAAAGTAATTATTATTATTATTTTTTATGTTTGAGTACAAATCGAATTGAGGAGAAAAAAAAAATAATTCTCAATGCAAGAAAAATTAGGAGAAAACTGATTCATTCCGTCCAAGTAAGAAGTTACTTTTCCACACTGGAATATTCATTTTCCTTTTCAAATTTTTTGGCATTTTCAAATATCGGAAAGGAAAATCAAAGGGAGTTGTAATTTTCCAAAGAAAAGAAAATGTCAAGGAATTGATTTCATTTTCCTTCCATTCCGCGAACCACACAAGGTCTAGGGGTAAGCATTATTTCATTTTGGACCAAAAATTGAACCGAATAAAATATTTAGTTCGGTTTAAGAAAGTTTCGGTTCGATTTCGATTTTGAAAATACTAAAAAAAAAATTATTGGGGTTCGGTTTCAATTTTGGATATCAGTTTTGGTCCAAAACCATATAATACCTATGCAATCATATAAATACCCTCATTTTATGCATATTATGAGATTTATATGTGTATATTTTAAAAACAATAATTATATGTATATGCTTCGAATCCAACTTTGATAATTTAACATCTATTTCAACTTTGGATGCAACTTTGAAATCTATCAAATGTGTGTATAAAAATTACAGTTTTTAATATAATTTAAGCACTATCCCAACTTTGGACCTGAACCCATTAAGCAATAGAAATCTTCCAACCGAACAAACCGAATTGACTATTCGGTTCGGTTTCGGTTTTGAATTTTTAGCATTTCGGTTTATTCGTTTTGACTATTTCGGTTCAGTTAAAACCGAATAAACCGAACACTCACCCCTACTATATAGTATAAAATGATCAAAGGATTATAACTTAATTCCCTCGTAGTATATATAGGTTATTTCATTTTTAGGGTAATTTTGACTCACGTTGTCATCCTTCGGTTCTCTAAAATTAAGAACCAGACCATACAGTTCAAACATATGGAACGACACCAATCCAACCCCTTAACCTTTGTTGGGTTCAATTCTTTATTGGATTCTATACATTAAAAAAATTGCATTATAATCTTCCAAAAGGATTCTCATATGCATTCCAATACTTATATAGCATACATATCATAAATTTATCAAGATACATTCAAATAAAATATAAACTGTTAGTTGTATGTGTGTTGTGTTCACACACACATGAGCTAGCAAAAGCTCAACTCCCTTACAATAATTTTGACCGTTATGAACCCATTAAACTTGTAACATCATCTCATGTCCAGGTACAATGTACCACATGGTTTTTCATTTGAATTTTGTAACGTTCAGTATTTATTGGCTGGATTAATTTGTCTTCATTCTCCTTTATTCCCTAACCTTAGAGAAAATCCTAAATATTGAGGCAAATCTCAATACTTTGAATACACTAAAAATTACTACAAAACTCTCTCTCTCGCTCTCTCGAATTCTTATCACTCCGAAACTCTTTTGTTCTTGGTTTGTTGCTCTGGACAGAGCTAAGTCAGGGTCAATCTCCCCGAGTTATGTGTGACGACGGGATACCGGTAGAGCGGGAGTCTTACCACTTGGAGTATCCGGAAAAGTCTGCACATAGACCCGGATTAACTCTTAGGGTAGTGCTTCGTGCGCGACTTCCCCGGAGGCCGGTAACTTTAACTTCTTTTATTTTGTTTGCAGATTTTTAGAGGAAAAATATCCAACAATCTAAGAGTTAATCCTGTGATTACTTACATGTCTTGTTTAATATTTATAAATTTTAATGCATGCAATTTCAGCATTTTGTACTTTCAACTGTTTTTGAACCTACTCCTCGGAGACTATATAAGTTAGATCTGTTTGTATTTGTAGTTGTATAACATGTATAGAGTTTTAAGCCCCCAACTGAAAGCCTTATTGTTGCTTCAGGATTTATGGAGCATATCCTTCCCAAATCATTAGAGATAGTCCTAATAATTTATTATTGTGAGCTTTCACTATGGTTTATGGCATCCTGTTTCTATCCGGTCAGATTTATAATCCTTTGTTTGTGTAAAAGGTAAGCACGTATGTTGCATGGAGACATGAAGATGGTGTCCATATTAGTATTGTGTCCTTACATGTAACCGCTTACTCACACAACATAGGTGATTATGTTCTACCTATCAGAAACTGTCTGTATCCTGTATTCATATCATGTCCTTACCCGTGGCCGTATTCATGCAAAATAGATGAGCACTATCCATATGGCATCCTTGGCACGAAGTGTAAATGATACGGTTCTCTGTACTTTTGTGGTAGCTTGTGTCAGCTTATTCTGAGCCCTCATCACTTAAATCTTCATATAGGACTTTTATGGTTTGTTAAATGTATTTGTCAAAATCTCTAAGATAATGAACCACTAAGGCGATTTTCATTTATTGACCATCTGCTGAGCTTCTATGAAAGGAAGCTCACCTAAGCAGCAGTATTACTTTAAGCATTGTCACAACCCTCATCTTCAGGACTAGTTTGAAGATTAATCTTTCACTACTAAAATATGCTCTATTAGCGACGTACTTTAGCGACGGAATAAAATAACGTTGCTAACTATTGAATATAGTGACTCCTTATGACAGACATCGTAAAACGTCGCTGAATAGCGACGTTCAGCGACAAGAGATAAATTACGTTGCTGAATAGCGACGTTCAGCGACGTGGCTTTAGTTATGTCGCTCATTAGCGACGTCTAAATCAGACGTCGCTAATATTTTATTATATCCCGTTCGAAATTTTATTTTTCCCTTCTCTCTCCCAAAAATTTCAGCGACGTTCAGCGGTGGCTTTAGTTATGTCGCTGTACGTCGCTAAGATGCTGACGTGGCAGGCATGCCATGTCATCACATAAATATATCTGGACGTCGCTAATACGTCGTACTACGTCGCTAATTTTGCGACGTTAATTTTCGTCGCCCTCTGTCGCTACTTTTGCGACGACACAGCGACATTGTGATGACGTCGCAAACAGCGATGTAGGGCGACGAATGTGTCATCTGCGACTAGGTTTTTCGCGACCTTCATTTTCCGTCGCTAAATACGTCGCTAAATAACTTTAGCGACGTATATGCCTTAATTAGCGACGTATCTGGACGTCGCTAATTTCGCTTATTTTTGTAGTATTTTCTTTCGATGGGAAGATACAAATAGCCTGCTTAAAATGATCCTGATTATGATAAGTGGGACAAGGATTTCAATGGTGATGTCATGGCTACTGGTCCCATGTCAGGAGAGTTTTAGATGACTTGCTATTCAGTACAATCCATGATAAGAAGGTAAAGGTTGAGTAGTCCTATGGTAGATCGTAGCCTGCACCTACGTGATGATGCATGATCTTAATAATCTAGATAGGAAGGGATGCCTAATTTGTCATGTTCGAGATTGATTTATTTGGCTACTTCCTTTCATGATCTTGATATATATATATCCATGGATTTATTTCTTCAAGTTTTTTAATTCTTGTGGCTTTCGTTGTGATGAAATTGTTGCTAAATTGGCTAGTTTATACATACATTCTAGCATTGAAAATTTGTTTATGCTTTCAATTAGAATTTTATATGATATATGTCTCGACAAAGTTGAACAAAACAAAATGTATTAAAAAAAGAAAGAAAAAGGTTTGATGTTAGAATAAACTTGGGCTTACACCTCAATATATATTATATCAATATTTTGATAAACTTCCTTTTAAAGTAAGTGTTTTAGAATTATGTGAAAATTTTAGAAATGATTAATAGTCTATTACTCTATTACTTCAACATAAAAATATATGTTTATTGCTTCTTTCCTAATCTCTCTGACACCACAACATGTATGGACATTGCATCATGTAGTGGTAATTAAGTGTTTATTTTTATTATGCATTATTTTCAGTTCTCCACTCTAATGAAGCTATGAATTGCTTTTTGCGTATTAGGCAATATTTGTTGAATACAAGATGCGGATACAAATATAGTTTTGCCATGATAGGCATGTATTATTGATTTAGCACATTGATTGAGAAGTATTATATTTGAATTGTTGGCCTTTAAGGAAAAATGACTCTAATTAAGGATGGTCTCGGGCTGTTAATTTGTAGCTGTCACTTGATTTTAAATATATTTAAACATATAAATTGATGATCATTTCTAAAGGATTCTATAGCACAATCAGTAAAAGGTATTAGTTGAGGAATTGGTACTCAACTTGAAGATTTAACTTGTATCATGTCAAGGTTCCATACTCTTTATTGTCATTGTTTTTGGGTCTGACATTTTATACAAGTTCTCTAAGATCTATACCTATACCTGGCAGTTTCTTAACCAATTAATGTCAATATATCATCTGCCTTGTGTGCGTATATACAATTGCTTTAGTCTTGTGTGCTCTGAATTGTTGGACGTCGTTGTATAAATGTTATCATGCCTTTTATCATTATGTTGATTAAAATGTATGATCATCATGCCCCTTAAGAAGCACAAGCACCATAATTGCAGAAGAAAAAAAAATTCCTAATATTTTATCAATTTTTTTTAAATTTGTTATTCTTGTCAAAGGCACATAATTGAGTCTAAGTATGAAAATAACGTTGATTGAATTTCTCATTCACGTTTATGGCTCTCACATCCTTCTTTGTGGATATTTTGGCATATGGACCAAATGATTTCTCATACTCTATATTCTTTGGTCCTACTGATTCTACTAGAACTCATGATGACGTGAACCTAGAAAGAAAATCTTATTAATCATGGGGCCAAAACATGGTTATAGACAAATTGAGCTGCACTGAGTAGGAAATCAATGTCTGCCTGAGTTAAGGTGGTTACATATGTGGCTCTTATGTACTTAAACATAGAACATTGGTTTGAACTTTTGATGCACGTTGAATGAAATAATTCTAATGAATTTTCTAGTTCTTACAATGTTTATATGTTTGTTACATTAAAAAAATGTCTTACTGTTGCTTCAGTTTTCTCCAATGTGTTAGGATTCCCACTATGTTTCCTTAGCAGTATTAATATTTTGTTACATTGACGCACGTTGGATGGTTATGTGCATAGAACAACCCTCTCGCTGTACATGTTTCTGGAGAATAAAAAAGAATAACATGTTTTATTCCATGAACATGACTTCATTTGGTTTTAGTATTTTTAAAGAATGAGTTCATCAACATGCATAAAGTTTTTTGATAACTTCATATGTTCTCTCTTTTCTTGGTATTGTTAGAGAATCAATCTTTCATTCATTATGTACATATTTCTGATTACTCATAGAAGAACAAGTGATTTTTTTTCTTAATCAGTAGTCAAGCCCTGACAAAGGGAGCACTAGATTTTATTTATTTATTTTAGAAATTATTTTGTTAAATGATATTTGGCCCGCTAAAGCGGACAACAAATTGGCATGCAAAACCACCTGCTATTAATATTTTTTTGCCAAATTGTTTTGTCGTACGAAAATAAACAAGTTTGTGCATCGTTTCAGTCATATTTCTTGTTAAATTCAATTTTCTTGAAGATATGGTCATTAGGAATTTTCTTTATTCTGGAAAGAAGGAAAATATTAATGGTGACACTAATACAAGGTTATTTTTGTACTCAATTATTCTTAACATGAACTTTGTAATGTTATCTCTCTAAGCCAGAAGCATTAGAGATTGCAACTTGTTAGGAAAGGCTCAAACATGCGAGGGTGAAGGTACGTAAAATAAAAGTTCTTTGCTATTAATGGATGTTTAGCAAGAATAATGAAACTATCTCTAAATAATGTATAAAAATAACATATCTTTAGTATGGTTATTGATAAGTCCTGATCATTGGAAAATGATTATGAAATTGCACATTATTATATCAAAGTGATATTATTTGATTTTTTTTAGGTTTGTTTGCATGAACCTTAGCTAACCATATTGTCACAGTGTTAGAATTTCAAATCAGAAAAAAATCACAATATTTAGACAAATTTTGTCTTTGCTTATATTTTGTGATGCTATAATTATTTTGACTTGCTAAAACAATTTAGCCACAAGAAAATAGTTAGTAAAATTGTAAATTCCTTTAAATCTGAAATTTTTAAAAGTTGAGATTAATTTGGGTACAAGCTGAAAAGGTCCTTCTGTCAACCGGGCGTAAATAGTCCTAAGCGACACGGTACTTAAGCGTCCCCCTGTGGACCTCTGCTAGCTAGGAACGGGCCCCTACAACTAACCCAAGTTAATCAACACTTGATAAGCTATAGATTTTAAGGTTGATTAGCAAAATTACTTAAACTATTATTCTAGTACTTTAAACTGTCATTTTTGCAAACATGGCTAGTAAAGATAAATCTTTAAAGCCATGGATACTGTGACAGAGTCAAATGATTTTTGACTCACTATTCTAAGACTTATATCAGTAATTACACTACCAAAATTTATCGATTTAGCGAAGGCCACATCCGTCGCTAAGACGACGGTAATTACTATTAGCGACTGATTGCCGACGGATATTGGCCAAAAAAATCCGTCGGCAATCAGCTCGTCGCTAATAACCTTCCGTCGCTAAGTTGTCGTCACAGGACGGAATAGCGACGGATAATCGACGTCACAATACGAAGCATTAGCGACGCATTTCCGACGGACTGTCGTCCACTTCAGCTTTTAAGTACTGAACTGTGTAGACAATACCGACGTAAATTTCCGTCGGTAAACCGTCGCAAAAGCGTATCAGATCGTATCATTCCGTCGCTAATCCGTCGATACCGTCAATATCAAGTGACGGATTAGCGACGGTTTTCTGACGAAAAAGCCGTCGACCAGCTCCTGGAAATTCATGTCATTTTCAGCAACTTGGCGACGGATAAGTCGTCGCTTTGCCGTCGAAATATATCGACCGAATAGCGACGGATTAACCGTCGACCTTGTTCTGGAAATTCTTGTTATTTCCAGAACACGGGCGACGGATAGGTCATTGCTATTCCGTCGAACAATATATCATGTCGACGGATATTCCGTCGACCATCCGTCGCCAACTGGAAAATTTTTTCAAATATCCAGTTAGCGATGGCATAACCGTCGAAAAGTAGTCAGAAACTGGTGATATCCGACGCAAAACGGTCACAAGTTCGTCGCTAAATGAGAATATTTTGAAAAAAAATTACAGCTTTTTAGCTGTTCGCAAAAATTTGCATAAACCAAACCAATATATAATGCACACCAATTATCCAACAATCACATAGACCAAATATATTATGCACACCAATTATCCAAGAATCACATAGACCAAATATGCACATACGAATTTAATGCACACCAATTATCCAAGAATCATATACACCAAACCAAATTAATATAAAATAGACATCAATTATCCGGAAGAGTAACCTAATATCCATCGTTATAATCCGATCATTGCACAAATATTCCAAATTTTTCACAAATATTCCAAAGCACATAGGAAAGAGTTGGCCAGTTACAGTAACCTAATATCCAATCCTGAAGACCGATTATAGCGCAAATATTCCAAAATTTTCACAAATATTCCAAAACACATAGGAAAATCGACTTTGGCCTCAACAAAGACCACAAGTCAGACGATGAATCCTCACAACCAGGGATGATAGTTGCGTTGAGGCATGTACCATTCTATCAGCCACTTTGCATACGAAGGCTCAATCTGGTTGAGGTCTTCTGTAGGGATAGGAGGGTCGCTCCCGATGCTACTACTCTCTGACGGTGGCTCCTCCTTAGCTTCAAGCTTAGGAGCAATCTCTTCCCTGATGGTCATCGGTTCTTCCTTGACCTCGACCTTTGGTAATACCTTCTCCTTAACAGTCACCGGCTCTTGTTTGACGACGGAGACTTCCTCCGTGTCGACCTCCAAGGGTTTCTTGTCTCGACCCCTTCCTCGACTAGCAGCACCACCTCGACGAGTCCTAGGAGCCATCTTTCTGACAACAGAAATTTTCATATAGGGTAAAGAAATTTACTCAAGTTATAAAAGTTGTGACGTTGGTTTTTTGCGTTCATCATCATTAGAGGGAGCAGCACTGGAAAAGTTGTGACGTTGGTAGCATGAGAGAGTAAAAATCTGTATCACAAGACTAACAGAATTACTATGTAATCATGTACTCACCAATAACTGGATGTAACTGGAGTCCTTGGGCCTATCGTGCAGTAATTTATGGATCCGCTGGTATAGGCCAGATGTACTTAGTATCTAGTGTATCAGATTAGTATCGGTCTATCAGTTTGGTATAGGACGTATCATATTGGTATTGGCCTTAACAAATTGGTATCGTCCTATATCCGATATGTACATGTATCGGCCGAATAGCTAGGATTCACATGCTTAATTGCCAAGTATGGGAACGAATGGCTCAGAACATAACCCAAAATTCATTCTAGCATACATTAGTATGAATCATCTACGTTCTGTACATATAGTGTAGTATATGTTCTTATCGTATCTACTATCTGAAGGATATAACAGAATCAAGATGAACTCACATAGATTACAGGTGCCCCACATTTGAGTGCTACACCAAGACTCACCGTGATGAGGTTAGTGATTTATTTAACCTAATATAGTAATCTTGTAATTTAAAGTTGGAAGAACATGCAAGTAGCCTTATAGTTTCTGCCTCGCCAGTCGAATGGCTTAATTGCCAAGTATCGGAACGAATGGCTCAGAACACAACCCGAGATTCATTCTAGCATACATTAGTGATTCATCTTGATTCTATTACGTCCTTCAGATACTAGATACGATAAGAACATATACCACACCATATGTACAGAACATAGATGATTCACACTAAAAATATGCTAGAATGAATCTTGGCTTGTGTTCTGAGTCATCCGTTCTGATCAAGCATCTTCCTTCTCCTCTCCTCCACCATGGCTCTGAACAAATCTGCTCCTCCCTCTACTTCCCTTCTTCTTATTTGACTCTCTCAGCAACATATGACATCCAGCTCAAGTGTAGAGTCGGGGGAGAAGAAGTGGGCAGAAAGAGGAGGGGGAAGCAGCACAGCCGGCGACATGACCCGGAGGAAGTACAGAGGTTTTCTTCAACAGACGTAGGAGAACTATAAGGATATATCTTTTCACAACATATCACCTTGTCAAAGACCCTTAATGTGACAATCATGTTACCGCGGTGTCGGAAGATGTCAGATCCCTATTTTGAAAATAGGTATCCGACTGTATTTAATATTTTTGGTTATTTTAAAATTTCGTATTGTTTTAAAATTTTATTAATTATGGAGTTAGCATTGTTAACTACCTGGTCAGGATTATTCCTATTTCCATTTTGCTATTATTATTATTATTATTATTATTGCTATTGTTACTATCATCATCATCATTATTTATTTATTATTATAATCCTAAATATCTACCCCCCCAACCTAACCCTCTCTCTTTCTCTCTCTCTCGGCTTAGAGAGCAGCATCCCCCCAAAGCTCAGCTCTCTCTCCTCCCTCTTCCTAGCTTCGGCCACTACCCTTACCGCCAGCTCCGGCCACCACCCTCACCGTCAGCTTCCTCTCCCCCTCACTGCTTTTCCCCTCCCTGGAGAGCAGCCCCCTCACCCGAGCTCCCTCGTCTCCGACCGCCGACCGCCACCACTGCTCCCACCACCACTTCGCCCCGGCCACCGCCGGCCGCCACGACCACTGCTGTCACCATCATCGTCATCTTCAGCGCCACCACCATTTCCAGCCACCACTACCCCCGCTTTAGCCATGGCCGCCTCCGCCCTTGGCCGCCGCCACCGACCTCCAGCCCCGCCCGTGTCTCGGCCACCGCCGCCACCACCATCGCCGCCATCTCCATCATCCTCCCGTCGGTGAGTCTCTCCTCCGGCCTCCCCTCTCTTCCTATATCCTCCGCCTGGGCGACCCCATGGCCGCCGTCCACCTCGGCAGCACCCTCGCCTTCTTGCGTCTCCTCCCCCTCTCCGTTCTTCCCCGGCGCAGCCATCCTCCGCCGGATCCCGACCCCACCTGGCCGAACCCCCGACAGCTCCTCCGCCTCTCCCCTTCTTTCTTCTCGGCGACCGTCGCCTCGGGAGCGGTGCCCCCTTGGGCAGCGGGACGCCCTTAGGCCCCGCGCTGCTCGGGCAGCGTGTTCCCCAGGCCACGTGCCTTGGGTCACGTGCACTCGATTCGTGCGTTCCTTTGTTTCCCGTGTTTCTTGGGATACGTGCCCCTTGACTTGTGTCATCTCAGTTTGCGCGTACCTTGATGTGCGTGCCGTCTCGGTATTCGTGTACCTCGATTCCTGTGCTACCTCGATTTGTGTGTTGCCTCGATCCTTGTGTCTCGGCCTTTGTGCCTACCTCGTGACCTGTGCCACCTTGGACTTTGTGCCATCTCGATTTGCGTGTACGTACAGATTTACGTGCCGCCTTGGTTTGTGTATCACTTTGGACTTTGCACCGCATCGATTTGCGTGCATATGTTGACTTGTATGCCGCATTGATTTACGTGCTTCCTTGAATCTCGCTCCGTCTCGATTCGTGTGCACGCCTCGATTTGCATGTCGCGTTGATTCGTGTGCTATCTCGATATTCGTGATTTTCTCGATCTACGTGTGCGTCTCGATTTACGTACACGTTGTCTCCTGTTCATCTCGATCTTCGAGTCATCTCGATTCTCGTGCACATCTCGATTTATGTACACATCTCGGGTTGCGTGCACGTATCGGTCCGTGTGCCTTGGTTTTTGTACCAGATCCCTGCGCTGCTTGCGGGACCCGTACGGTATAGCCTCCTGCCATCCTCCGTGCTTCCTGTTATTATTTTATTATTTAATTCTAATAATTGTTATTATGTGTTCTGAGGACCTCGATGGACGTGCTAGATTGGATCCAGATCGCTGAAGACTTGCTTACCTAGCCGAGCCCTCTAGGCAAGTATCCTTTGCTCACCGACGGCCCTTGCCCTCTCTCTTGGATTTTATTGCATTTAATTAATTTGTACTTGTAAACTGTATAACCATGATTAGTGTAGCCTAGTAGTAGAACTGCCATGATGATAACTTAGGATAGCTTGGTCCGATACCGGGATAGACCGTATCGGATAACTCGGATGGGTCATCCACACCTCCGAGGACACGAGCACGACTCACATGTACGGATTGTCCCCATATGCTCCGTGTCCGACTCGCGATCGGGTAACGGCTTTGGCTAACTGTTTCTATGACTTTGTTTGTGGTTTGGATATGACTGTGGGTCTTGGTGCGCCCTGGGTGGCGATTCTTGATGCATGTGTTGGTTTGGCGCCCAGTACGCATTGTAGTGCTGCTGGAGGCCGAGACTTAGTGTTCTCGGCTAGGATTGGTGCCCAGTACGCATCGTAGTGCTACTGGAGGTCGAGACTTAGTGTTCTCGAATTGCAATTCTGCGGCGGATTGCGCCGAGTGGATTTTAGCCCCAATTTGTAGGGTGCTCCCGTCCAGAATACAAAGGAGACTCTGCCGGATTTTTCCAGAATTCCCGGTTGGGAATTTGGTTCGAAGGATTGGGCAGTGTCATTCCTTTGGTTTGCGGGACTGAACTCATGCATGTTCTTCTTGGTATAGTATCCCTGATCTCATTGCCTGCTAGGTAGACTCCCGACTAGATTAGTCACCTAGCGTCTTGATCTGTCCTGTCCGTCGGATTGTGTAAGGAGAGCGGTTCTACTCGGGTGAAGGTCTGCAACCCTGGTCCTTGTTTGGTTTAAGGGTTGTGGATCTGATCCAGAGTGGTTCACGCAATCCTTGCCTTTTCGACGGTATCACTCATTGAACTCTTGACTTGTGACCCTTCTTTTCAGATGGAGTTCTAGTTTAGTTGTTATCCCATTATCTGTCCTGTCCGCCGATTTGTGTAAGGAGAGCGGTTTTACTCGGGTGAAGGTCTGCAACCCTGGTCCTTGTTTGGTTTAAGGGTTGTGGATCTGATCCAGAGTGGTTCACGCAATCCTTGCCTTTTCGACGGTATCATCCATTGGACTCTTGACTCGTGACTCTTCCTTTAGATGGTGTTCTAGTTTAGTTTGTTATCCCATTGTCTGTCCTGTCCGCCGGATTGTGTAAGGAGAGTGGTTCTACTCGGGTGAGGGTCTGCAACCCTGGTCCTTGTTTGGTTTAAGGGTTGTGGATCTGATCCAGAGTGGTTCACACAATCCTTGCCATCTTCCGACGGCGTTGATTAGTGTTGACCCGTGTGTTGGGATTATGATCTTATTCGAGGATTGACTATGAGGAGATAGGATATTGAGATAGTGACTATGGTAGACTAAGTGAATTCTTAGATAGTGTTGCTAGTTCTTTGGTGATGTCTAATTTGATCAGATACGTCTTTGAGGACTTTTGGATTTTGATACTGGTGCGAGTGTCTCGCGGAACGAGGAGAATATCGAGGGTATTATTATATAATTTTTACTCGACTTTCCAAACGCCCAAATCCGGTACCTTTGTGTATTCCGGTAGTTAGAGAACCTGGTTGATTGCTGTGTCTTGGTAGTTGAGGGGCTTGTTTTCTAGTGGCTTGTGATCATTGACTAGGAGGATTCTTGTGAGTCTGAGGGCCTAGCATTGTTAGGGGGAATGAGATTGGTATTTGGTGGTTGTCTTTATTGACGTGATATTCACTCCCTCATGGATGGGAGGCACTTGATAGATTGATTTGGTGGATAGACCGACTTGATGATTGGAGCTGTAGGCTCCCATATATGCTTGAGATGTTATTATAGTAGAGGTTCTGGTCTTGTACTTGACCTGATATCCATGCCACGATATGGGCAGATGACTTCTTGTGACTGACAGAGCTGTCCTTGTCCCAGACCTGACTATCTGTATCCGTGCTATAAATCCAGCTTACCCTGTGAGGTACTAGCCCTGACCTTGCACTGCGGTACCCTTTGTCTATTGGCACTTTGAGGTGCTACTTCCATAATTATATGGCATTGCGATGCCATCTTGATATTCTGGCTATATTATATGATTACCTGCACGGGTATCTGGTAGTTGGCCTATAGTCTTAGCGTGGTTAGGATTGCTTGCTTGCTTGTTGCATAACACTAAGGATGGATCACAACTGGGACTATAGGTGCCGAGGCTGATTCTTACTTAGCGTTCTCGTACTGAGGTACGACATCTAGGAGGATGAGCATGTGACCACGGCATATGATTCCGGATAAATGTAGGATTAATCTAGACAACTAAAAATGGTAGAAGCATTGGGAGGGAACGGAATCCCGAGATCGTGCATTACCGGCCGCCACAGGCTCGTCCTGGCGCGTCGGGGTTCGCCGCCACGGATATGGCAGTATCCGACTACTATATGTACTCCTGCTTGGCACGGTGGCCTTCCGAGGGACCGTGCATACCTACCTACTATGCGTTATTTGGCCTCGCTAGCCCTTACGGGATATGGCACGATCTGAGGATTCCAATATTGCATTGTTGGGGTAATCCAACCTCCACATAGACAGCCGTAGGCTTTTGAGTGGCCGCTTATTTATATAATTGTTTGGCTTGTTGCTCGCTAAGCTGGCTGGCACATAACGCTATCCCGGTGCAGTAATTCATTCCCTTGTTCTTGTTTGATGTAGGGATGGGCTACTGTTCCGATGACAGACTACGAGTTCCAGTTGGCAATGCAAGCATTAGTGGATGTTAGGATGATTATGATGATTGTTGGTTACTTACGTATTAGTAGTTGGATCGCTGCTTTATATTCTGTGATCGTGCGTTGGTACCGCACGATCCTTTACCCTCATTACTGCTGTTCATATATGTTATTTCTGTCATATATTATATCCTGCTGGTTTTCTTCGCCCGTCCTTGAGCCTTCCTGTCACGCCCCGCTCCCGTAGGAGCGATCGTCCTCGCTAAGGCGTGATGCCGCACGAGCCTAGATTGCGCTCGTGCAAGGCGGGTTCCATAACGGCCGATTTCAGCGGCTGCGACGGGGTCGTCGCACAGAAGTCCCAAGCAGAGACGTTAAATAATAGCAGCGGAATTTAGAACAAACACATGTTTCTCAAAAGATGATCTTTATTGATATTGAAACAAAGATTACAATGGGGCGCAAGGCCAATGTTACAAGTCTCTCAAGCTCACTCAAGCTTACTTTTCTCTCATTACAAGTTCACTCTGCTCTCTCTCTCTCTCTCATCTCTCAATATTTGTCGATCCAGCGGAAGCTTCGGAAGGCGATGTCCATACATTATGTCCTGTATAAGTCTTCAATCCATGCGGCCGCATGCTTCGAATCGTCAAGGAACTTCGTGCCTCGACGCATCCAAGCGAGCTCCGCGCCACGAGCTTCTATCTGTGCCTGCACATGAAATACTGTGTGGGTGTCAGTACCACTGTACTGGTGGAGTGAGCTTCTCGCCCACCCATACAAAACCTACACGTTCATTTACTTTGTGCAGCTTAAAACCCTTTCGATTGTCTTTCTAGTCTTGCCTTAGGTTCAGTTTTAGGACTCGTGCCTTGGCGCAACTTGTATGTCAAACCATCCCGTGCTGGTAAGGTCAACGTTAACTCATACTTTGCCTAAAGACCCCTTCTTGTGCCAACAATGTAACCTATCAGGTCGTGCTTGCCTTTCGGCCAAAATCAGAGACGCAACTACGCTGTAGTACCCAATTTCCTTACGACCGTGCTATAATTCCTTTGTGCCGTGCCTCACATTTCGAGGCCGTGCCCAATAACTCACGTAACTTCAAGAAAACTGCCCTACGGCCCTACTTGACTTAACTCGTAACAGTTCAAGTCTAACTCAAGCACTCTATCCAACGACTTATCACTCGACGCCACATCCCGTGTCGAAGCACGCCGCCTTCACTGTTGCCAAATCTTAGGCCCAGACATTGTGTCTTTCTTACTGCATACTGCATACATATTCAACTTTGCTCAATCCAAAGGCATAAACGCGGTTAGCCGCTATCTGCCGACATCTATATGAACTTGGTCACTGGCTCCCAGAGCCATAGTGGACTCCTCTTTCTTTTATTAGACGGGCGTCCCTTTCAGCGCAAGGTAGCTAGCCCCGCTGCAAGTCCCCACCTAACCCGTGCAAAGCACAGTTTATCTTTTGTTTCCCAATGCCCGCAACGGTCCCGTGGCCTCGGGCTTGCCGTGCGGGGAAACTTTCACCCTGTCGACAAGTTGCATGTTTCCCAATGCCCGCAGCGGTCCCGAGGCCTCGGGTTGCCGTGCAGGGAAACTCACTTTGTCGACAAGTTGTCCAATGACCATGCAAGACGCGATCGACACTTTCCAAAACTGAGTCCGCCACGACGACCTATAGTCACGGACATTCTTCTTTCTTATGAGACCGCCTCGACGACCTATAGTCGCGAGCATTCTTCTTTCTTGCCCCTTTCTCCAAACTCAATAAATCAACCGTGGCCCGTGCCTTAAAACACTAGGACCGTGCCATCGTGCCTCCATCCGACTTCTGTTCTACGTGACGTTATCGCCCAAGTCATACTTTATATGACGGGCCTTGGGATCGTGGGACTATTTAACCTGTCAACCGCAGAATGAGCGGGACAGCACTTGCAATGACTTAGGTCGACCGACATAACTTTGCCTAACTTACTCAGCCTACAACTTAACGAGCAAAGGCTGCTTCGAGCCTTGCTTCGATGGAACGTGCCGTGCACCGTTCAACTTTGAACGACCAAGTCATTTGGATACTTGGACTTACGCCGGCAGTCATGCGACGTAACTTAACTCCTGGGGCAAGCCAAGGCTATGCCAAGCCCTGGACGATGGGACCGTGCATGCTTTAACAAGCATTTATACGGGCGATGCCTATGACTTAGGCTGCGATCATGACTTGCTAACTCAACAAACTTCCTTCTCCCAAGCCACGGGACGAAGGTCCGAGTGACATTTTCAAATCACGACGTGCATCAATTCTAAGCCGACCATTGGACGTTTCCATATTCTAACTCAATTCAACTCGACGGGATTACTCCCTTTAGCTATGTGGGTTCGTATCTTTTATCTTCAAGCCTACTTGTGCAAGTTGAAAATACGATTTATTATGTGAAGGCAAAGATGAGGCAAGTTCACCGAAACTACCCCACCTGAGCGATGTCTTCAAACGGCCGTCGCAAGGCCAAGTCCGAACGCCGTCGGCGTTTCGATTCCTCCGATTGACTGAGCGGGACGGGGCACTACAACATACACCACTCAGAACAAGTCTCGTCCTCGAGACTTACTGAGTACTTACTTATTGACTTACCACTTTACTTGCCTTTCTAGAACTCTCGCATACACTATGCCTATGCGTTTCCTCAATCCGAGCCACGCTCGCACTACCCTCAATCTTTTCTTCGAATCTCTATTTCAAAATCCTCAACACTTTTTCTTTCCTTAAGTCTTACTTGATTCAACATATCACTTGGTTGGATCGTGCACATATTCTAGGCGTCCCCAAAATACATGCATTTCAGCCAAGCCTTGTGATAGAGAATCCGCCATCGCCACTCGAGTCGGATTTGTGCACGTATTCAAGCGTCCCTGATATACATACATCTCAACCGAGCTCGCGAGTGGTGCCACCATAACTTCTATCGCTTTGCGTCGGGACGTCCGCCTATTCGCTAGGCTATGTCTTTTGGCTAAAGTCATTCGTCAGTATTGGAATCATAGTTTCCAAACAACAATATCAACACTGACCCCATCCTAAGGTCAAACCAAGTTGATAGTACAGGTTTTTCTACCCAAGCTCGCATCACTCCAATTTCTAAACATCGAGCATCGATTTCCTACGCACATTCCAACATTCGTCGTACGGGGTTCGAGTCATTCGGTAAAGCCATCCTACAACAACTCGCGTTCGACCAAATTCTCCGACGTATCAATATCGCTCGTTCAACAAACCATTTCGCATAGTCTATCTCTTCGAACACGTTCGACATAATCTGCCTATCAAATCTTTCCAAGTCAAGTACGTTACTACATAATTCACCGCTAAACCATAATCCACATTTTACATTTCCGAAATCGTCTATTCCAATTCACGAAACCGATCACAAGGTCGTCTAGCTTAACAACATGTTGTGCCCCGATCTCACGCGAGTCAGATTAACCGCGGTGGGCATGAATCACCATGCACGCTCCCGCGAGATAGTCATTCTCATCGGGACGTAACTCTTGTTTTGTGTCTAGACTAATTCATTCTCGATGCGCGGATTGGACCTACTCAATCCTCAAGTTCATTTCATTCATCGATCACAAGTCAAAACATCCTCGAATCTTCCTTCGCATCAAACCGACAAGTCGGGACAATCAAAGTTGCCGCGTCCTGATCTTCCGAGTCCGATTGTTCCCGCGACATGAATCACCATGTCAGCGCTCACGCGGAACGATCGCCTCAAATCCGACGCAACGCATGTGCGAGGCTAAAGTTGTGCTCGCGCAAGACAAGAATGTCGACGTTGTGGTTATTCGCGTAACCATCAAGACACCTTCATTTGCATCTAACATTCATCTCAACCAAAGTCCTAAGTATTGTATCCAACCGAACCATAACACTTGCACGATCGTCCTTCGCCGAGTCAGAGTACCTCCGAGTTATCGCACATCGATCTTTGATACGCCTCAATACCATCGACGATATACGTAACCTGACGATCTTCCTTTGCAACCAATTTCGAGTCGTGCGAATGATGTTATCGTCCAACTGGATAGTCTCCTCGACATTCATAACACCAATTTCGATCATTTTCCCTCGAATCATTTACGATATCAATTTCCTCCAACCAATTTCACGTATCCTTTATCCGTCCATCTTAAGTCATCGACCAACTTATTTTCCTCAATTTGCATCGTTCGACATCCCTGAGCCTATCGCATACACCACTCAGGAATGAAGTCATTCAACCAATCCTCAACTTATTATTTGATTCAAAATCGACTTCTTCGAATCCCGTTCGAACCATTCCTCAAAACCCAAGCACGCTTATCTATATCGCACCGACGATATCGTCGCTCGATAGCACCCCTATCGATACTCATCTTACTTTACTCGATCGAGTTCAACTCATTCTAGCTCGACGCTATTCAATTCCCGTACTCGACTTTTCTAAGGTCGACGCAACTTTAGTGTATATGCCCAGCCCGACTTAGCCAACCGTGCTTACGTAAACCATCTTTTTGTTTTCTTATCAAAAACTGTTCACCTATGTTTTGCAAAATAGATAGACTTATTGTATGGACATCCCATGGGTCATTTGAGAGAGAGCGCACCAACGATATCAACTTTGCGGAAGCAACAGAGTTTGCGGAAACAACGAGTTAAAGAATTCAATCGATAGTCCAAGGACGTAAAGCCGTGCTCTGATACCACTATGTCACGCCCCGCTCCCGTAGGAGCGATCGTCCTCGCTAAGGCGTGATGCCGCACGAGCCTAGATTGCGCTCGTGCAAGGCGGGTTCCATAACGGCCGATTTCAGCGGCTGCGACGGGGTCGTCGCACAGAAGTCCCAAGCAGAGACGTTAAATAATAGCAGCGGAATTTAGAACAAACACATGTTTCTCAAAAGATAATCTTTATTGATATTGAAACAAAGATTACAATGGGGCGCAAGGCCAATGTTACAAGTCTCTCAAGCTCACTCAAGCTTACTTTTCTCTCATTACAAGTTCACTCTGCTCTCTCTCTCTCTCATCTCTCAATATTTGTCGATCCAGCGGAAGCTTCGGAAGGCGATGTCCATACATTATGTCCTGTATAAGTCTTCAATCCATGCGGCCGCATGCTTCGAATCGCCAAGGAACTCCGTGCCTCGACGCATCCAAGCGAGCTCCACGCCACGAGCTTCTATCTGTGCCTGCACATGAAATACTGTGTGGGTGTCAGTACCACTGTACTGGTGGAGTGAGCTTCTCGCCCACCCATACAAAACCTATACGTTCATTTACTTTGTGCAGCTTAAAACCCTTTCGATTGTCTTTCTAGTCTTGCCTTAGGTTCAGTTTTAGGACTCGCGCCTTGGCGCAACTTGTATGTCAAACCATCCCGTGCTGGTAAGGTCAACGTTAACTCATACTTTGCCTAAAGACCCCTTCTTGTGCCAACAACGTAACCTATCAGGTCGTGCTTGCCTTTCGGCCAAAATCAGAGACGCAACTACGCTGTAGTACCCAATTTCCTTACGACCGTGCTATAATTCCTTTGTGCCGTGCCTCGTATTTCGAGGCCGTGCCCAATAACTCACGTAACTTCAAGAAAACTGCCCTACGGCCCTACTTGACTTAACTCGTAACAGTTCAAGTCTAACTCAAGCACTCTATCCAACGACTTATCACTCGACGCCACATCCCGTGTCGAAGCACGCCGCCTTCACTGTTGCCAAATCTTAGGCCCAGACATTGTGTCTTTCTTACTGCATACTGCATACATATTCAACTTTGCTCAATCCAAAGGCATACACGCGGTTAGCCGCTATCTGCCGACATCTATATGAACTTGGTCACTGGCTCCCAGAGCCATAGTGGACTCCTCTTTCTTTTATTAGACGGGCATCCCTTTCAGCGCAAGGTAGCTAGCCCCGCTGCAAGTCCCCACCTAACCCGTGCAAAGCACAGTTTATCTTTTGTTTCCCAATGCCCGCAACGGTCCCGTGGCCTCGGGCTTGCCGTGCGGGGAAACTTTCACCCTGTCGACAAGTTGCATGTTTCCCAATGCCCGCAGCGGTCCCGAGGCCTCGGGTTGCCGTACGGGGAAACTCACTTTGTCGACAAGTTGTCCAATGACCATGCAAGACGCGATCGACACTTTTCAAATCTGAGTCCGCCACGACGACCTATAGTCACGGACATTCTTCTTTCTTATGAGACCGCCTCGACGACCTATAGTCGCGAGCATTCTTCTTTCTTGCCCCTTTCTCCAAACTCAATAAATCAACCGTGGCCCGTGCCTTAAAACACTAGGACCGTACCATCGTGCCTCCATCCGACTTCTGTTCTACGTGACGTTATCGCCCAAGTCATACTTTATATGACGGGCCTTGGGATCGTGGGACTATTTAACCTGTCAACCGCAGAATGAGCGGGACAGCACTTGCAATGACTTAGGTCGACCGACATAACTTTGCCTAACTTACTCAGCCTACAACTTAACGAGCAAAGGCTGCGTCGAGCCTTGCTTCGATGGAACGTGCCGTGCACCGTTCAACTTTGAACGACCAAGTCATTTGGATACTTGGACTTACGCCGGCAGTCATGCGACGTAACTTAACTCCTGGGGCAAGCCAAGGCTATGCCAAGCCCTGGACGATGGGACCGTGCATGCTTTAACAAGCATTTATGCGGGCGATGCCTATGACTTAGGCTGCAATCATGACTTGCTAACTCAACAAACTTCCTTCTCCCAAGCCACGGGACGAAGGTCCGAGTGACATTTTCAAATCACGACGTGCATCAATTCTAAGCCGACCATTGGACGTTTCCATATTCTAACTCAATTCAACTCGACGGGATTACTCCCTTTAGCTATGTGGGTTCGTATCTTTTATCTTCAAGCCTACTTGTGCAAGTTGAAAACACGATTTATTATGTGAAGGCAAAGATGAGGCAAGTTCACCGAAACTACCCCACCTGAGCGATGTCTTCAAACGGTCGTCGCAAGGCCAAGTCCGAACGCCGTCGGCATTTCGATTCCTCCGATTGACTGAGCGGGACGGGGCACTACACTTCCTTTCTGGTACTTGCTACGGTTGGCCTGACCAATCCTGGATTGTTCCCAGATTGCCTGAGACCGACCTTGTGGATCTTCCAGACTCGACTTGGAAGATGTGCTTCAGTTCCCGACCATGCTAGGAACTGTGGGAAGGTATACTAGTCTACATTATTATTCTGTACTGTAGATTCCTGATTTTCATATGAGTATTCCCTGCTTTCCATATGATTATCTCTCTTGATGTTGTTTCATTGATTATTGCCTGTGGATATGAGATCAGATTTAGGCCATAGACTGCTTGCATGCTAGGATACCCAGCAAGATTGACAGCCACGATCGCCGTATGACGTTTTATACCTCATACGGAGTAGCTGGCCTAGTCCGTCCCAGTATTTCGGTACTGGAGCGTGACAGAAGACTACCATGTCATAATTTTCTAAGCCGTGTGTTTTGACACCGCGGTAACATGATATTCACATGAAGGGTCTTTGACAAGATGACATGTTGTGAAAAGATATATCCTTATAGTTCTCCTACGGCTGTTGAAGAAAACCTCTGTACTTCCTCCGGATCATGCCGCCGGCTGTGCTGCTTCCCCCTCCTCTTCCTGTCCACTTCTTCTCCCCCGACTCTACACTTGAGCTGGATGTCATATGTGGCTGAGAGAGTCAAATAAGAAGAAGGGAAGTAGAGGGAGGAGCAGATTTGTTCAGAGCCATGGTGGAGGAGAGGAGAAGGAAGATGCTTGATCAGAACGGATGGCTCAGAACACAAGCCAAGATTCATTCTAGCATACATTAGTGTGAATCATCTATGTTCTGTACATATGGTGTAGTATATGTTCTTATCGTATCTAGTATCTGAAGGACGTAACAGAATCAAGATGAACTCACTAATGTAATACTAAGACATCATCTACTACTATATAAGATATAGTGATAGGTTGTCGTATCATCATTGCCGAGGAATGAGGGTCGGAGGACAGTCAACTTTATCTAAGGCTACTTGCATAGTTTCTGCCTCGCCAGTCGAATGGCTGCAGGGACTATGTCCTGATCACCATGGCGTACCGTAGACTAATGCAAATGGAGCTGGAAATATCCGTCGCTAACCGGTCACTAGTCTGTCGGTAACTGAGAATTTTTTTGAGAGAATACAAAATACAAAAACCAAAATACAAAATACAGAAACCAAAATACAAAATACAGAAACCAAAATACAAAATACAGAAACCAAAATACAAAATATAGAATCCAAAATAGGACCCTCTGTGAGAACGGATGGCTCAGAACACAACCCAACCGGAGAGAATACTCTGAGAGATCCATCTGTGTAGGACGTATACTCTGAGATATCACCTTTATAAGAATGATATCAGTAGTGGGATCGAGTGTTGGAGGAGATACTATCAGAGTATACGTCCTACTCAGATGGGTCTCTCACCGTTACTATTTTTTTCCTGACAGCATGGTGGATGTGCTTCGTCCACATATTCTTGCTCCGAGCCAAAACTTTGTCCCGGAGCTCAAGTGGACATCCTTGGTGTAGAGCTCGAGTGAGAGGTTCCTGACAGCATGGTGGTCTCCTTTGTTAAAGTATCCATGTTCGTCCCACAACCAATGTTGGATGAGCACGGATACTTTGACAAAGGAGGCCACCATGCTGTCAGGAACCTCTCACTCGAGCTCTACACGAAGGATGTTCACTTGAGCTCCGGGGCAAAGTTTTTGCTCGAAGAAAGAATCTGTTGAAGGAGCACATCCACCTTGCTGTCAGAAAAAATACTAACGGTGAGAGACCCATCTGAGTAGGACGTATACTCTGATAGTATCTCCTCCAACACTCGATCCCACTACTGATATCATTCTTGTAAAGGTGATATCTCAGAGTATACGTCCTACACAGATGGATCTCTCAGAGTATCCTCTAGTGATAGGTTGTCGTATCATCACTGCCGAGGGATGAGGGTCGGAGAACAGTCAACTTTATCTACGGATACATAGTTTCTGCCTCGCCAGTCGAATGGCTGCAGGGACTATATATGTCCTGATCACCATGTCGTAGTCCAATACAATCCAGAGATTGACACAGTTCTAGTTCATATATGTAGTCCAATACAAATAGTCTAATACAAAAACAACTCAATACAAATAGTCCAATACAAATAAGTACTAATAGCTAATGAGAACCACGCTGCTCACGCAAACGCTCAGTGATACGTTCACGCAACCACCTCGAAAAAGCGAGATTTTTGGCGCGAGGAGAGCTGTCGTCCCTTGCAAGGACTGCATGAAGAGTCCTCTCGGTCACACTAGCTACCGGTGCTGGATGAATAGTGTAATGTCCCGCTCCGTACGGTGCATTACGCTGAAACGTTGACTCAGCGAGTCGCATTGACCCAAAGGAATGTATCGATGCAAAACGATACGAGAGTTAAGTTGTCCCGAGCAACGCATCGAACTAAGTCGATGCGAAGAGTTACGTCGACCCGAGTAATGCATCGGACTATGTCGATGCGAAGATTTGCCTTGTCCCGAAGAATGCATCGAGTGAATCGATGCGAAGCGCCGCGCTGCCCCGAAGGATGAGTGCGTTGAATCGGCTCGAAGATTCTAAGAAATCGAATCGACCAAGGCGCACGTTCGAATCGATGCAAGTATTGATTTTAGTTGGTTTCGTGTGCAGGTTAAACTTTGACGCAAAAATATTAGAGGTTGATCTTTGGAAATATTTAGTAAGGGGTCCGCGAAATCAAATCGTCGCCTTGCGACGGGCCGAGACTTGGGTACGCTAAGGCAAATCGGACGGATAACTCATTGAAGTACGAAGTGCTCGAATGGCTAAGTCAGGAGAGTGGCCGTGCAACAAAGTTAGGGAATCGAGCCGCATCGGCTCGGCGAAACGACGAAGGCATATCGACTCAAGGTGGGAGGATTGACTTCTTTTTACTCCTTCATTCGATAAGTCAAATATATCATTGTATGCTAAGTTAGCCTATCGACGCCACGGGTGTGGTCCGATCGGGATAAATCATAGTGTGTGTCGAACACTAAGTTAGAACAATTGAAATGAAACGTGCATCATATGCACGAGTCGCTATGGAACATTGGATATCGCTAAGGCGAGCGCCTCGGTACGCAAGCCGCAAGAACATGGGATAACTGTACTCGACGAGTGCCTTAGTGCACGAACCATACCGTGCCTTTGCTGCACGAGTTAGACGGCTAGAACATTGAAAGACAATAGGCGAGCGCCCTAGCGCGCAAGCCCCGAACATTGAATGCTAAGTTATAAAACAGGAGGATACGGTCGAAACGTGCCTACGTGCGCGGGATAATAAAAGATGGCTTCGTTGCGAGAGAATACAGTTGTGGCATGAATGTGGCGGAACTGTCGAATATGACATAGTGCCTCGAAAGGTGTTCGAGACCTTCGGGTCGTTCGGTTGACGAGCATTGAGTTGAGGCACGATGCCATTGAACCATTGAAACGAAGTATGAAACGTAAGAACACAGAAAGTTAACGGAAGAGACGCGAGATGATAAAGTCTGAGTCTTGGACTCAAGGCTATGCTTGGTTGTTTGAATGATAGTGCGTTGCATGGTCGAATGGGATGGGCTTGAGATTAATCGTGATAATAGCCCGTGCACGGGTGTTTCCCTCCGAACGGGCACGCCAGGGCACCGGGACCGTTCGGCCTAGGAGGGATGATAATCTTTGATAGGCGTACATCTGCGAATGTCCGATTAGCACTCGGTCGTAAATGTGAGAAGCCACAAATGATGGTAGGCACGCGGTAAGTTTCGGTTGTTGGGATTGCAACCCAACCCGTGAAACGCCGGGCTACCCAAATTCGAGAGAGAAAAGATGGAGAAAAAAAAGTAAGGAAAGATAAAAGAGAAACTCCTTTAGTCCATTCCGGCGTGGATACGCCCACGACCTTCATATAGTTAAGGAACGATGGGTTGAAAGTGTAGGCGCAGAGGCGTCCCGCATAGAGATCCTGCTTAGAGATGCACATATAACATGACAGGGAAGGAATGCGACGTATTCACCTTGCGTCAGTACAAGGGACGCAAGGGCGAGTGCGTCGACTTGGTAAGTCGCGCCACGAATCAAACACGAGATTGCTTGCTTGCTTGTACATTCAATTTGATAACATGATGCTATGATAACATGCTTTACGGAATATGCCATAAAATTGACCCTAAGGAGAACATAGCAAGATCATAAGCTAAGTTGCATGATTCAACGTAAATATTAAAGATGTTGGTTTGGAAAGATGATCTTTGTTATCAGTACATGCGAGGACGAACGTACTGATCCCCCACCAGCTTCATGCAGGGTGTAGGGAATGGATTGCTCGCAGCGAAGCGTTGCTTGAACGTGTTAAGGCTTGGAATGCCGAAGCGCATTGAAGCGTGCTATCGCATTGACGCTCGGACTACGCAGCTGGATTGATGCGGCCAAGATATAGAAGGCATGATGTATGGAACGGTGAAATCCTTTGTGGGCAAGAGAGAACCTGAGTGTTATAGCCAATCTGGCATGTATGGTTAGGCTATCGAAAGCCATTGAAATCTCAGTTTCGAATATCAATAAAGAGAATTGTTTCGTATACTCTGTTTCCTTTCGTTGTTAATATCAAATCAAAAGATAACCATTTGAGAACTTGTCATCTTGCCTTGCACGAGCGTAACTCCTGGCTCGTGCGACATCACGCCCCCTGCGAGGACGATGATTCGGGTGATTCCGGGTCGGGGCGTGACAAATTGGTATCAGAGCTCTAGGCTCAATTTCCTCTGGACGCTCGCTTCATTACAATTCAAAAAGTTGCCACCACCACTTGATATCACTCTTAACTCTACTCGATGCCGCACTGGATGTTCCATACAATAAGTCTAATACAAATCATGAAATTTTGCCGCATGTGTTTTGGAAATTTCATGATGTTTGCTAAGGAAAGTCGCGAAGGGTATATTGCATTGAATACAACGAGCCGTGAAAATGTTAGTTGCTACAAACACAACAAATTGTGAGATACGATTTGGGATGTTGTTGTCGCAATGTAACATGTTGAATGGGAAATAAAACGATGCACGAAGTGCAACGAGTTAATGGGAATATGCGTTAAAATGAAAGTGAGAAGTGATAAGCCAATACCGAATGTGTTAAACGGATTGCGCATTGACTTGGAAAGTCGAGAGTAAATCGTTGCACGAGGTGCGGTAAATGTTAGAAATAATCGTTGCACGATGTGAAACACGTATTGAAAGTAAAATCATTGCACGTGGTGCAACGCATATCAAATTAATCGTTGCACGGAGTGCAAAGGAAATTGGAAATGAATCGTTGTACAAAGTGAAATGAAATGTCGAAAATAAATCATAGCACGATGTGCAATGCGCATCGAAAGTAAAATTTGTTGCACGGGGTGCAACGTATATCGAATAAATTGTTGCACGAGATGCAACGTAAGGAAAGAATTAAAATTGTAAATTGATAGAACGAATCGTTCGGTTACATACCAAACTTATGTTGGCAAACGAGAACATTGACCGAGTTGCGTCGGGTTTGATAGAATCAAAGTTACGGTTGTGATCAAGCACGATCATTGCGGAAATCGTGAGTCGGAAGAGATCGTTGGTCTTTACTAAGTATAATACGAGGGAAGTGGCTTGAATTCCGAGTGGTATATGCCATACCACGTAGGCGATGAATAACTCGATTTCGAGTGGTATATGGTATAACACTCGTGCGATGAATTACATCGACGCGTTGTGAGAATTGCGGAAGGTTTGTCCGCAACAGACGGGGGAGTACCGAGACTCGATTAAAAATTTGTATGACGGTATGTTTGTGCAAGTGTTCTTCGAAAATCGGTTGGGACGGTAAGGCGAGACTCGTATCGATGAACGATACGTCGGACGGAAGTTATAAGTTGGTCAGACGACCGAGACTAGCAAAACGGTTATGCCTTGACGTAATAATCTGATCGACGGGAAAGGAAAACTTGAGCTTGCGAATCGAATCGCACGACTTGCGATTTTGATAGAAATATTGGGCGATGTGAATTGTAATCGAATCGCATGATGTGCGACTTCGGTAAGAAAGTTGGTTGACGCGAGAAACTGTGCCTATAAAATAGTTGGTTAAGTTACGGCGACACTCATTTGAGTACGACTGAAAAACACGCGAAACTTAGAGGGCGTGATCGTATAACTCGAGGGTTCGATATTGGATAATCGGTAACTCAGTTACGCGATCAAAGTATAGCGGGATGCGGCGAATCAGAGTGCGAGTGGATGCGTATGGAAAAGTTCGTTGCGAACTTGGATGTATGCGATGCGAGTTAAGTTGACGTTGAAACGGATTCGAAGTCGACTCTCTTGCTATCGAAATTGATATGAACTATCAAGATCGATATGCAAGGAAACGTAAGCACGATGTGAGAATACAAAATGGAGTCCGCCTTGCGCTATCAAAATTCTGTAAGTAAGGATACGAGAATGAACGAACTTGGTTGATCGTAAATTTTGTGATTGATCAAAGACGAGACTATAAGTCATCGACGATTGCTCGATACGTATAGCATCTCGTGTGTCGACCCCGCGAATAAGATAGACTCGAGCTCGATGGGAGTAGATGTTTCATAAAATTGCGGAATCATCGACGGCAGTGCATGACTTGACTCGGAGGATAGTTGCGCATGAGTTGCACCGATAGAAATGGTTATGTCCGAAATTGGGTAGTCGCATAGAATCGTCGAAACGTGATTTGGCTCCGAAATAATATATAGCATGGTTCGTAGTAAAACTGTCCTTCGGTGATGATCCACAGTTATCGAGCGTAGCTTCGGGGCAGCTGACCCTAGAAGACTTGACCGCCAAATCAAATTGAATGCTGCAGACCGTAAGATGACCCATGCGATATCGCATATGAGATTGCACCGATAACAAATATAACACGGTGCATGTTGACGATAAGTCTAGGCGATTGCGAGAAACGTGCTATGCACGAGAAGGAATAATAAGGGAATGGCTTACGAGTCATGTCGTTAGATTCGGATTCACCTTGCAATTGAGCTTGCGTGAATTGAAATTATGTTCGATATTGCGCGTCGGATAAGTTGGGAATTTGGCTAGTAAATTCCTACTCGTTAGGAAATTGGATGTAAGTTGCGTCGTAAAGACCTTCGTGCTAAGGCGATCGTTGCCTTGAGCACCGTCGCCTTGATGTAAACGTTCGTGTTGGATAGATTGTGGCCTTTGCGCAATGTCAATTTAAAGTTGCATCGGGAGAAGTTAAGCACGGTGCTAGATAAGTCGCCGAGCGGGCGTAGTCCTAATTGTTGATAAGGAAATCGTATCGAGATAAGTTGCATAGCAAGACTTCGGAATAGTTGGTTAACGAATTCGAACGCGAACGCAAGGCGTTGCGGAGGATCGTTGCGATCGGATGCGCATCGGCTTGACGCGACGCTAAGAGTTGGTAGTCCCGATGAAACATACGAAATGAGATATGCGATTTTGAATCGCGTCGCATATAGTGACTTTATTGAATGAAATCAAGTATGTATCGAATATATGTATGCGATAAAAGTTCGAGAACGGTTGCTAAGGATAAGTCCGATCGAGAGTACGAAATGGCAAGCATAGGATTGAAATTTACCTGTCAGCTTTGTTCCAATTTGCTACGACTGGACTTGGTCGAAATACACATATCTTCGGGATGTCTTGAATATTGGTACGAATCTAAATCGAGTTGTATCCAAATTTAAATCGAGCTGCAGGGATGACTTTGAAATGCTAGTGAAAAGCTTGCGAGATATTATGAAATCGAACATCATTTGTGGGGTGAGATCGTGAAACGATCTATAAAATACTTAGTCGGAGTGTTGGTTTTGGTTCGAGGACGAACCTTGTTTTGAGTGGTATATTCTGTAATGCCCCGCTCCGCACGACGCATTACGCTGAAACGTTGACTCAGCGAGTCGCATTGATCCAAAGGAATGTATCGATGCAAAACGATACGAGAGTTAAGTTGTCCGGAGCAACGCATCGAACTAAGTCGATGCGAAGAGTTACGTCGACCCGAGTAATGCATCGGACTATGTCGATGCGAAGAGTTGCCTTGTCCCGAAGAATGCATCGAGTGAATCGATGCGAAGCGCCGCGTTGCCCCGAAGGATGAGTGCGTTGAATCGGCTCGAAGATTCTAAGAAATCGAATCGACCAAGGCGCAAGTCCGAATCGATGCAAGTATTGATTTTAGTTGGTTTCGTGTGCAGGTTAAACTTTGACGCGAAAATATTAGAGGTCGATCTTTGGAAATATTTAGTAAGGGGTCCGCGAAATCAAATCGTCGCCTTGCGACGGGCCGAGACTTGGGCACGCTAAGGCAAATCGGACGGATAACTCATTGAAGTACGAAGTGCTCGAATGGCTAAGTCAGGAGAGTGGCCGTGCAACAAAGTTAGGGAATCGAGCCGCATCGGCTCGGCGAAACGACGAAGGTATATCGACTCAAGGTGGGAGGATTGACTTCTTTTTACTCCTTCATTCGATAAGTCAAATATATCATTGTATGCTAAGTTAGCCTATCGACGCCACGGGCGTGGTCCGATCGGGATAAATCATAGTGTGTGTCGAACACTAAGTTAGAACAATTGAAATGAAACGTGCATCATATGCACGAGTCGCTATGGAACATTGGATATCGTTAAGGCGAGCGCCTCGGTGCGCAAGCCGCAAGAACATGGGATAACTGTACTCGACGAGTGCCTTAGTGCACGAACCATACCGTGCCTTTGCTGCACGAGTTAGACGGCTAGAACATTGAAAGACAATAGGCGAGCGCCCTAGCGTGCAAGCCCCGAACATTGAATGCTAAGTTATAGAACAGGAAGATACGGTCGAAACGTGCCTACGTGTGCGGGATAATAAAAGATGGCTTCGTTGCGAGAGAATACAGTTGTGGCATGAATGTGGCAGAACTGTCGGATATGACATGGTGCCTCGAAAGGTGTTCGAGACCTTCGGGTCGTTCGGTTGACGAGCATTGAGTTGAGGCACGATGCCATTGAACCATTGAAACGAAGTATGAAACGTAAGAACACAGAAAGTTAACGGAAGAGACGCGAGATGATAAAGTCTGAGTCTTGGACTCAAGACTATGCTTGGTTGTTTGAATGATAGTGCGTTGCATGGTCGAATGGGATGGGCTTGAGATTAATCGTGATAATAGCCCGTACACGGGTGTTTCCCTCCGAACGGGCGCGCCGGGGCACCGGGACCGTTCGGCCTAGGAGGGATGATAATCTTTGATAGGCGCACATCTGCGAATGTCCGATTAGCACTCGGTCGTAAATGTGAGAAGCCGCAAATGATGGTAGGCACGCGGTAAGTTTCGGTTGTGGGATTGCAACCCAACCCGTGAAACGCCGGGCTACCCAAATTCGAGAGAGAAAAGATGGAGAGAAAAGAAAGTAAGGAAAGATAAAAGAGAAACTCCTTTAGTCCATTCCGGCGCGGATACGCCCACGACCTTCATATAGTTAAGGAACGATGGGTTGAAAGTGTAGGCGCAGAGGCGTCCCGCATAGAGATCCTGCTTAGAGATGCACATATAACATGACAGGGAAGGAATGCGGCGTATCCACCTTGCGTCAGTACAAGGGACGCAAGGGCGAGTGCGTCGACTTGGTAAGTCGCGCCACGAATCAAACACGAGATTGCTTGCTTGCTTGTACATTCAATTCGATAACATGATGCTATGATAACATGCTTTACGCTTTCGAATATGCCATGAAATTGACCCTAAGGAGAACATAGCAAGATCATAAGCTAAGTTGCATGATTCAACGTAAATATTAAAGATGTTGGTTTGGAAAGATGATCTTTGTTATCAGTACATGCGAGGACGAACGTACTGATCCCCCACCAGCTTCATGCAGGGTGCAGGGAATGGATTGCTCGCGGCGAAGCGTTGCTTGAACGTGTTATGGCTTGGAATGCCGAAGCGCATTGAAGCGTGCTATCGCATTGACGCTCGGACTACGCAGCTGGATTGATACGGCCGAGATATAGAAGGCATGATGTATGGAACGGTGAAATCCTTTGTGGGCAAGAGAGAACCTGAGTGTTGTAGCCAATATGGCATGTATGGTTAGGCTATCGAAAGCCATTGAAATCTCAGTTTCGAATATCAATAAAGAGAATTGTTTCGTATACTCTGTTTCCTTTCGTTGTTAATATCAAATCAAAAGATAACCATTTGAGAACTTGTCATCT
Source organism: Iris pallida (assembly GCA_029216955.1). Taxonomy (NCBI): domain Eukaryota; kingdom Viridiplantae; phylum Streptophyta; class Magnoliopsida; order Asparagales; family Iridaceae; genus Iris; species Iris pallida. The sequence continues at coordinate 7,625,234 of JANAVB010043017.1, forward strand.
TTCCTTGCACGAGCGTAACTCTAGGCTCGTGCGGCATCACGCCCCCTGCGAGGACGATGATTTGGGTGATTCCGGGTCGGGGCGTGACAAATAGAACTCCCGGTCTCACTAGCAACCGGTGCCACTTCCTCCTTAACTGTAGGAGGAGCCACCTCAGCATTCACTGTTTTCCTCAAACGACGTGCCGCTCCTCGGGTCATGGGTGCCATCTGGTAAGATCGATAGTCACAAATAATATAATTGTAACATAAGCAAGCTAACTAAAGGAACCATCATGTAATTTGAGTACATTTTCGAAAGCCGATAAAGTATAAAAAATTCGATTTTTTGCCAAGTGTGAGAACGGATGGCTCAGAAGACAACCCAAGATTCATTCAAGCATACATTAGTGTGAATCATCTATGTTCTGTACATATGGTGTAGTATATGTTCTTATCGTATCTAGTATCTGAAGAACGTACCAGAATCAAGATGAACTCACATAACGTAATACTAAGACATCATCTACTACTATATAAGATATAGTGATAGGTTGTCGTATCATCATTGCCGAGGGATGAGGGTCGGAAGACAGTCAACTTTATCTACGGCTACATAGTTTCTGCCTCGCCAGTCGAATGGCTGCAGGTACTATGTCCTGATCACCATGTCGTACCGTAGATTAAATGGAGCTGGAACTAGAGCCAAAATACAGTACTACTTCACCATGTCGTACCATTTTACTCTCTCTCTCTCCTCCCCCCTCCGGCGCTCTCACTCTCTCCGGCGCTGTCACACTACTAATTCCTATGTGTTTTAAGTGTGAGAATGGATGGCTCAGAACACAACCCAAGATTCATTCTAGCATACATTAATGTGAATCATCTATATTCTGTATACATATCATGTAGTATATGTTAACCTTATCGTATCTAGTATCTGAAGGACGTACGTAACAGAATCAAGATGAACTCACTAATGTAATACTAAGACATCATCTACTACTATATAAGATATAGTGATAGGTTGTCGTATCATCATTGCCGAGGGATGAGGGTCGGAGGACAGGAAACTTTATCTACGGCAACATAGTTTCTGCCTCGCCAGTCGAATGGCTGCAGGGACAATATCCTGATGACCATGTCGTACCGTAGATTAATGCAATTAATGGAGCTGGAAATATCCGTCGCTAACCGGTAACTAGTACGTCGCTAACTGAGATTGTCACATAAACATATGTATATCACAGCTAGATGTATAGATATATACATCTATACAGAAGCACACAACTGATAGAACTCGCACTGTCCTTGAGACAGTGAACATATACACCATGAATCCAAACCCTATATATATTCACATTTACTAATCCAAACACCACCAAACTAATGGAACACCCAATATGGATAACACATTAATTAGCCAATATATAAACTCAGATGAATTTGAGAAGCAAAGCCACCCGCCGCCCCCGACCAAAGCCCGCCGCCCAGTAGTTCGGTTGCATATATATATGAAGAGTGCTTATGGGCACCCGCCCCAAGCCAGTCGCCCAGCCCCCGACGCCGCCGCCCCAAGCCCACCGCCCAGCCCCCGACCCAAGCCAGCCGCCCAGCCCCCGACGCCCCCGCCCCAAGCCAGCCGCCCAGCCCCCGACGCCGCCGCCCCAAGCCCACCGCCCAGCCCCCAACCCAAGCCAGCCGCCCAGCCCCCGACGCCGCCGCCCCAAGCCCACCGCCCAGCCCCCGACCCAAGCCAGCCGCCCAGCCCCCGACGCCCCCGCCCCAACCCAGCCGCCCAGCCCCCGACGCCGCCGCCCCAAGCCCACCGCCCAGCCCCCGACCCAAGCCAGCCGCCCAGCCCCCGACGCCCCAACCCCGCCACCCAGACCCCGACGCCCCCGCCCCAAGCCCACCGCCCAGACCCCGACCCAAGCAAGCCGCCCAGCCCCCGACGCCCCAACCCCAAGCCCGCCTCCCAGACCCCGACGCCCCCGCCCCTGTCCCAAGCCCACCGCCCAGACCCCGACCCAAGCCAGCCGCCCAGTCCCCGATGCCCCAACCCCAAGCCCGCCTCCCAGACCCCGACGCCCCCGCCCAGCCCCTGATGCCCCAACCCCAAGCCCGCCTCCCAGACCCCGACGCCCCCGCCCCAAGCCCACCGCCCAGACCCCGACCCAAGCCAGCCGCCCAGCCCCCGACGCCCCAGCCCCAAGCCCGCCGCCCAGCCCCCGATGCCCCCGCCCCAAGCCCACCGCCCAGCCCCCGACCCAAGCCAGCCGCCAAGCCCCGGACGGCCCAGCCCCAAGCGCGCCGCCCAGTCCCTATACGACACCGCGAGAGAGAGAGAGAGAGAGAGAGAGAGGGGGTTACCTTCGGGAGAGAGAGAGGAGAGGACGCCGACGCCGACGACGACACCGACGCCGGTCACCGAAGCCGACACCGGCGAGAGAGAGAGAGAGAGAGAGAGGAGAGAGAGTGAATTTGGGGAGAATGCGAAAAGTTCCCCCCGCCGTTTCATTTAAACTCTGGAACGTATATATAGCGACGGACGAGCGACTGGTAAAATTCCGTCGCCCGACAGTCGCCTTTTTTGATAAGTTTGACTGAATATCCGTCGCTACGTCGTCGAAAATATGTTCCGCCAATTTCCTACACAATTCCCGCCAAATATACGACTGTGTAGCGACGACGGTAACTCCGTCGCTATATTACCGTCAGTCTAGCCACGGATCCGCGACCTTTCCTCCTCCTAAAATTAAAATAAAAATGGCAAAGGCTTGTAGTCGAAAATCAGTCGCTGAGCGGCCACGAAACCGTCGCTAATACCGACGAAAACATTCCGTCGCTAAAAAGCCGTCGCTAAATGAGTGTATTTTGGTAGTGTTAGTAAACTCACATGAGTCTGATGTCACTAACTCTGATTTCTAAATCAGCCAAATCAGTTATTCTATTCTATATAGTAATATAAAGAATATTTTAAGGATATTCTAGGCTATAAATTGTATCATATTAGATACTCTTATGTCAGAGAAATGTCGTTTAAATACAAACTGGGTAACTGATTCATATGACATCTAATCCATTTATGGATATATTTTTTTTTACTCTATGAAAAGTTGTCATCTCTTGAGGTTTGTGTAACAAATCTATCATAGCTAACACTATTATATAGTCTGAAATGTTATCTTCAGCCACATGCATCTCATACTGAAGCTAGCTTTATGGCTCAACATTTTATACTACATATTTTTGTACATGTCATTTGTTTTAAAATTATGCTAAAAGCATTATCTTGTGAACTTTAAGATGAACAGGTACATGCAGCTGCGTGTCAAGACATGTAAAGAGCCTTAAAAAAATAAAATTATAGTTCTTGACTATAAAGTCATAAAAGAACTTTACAGATCTTTTGACGAAGAGTCTGTTTACTCTTGGCGAAGAGTTTGTCTAGGACATTGATCCTAGAATCATCGAGGAGGATGGGGTTAAGCCCATAGTATAGTCACCAGCAGTGACAACCCAACCGAGTCTGACTGGAGATCCCAAAAAGGCGGTTCAATGGGTAGAAACAAGCTGGACTAGGTGACTATTATGGAACACTGACCTGAGATTAAATTCTCTTTAAAATAAAAGTCCAGGAGGCTGTACATGTGTACATTCATACCCCATCCCTATGTGACAGTGTTCCTTTTGTGATATGGATAGGTGAGTTTAAACTTTTAATAAGTTCAAGCATGATATGCAGGGTTGATTCCTATCACCAACCCTTAAGGACTTACCTATATGAGAGGCCGTGAGGGCCGCGACTATAGGACAGGACGATCCTAGACAACTCTCATGAATGTGTAAAAGTGCACATGGCCAACCAAACGCGCCACCCGATAGACCCAAGTACCTCTAGCGTACTATGTGTGCTATTTTCGAGTCCGGTTCAAGAAGACTGATTCAAGGCGTAGTCCATCAAGCTCTTCTTCAGACAAATACAATAGTCACTACGTGAGATTCAAGGCTGTAGTCCATCTCATTTATGCATAGTATACAACTGCCCAGACATTCTCTTATTCTTGTCTTACTTTCTTTCCTTCTATTACTTCGAGATTTGACCTTTTGGGGGGGGGGGGGGGGGGGGGGGGGGGGGATTGTTAGTTGTATGTGTGTTGTGTTCACACACACATAAGCTAGCAAACCTCAACTCCCTTACAATAATTTTAACCGTTATGAACCCATTAAACTTGTAACATCATCTCATGTCCAGGTACAATGTACCACATGATTTTTCATTTGAATTTTGTAACGTTCAATATTTATTGGCTGGATTAAATTGTCTTCATTCTCCTTTATTCCCTAACCTAAGAGAAAGGCCTAAATATTGAGGCCAATCTCAATACTTTGAACACACTGAAAATTACTACAAAACTCTCTCTCTCGCTCTCTCGAATTATTGTCACTCCGAAACTCTTTTGTTCTTGGTTTGTTGATCTGGACAGAGCTAAGTCAGGGTCAATCTCCCCGAGTTATGTGCGACGACGGGATACCGGTAGAGCGGGGGTTTTACCACTAGGAGCATCCGGAAAAGTCTGCACATAGACCCGGATTAACTCTTAGGGCAGTGCTTCGTGCGCGACTTCCCCGGAGGCCGGTAACTTTAGCTTCTTTTATTTTGTTTGCAGATTTTTAGAAGAAAAATATCCAACATAAACTCAATATAAATTTTTAGGATTAATCGTTAATCATGAATCATAGTCTTAAATTCATAAGCATATTTTAGTACGCTCCGTCTTGTTTTCAATTTCGAACCATACCGAAAATTAGAAACTAAGAAAGAAACGAACCGGACCGTAAGCATACAACAACCATAGTGTAAAAATAAACCGATATATTAATCAGAAATTGAACTAGTCCTGTGGAGACAGATACACTGAAAATTGACTGATAAAAATGCAGAAAGTAAGATAACTGGACTGACCAGTATGATGATTGAATATCCAAGCGTGTAGCCCTGCCCTAACTTGGGGGTACTCGGTAGGCATGATGTCCTCCCGCGCACCCGAACCCACGATTTAATTCTGTTGCTTGGAATAACGCGGGCAGGCAATGACACACTTTGATTTCTATGATCGATATTTTCACTACTAACAATCATTACTTTCTTCACGGAACAAATTTTGCCTTAATCTAAGAGAATAAGCCGAGTATTGAGAACGATATCATTGATTCTGAAAAGCTTTATTGCTCTCGTTCTCGATCTTGATCTGGCTCATTATCCTAGCTAGGGTTAGATCTTTATATAATTTCTTCCGTAAGACCAAATACTACAAGAATTCGCTCAAAACTATATCTTCAACATCGAGGAATTTCTTGTGGATGATATCCTTCTCACCGATGATCAGAATACTATCTTAAATACAGTGCTTTTAAATAACTATTATTAAAGACCTTTCTATAGGGAGGCTGAACATAATTAGTTTCTCTTACTCTTTCCTGCGATCGATTTGAATTATATATCCCAATTCATCTAAGACTTAGTTTGGTTTGCGGAAAGGGAAGAAAAAAAAAATTAATTTCTTGTTCTTTTCTTTTGCTTGAAAGAATGTAATTTTTATCCATTTTCGTTTTAGGCGTTCGGAAAGGACAATAAAATTAGAAGAAAAATTAAATTCCCTATAGTGGGAAACAGAATACTTGGTTGGATGGAGAACCACTTTCTCTCTTATTTTACTCCTATGGGAATCATTTTCGTTTCTCGTACTTTCCTTTGAGATCCAAACATAGTAAATGAATGACTTTTCTTTTCCAACTCCATGATTCCGCCAACCAATCGAGACCTTAAGGTAAGCCCTCTCTAATAGCTCACTCTTATCTTTAAGGCGACGTTTGGTTCACAGAATCATGACATTGGAAAAGAAAGTTATTCTTTTTTTATGTTTGGATGCACGAAGAAAAGGGGTGGAAAGGAAAATGATTTCCAAAGGGGGAAATGGTTCCCCCATCCACCCAAGAATTCACTTTCTCACACTAAAGACCTTGACCTTTTCAGACACCGAAAAGAATAAAATATAGGAATAGCAATTTCTAATAATAATAATAATAATAAAAAATTGATTTTCTTTTCTTTTCATGAAGGTCTCGTTTGGTTCACGGATTTAAGGAACCAAAAAAGGAAAGATGTTCCTTTCCTTTGTTTGGTAGCCACAAACTTGAAAATCAATTTCCCAAAGTGAAAAATTGGTGGGAATATGGTTCCACTCAAGACCCATGGGATTGATTTTCTCTCATTCTTTTCCAACATTTATTACAAAAGTAACTATGTGTCATTGCTTATTTTTACCATTAATGTTATTTTTATAATATTACTTTTATTCTAAAAGGTAAGGATATTATTAGAATATTGTTATAATTTGCTTTCCTTTCCTAGGTAATTTATTTGTTTTACCAAAGAACTGAAAAAAAATGTGACAAGGATTCTACTTTTCTATTTTCATGAAAAAATACAAGGAAATTCATTTCTTTTCTGTGAACCAAACGATGCCTAAAAGTAGGACTAAGAACCCTTTGTAATACAATACTGTGTTGTTCGTGACCAATCTAGTCACTTTTGAGTAATAAATTATATTTCAGAAGAAAGAAAGCAAAATATAAGTATGAGAGACGAGAAGATCAGAGTCGAAGACTCGAGGATATACTTAATATAACATTTGCAATTGGAAGAATCATTACTTACGCCAGTTGGAGTTGAAATGTTATTTTCGGAAGTTGTAGTATTCGTTTGGAAGTTTGTAACATTAGTTGGAGACTTAAAATTAACTTTGTCTGGAAAATATTATTAGTGTTTGTGAGCTGCATGTAAAAACTGTTTACTATTAATAAAATTAGGTCCGCTGGATATTTAGCCAAGTGATCTAGGTTGAATATATATATTTGTGTAGAAAAAGAACGAATATATATATATATATATATATATATATATATATATATATATATATATATATATAGTAACTTAGTTGTTTTTTTTTTTGAAATCACACTCACACACACAATTAGAGAGCTCGAATCTTGCCAGCCCCTCCGGGTGTCCGCTCTAATACCACTAGGCTAGAGAGCTCGGACATAGTAACTTAGTTGTTGAACTATATTACTTACTTGATGAGTTTATGAAGAGCTAGCTAATTACAAACAACAAAGTGATACTTATTTAGTTGATCAACAGCTACTTGCGACAAAGTGAATACTATGATTAAATGCACATGTAGACATAGGATGTTCAGTATAAATTGTCTCGGCATGGTTTCCTGATGCGAACAAATAGTGGGAACGTCGCCTATGAAATTAAAGACCAATAGTCTATAACATAGCATTCATTGGAAAACAGGAATGCAACCCAATTATTCACTGTTCTATATAGTGCGTGGTGTGATATATGATGTTACTAACCAAGCAAGCATCCAGCATCAATCTCTCTCCAGCAATGCCATCTGAACAGTTGTTCATATATATATATATATATAATTTGTGAGGATACAAACTCAAACCTAACTAATAAATATATAGTCAGTATTTGTTTTGTATGTATTATGTTACAAAATCGTTAATGCCTACACATATATACTCCTTTCCCGCTTTTATATGTAGTAGCTGAAGAGTACAAATTAAGAAACAGTAGAGATCTTTTAACGATTTGTCACATCTTCTAAACTATGTAATAGAGAAACAGTGGTGATGTAATTATGCATTATTTCTGCAGGAGCAGGAGCAGGAGCAGCAGCAGCAGCAGCATTGAGAACAAGTCCATCTATAGTATGGTCTAGGAACTCACTCGCTACTGCTAGTTACTTGCGATTGCATTAGCAATTAATACTGTACGTGGGAACCATGCAGTAAGAATGTTAATAATGACCGGCTAGCTCGATAGATAGCTAGCAAATAGCTGCAGCTTTGATTGGAGACAATACAAGACGAAACTAAAAGCTGTGGTGTGATGATGAAATCATTCCAGTGCAATAGCGGCGGAGAGGATCATAAAACCATTTTATCATCGTCAAACTAAAAGCCAGCTAGCTCGCTCTCTTTGTATTTCTAGTTCATGAGGTTATGTATATATATATATATTTACTATATATATTTACTGCATGTGTAGTGTACTATCAACCCACCCATCATGCACCTTTTCTCTCTCTTTTTTTCTTCTTCTGTTTGATTTGATCTCTGATTTGAACGTCGTCACGTCTTGTCCTGTCTTGTCTTCAACCTCTCCCCAGCAGCTCCTTTAATTTCACTCAGATGTTCTCTCTTCTTGTCTCCATGCACCCAATATTAATTTCGATTTTCTGAAGAATTAAGTCGTGGGAATTAAGAAATAAAATTCAAAAACAATCACGAGGAAGATGACAGCAGACATGCATGTGTGACGGTTTGTTCTTATTAATGATTGTAAACTTTGTGTAGTCAAGTTGATGGCTGAGGGACCTAATCCTGGCATGCAGGATCTTCATTAACCATCAGAATGGAGAGCCCCTATAACCTTCTAGTCTCAACTGTGGTTCAAAATCCTTTAAAGAAAGCGATTTTGTTTCTGTAGGTTTTTATAGTAAATATTGTAGTTTAAATAAATTGGACTGACATAGTTTGTCAAATTTAATTATAACATGGGAATTAAAACGTCGTACCATTGGACTTTTTTCAAACGGACGTTTCTCTTGGATTATTTATAAGGCTCATATCAAAAGTTAATTAGGACGAACATAAATCTAATTTTAATTTATTTACCAGTTTGTCAATAAAAAAGTTATTCAGGACTAGTCCAAATATAAATTAATAAGTCAAAGTTTTATTTTTTTGCTCTCTTCTCCACCTTCACAAGAAAAATGACAACTTTCTCACAAGAAGAAGAAGAAGAAGAAGAAAGAAGAACAAGAACAAGAAGTAAAAAAAATAAAAAGAACATATCTTTCTCCAAACTCTAGTTTATTTTTTTTTGCTCTCTTCGAATTTCTCATATTTCTTTCTACAAACCCTAGTTTATGGATGAAACCCTACTTGGAGAAGAAATTGGGTTATCAAATCCATCAAATCTATTAATCAATTTTTCTTCATTAATAGAAGAAATTATGGATGAAACTCTAGTTGTAGAAGAAATTATGAATGAAACCATAATTCTAGAAGAAATGGACTTACTGTACAGCAAGTCCATATCAGAACTGCCACAATTTCTGGCAGTCCTAAAAGTATTAAAGACTGCCAGGAATTGTGACAGTCCTGAAAGGGACTTGCTGTATAAAAGGACTGCCACAATTTCTGGCAGTCCTAGAAGTATTGATGACTGCCAGAAATTGTGACAGTTCTAAAATCGAAACGACCGAATGAAAAAATATATATTAGAGTTTATTTTCATCTTGATAATAGAGTGAAATATATATTTTAGGGTTTATTTTCAGCATTTTTTTGAGAAAGAATGAAATAAACATGTTATGGTTTATTTTCATACATTCTTTGTGAGGAATGAAAATTATAAGAATGGAAATTGTGGAGAAAAAAGTAGGGTTCTGATAGAAATGATGGAGAAAAAAACTAGAGTTTAGAGCCTTGTTAGCAATCACCCGAGTAAAACATGTATTATACGCAAAATTTTTTCGTATCTTACATAAACGTATAATACTTACATACTTTTAAAAAATTCGGATTTGTACGCAAATTTTAAGCCTGTGGCGTCTTAAACGCGTACCGTACAAATGTTTAAAAAATTTGGCAAAAAAAATGTGACCAAGAAACCCAACAGTCTTGACTTTCTTGACTCTTAATGCTATTAGATATTAAGACTGGCACAATCATCAAAAATTATCAAAAGAAAAAAAGAAAAAGTCTCACAGTAACCAAAAAAGAAAAACCAAGAGTCTTTGCACATGTTGCTTGCAACAATCAAAGAAAAACCTTTCGGTTTTCCATCATCCAACCTCTTCTTATTCTCACACTGAACCCTTGTTTATGAAGGAGTTGAGGTGGGTAGGCCATATATATATGCCGAATTTTTAGTGCCGAATTGGTTCATATGAAACGTACTAAACACGAATTAAATCTAATCCGAATATTTTTCGTTAGACGAATTTTTGACCGTATTTTACTTATATTGTGCCGATTTATACTCGTACTTTTGCCGTTCCGAATTTTTTTCTGTTTGCCGAATTGTTAATAAAGGCTTAGAGTGAAAAAATGATGGAGAGGAAGATGAAGAAGAAAATGTATAGCTTGGGGAGTGGGAAATGGTGGAGAATAAGAAGAAAGAAGACGAAGAAGAAGAAGAAGAAGAAAGCTATGATTTTGGAAGAGAGTAAAATTTTAAAATGAAGCTCAAAATTTGGGTTTGGGGGGAGGGGTGTGGGGTTGGGATAGCCCAATGAGTAAGAAAATATGATGTCCTGTATAATTTTTCTTAAAATCTGGACTAGTTCAAATACTGGCTAGCCCTGATCAACTTTTGATGCCCTTATAAATAATCTTCTCTTGAGATTGGAACATAAACAAATAATAAACGAATAATAACGAGATCAACAAAATCGGCCTACGATTGGACCCTTTTTTAGACCCAAAAAAATGTCTTACGGTTAGAGCATGATTAGTAAGGTCTATCACACATTCTAGATTCTATATTCAAAATGTAGGAGCTCATTTTGTAAAATAGTAAGTCTCATCTCTAGTTTCAATTTCTATATTTTGGGTCTCATCCCATCCATGAGAGCTTTCGTAGAAAAGTAAGTCACAATTGGAGCCCAATTTTCTAGATTTTAGATTTTATATTATTATTTTTCTACATTAATTTTTGACCACACAATTATTGGAATCGGAGCTCACTTTATCATTTCCTACTATTTTCATACAAATCCAACCCATTCTACATTTACTTTTTTTTTCAAAATTTTGGGCTCCAAATTGCATTGGAGAGTCCCAACTACTAATGATGCTCTTAGCCATTTTTTTTGGGGTTTTGTTAAGGATAATTATTACTTTACTTTTTATGTTGAAAATTATGAACAACATTTAATAAACATTAAAAAAGTAAAATTTTGTATTGGAAAAGGTTTTCAAGACCCAATAAACTAATTTTTTAATACAAAAAAATTTTTGCATCAAGTTTTGATAATATTTTTCAATGAAAAAGTTACCTTTTTAATGTTTATTAAATGTTGTTCGGTGAATGGACTGTTGCAGCTTCCGTATCTAGTTTCTGTGGTCACCGACATGTTCGGATAGCAGTCGCAGAAGCAGGCAGTAGGCGGTCGTCCGGAGGCCACGACTGGGTAGCGGAAACAGGCGCCTGGATTGAGACTTGCTGGAAGATCCTTGCAGTTAGAGCCAAAGCTTTGATACCATGTTAACAATAGAGAATTGAACAAATTATGTGTTTATTCATTAGAGGAAAACCTCAATTTATAGAGATTACAAAGAAAACAAATATAGTAAGTACAACGGTAATATTATAAAAAAGAAAAGTACAACGGTAATATTACAAAGAAGAAAAATACTAAAAAAAAAATTATGTAAGTGCATGACTCTTTCATTAACAGATCGGACCACCTAAATGAATTATACCATGGACAATAAAACAAAATGATGATTTTAACGAACAACTTTACGATGAGTGTGAAATGTATAATAAATCTATTTAGACGCATGAAAATTCAATAGAACATAAAACCGGTATGATGACACAAAGGAATACACAATAGATATTTAAAATAACGAACAACCGAATGAATCGTCACCTAATTTTTCCCTTCCAAATATTTAAGATCCAGAACAATGGAAGGATAATGGAATATAGTGGATACAAACTAAGAGAGATTCTATTTGTAGAATAAGGTCTGATTAGAGACAAAAATTTAAAATGTCCGTGTGATCGATGAAAATTCTACAAAATTTTCCATTAAACATTTATTCAAATGAAAGTCACACCGAGGGAGTCGAGCCTACTGCCGAAACGGGAGAAAAGATGATGCCACTACAAAATATTTTAAATAATGTGAAAAATGGACCAACTAGGATCAACCTGCGATGGGAGGAATTATAAGGACTTAAAGAGTGGGAATGTTAGGAAAAGACGAGAAATTATTTTTTTAAAAAAAATTGTTAGCTACACATCCACCGAGTTCTTGGATGACTAAGGTCTCGTTTGATTATCAGAATTTGAACTTGAAAAACAAAAATGATTTTTTTTTTTTTTTTGGAAGTCAAATAAAAGAAGTTGAAAAAGAAAAATAATTCACACGGAGTTAAAAAATAGGAGGAAAAGTGGTTCCTCCCATCAATCCAAAATCACTTTTCCTTCAACTTTTCTGCATTTATTACAAAAAATTTTGACCAAAATATACATGTTCAGAATATTATTTATCATTTTTATCCATAATTCCTTTTAGACAAAAATATTTCTGAGTAATAAATTTTTTCATTAGCAAGAGGACATTATTGAAAAATTGACTTAATTTTGTTTTCTTTCCTTACAAATACCAAACACTATAATAAAAAATATTGATATATTCCGACTATAGTCCGGATCTTTCCAAACATCGGAAAGGAAAGTCGATGTGAATTACAATTTCCTTTCCATTCCGCGAACCAAATGAGGCCTAAGGATAATCATCTCCGAAAGGGACTAGTGTCCCATTTTGAGTTAAAGTGATATGTAAGTGGTATATCCTCCGGCGGAGCAAATGACATAAACTTGTGTTTCTGGTGTAGTTGGTTTTTTTTTCGATTAATACAGTTACCTTATATATATGTAAGGTAAATTTATGTGGGTTGCACGTAAAATAAATTTTTTTTTTCTTTCTGATATTGTTAAAAGATACTTTAAATATTTAAATATTATTCATTTACGGTTTATTATATATATTTATATTTTAATTAGAATTATTTATAGATTTGTTTATATTTTAATTGTAATTTGTTAGAGATACTTGTGAATAAAATTGAAGGTTTTTGGTTATACAAAAGAAAAGAGAGAAAATAATTTTACAATTATAATATTTATTTAATAATTGATGGAGGATTTATAAATGATTTATACGCCCAATTTTGACCGTAACCGTTTCCAAGCCTGTGGAACATTAGATTACAAACTTGTAAGACTGGGTTGAATGTTGCTCATTTTTCTTCTTCTTAAACTTCCTTATTTTTATTGTTTATTCTACCTTTGTTTTTCTTTTAATATTAACGGTCGAAAAAGTTATTCGATAATATATATATATATATCTATATATATATATATATATATATATATAGCTAGTTCAACTTCGAATAAATAGCTTTCAACAACAGCTTCCAAAATACTTTCAAAAACATTTTCAAAATTGAACTGAAGACTTTAGATTTGTTTTCCTGCTTGATAGGCAAGAGGCCTTACGATTCAAAATTTAAGATTGTTTTTCAAAAGATAAGCAAAAGTTTTGAGGGAATCTCAAACCTAACTAGTTTTTTTTTTTTTTTTTTCTTTTTTTGGATCGCGAATCGAAAAGTTGTTTGGTAACAACAAATTATTATAACTTTTTGAAAGCAGGATGAAGTTTTAAGTCAACTTGTTTCCAAAAAAATGTTTTTTTCCTCACTTTTTCAGCAACATATCCCAAAACCAGGCCTAAGTTGCCGAGCCATAAGTATATTATAGGCCCATGGGCCTTCTGTATGTTTAATGTACAAGCTTTCTCTTCTAACACTCTAATTTTCTCATACATTTATAACTTATCAATAAGGTTTCTATTCGTGAAATATTTACTTAACCGGTTAAATATTCCATACAGTAAAGCCTGACTTACGAAACAAGCAATAATAATTTTAATTGAAACTCAGTTGCAACTAAATTCTGCTGTCACAACCAATAGAGTCCACATATACCACGAATTAATGGGTTCAATGCAGCATTGAGACTGAACTAGACCGAATTTCTGGTTTTACAACATGTAATATGTTCTGAGCAAAACACCAGTAATTTTATGATAAATTCAACTTATTATTCTTGCCCTCTTGTCATTGGGAGAACGATTTTTTTTTTCACACAGAGGGAAGAATTATATGATATTTGTACCTGAAGAGAAAGGTTTGTTGTTTTTGCAAGAGTGGGGACCAGTCACCAAGTAAGATAAGATGGCGCAGAAATAATTTTTCGTTTCTCCCGTCCGGTGAAGGCAGGTTTATGCCAAATGAAATGGTGTACGTTACTTTTGTGCCAAGTGAGTTGGCGAAAGTTTGGGAGAGAGATTTGAGCCAACTCAACTGGCACAAAAGTAGAGAGAGAATTTTAAGCCATTTCAATTGGCACAGAAGCTTTGCTGCGCCATTTGAATTGACAAAATCTCGAAATTCGCCAATACACTTGGCACAAAAGTCCCCAACGTCATTCTCCTTGCCGAGCAACGAATACACGCTAGCAAACACAGACCCAGCCCAGGGCAGAGGCGAGGTAGGCGACTGCCCTGGTTCCTCTATTTTAGAAGGCCCCAAAATTTTAAATTAGCTTAGGCTCCAACTATGTTAAAGGTTAGATATACCCATGAACATTCTGCAATTCTAGGAAAAAAAAAAAAAAGCCATCCGCCTCTACGTCTCCCTTATAAAGTCTAGTTAAGCTTACGTATCCATTATTTTTTTTTTTACTCGTTTACATTGAATGATCATCCCCTTTTTACTTTGAAACTCACCCAACTCCAATTATCAGGTCTCATTGATGATCCAATATGGAAATATGATGCCTCTTCATCTCCCTCTACTTCACCTCTTCCCAGCCTCCTAGGAAATATACTAATAATAGTATCATCTCTCCTCTCTCTCTCTCTCTCTCTCTCTCTCTCTCACATCATCATCATAATGAGTTCATTTTTGTTCACCTATCAAAATTATGGTGTTTGTTCACCCTTCTATTACATGGTAAATTTTGGCAACTAAAACCACTTTGAGAGTGGTTTTGTACATTTTTCAAGTAGATTTGACTTAAGAATTGCCACATGTCACAATGCGATAGGATAATTTTATACATTTCCAAAGTAGATTTGACTCACATCATAATACCCTCTTCTTCATCTTCCACTGCTACTATAAGGCCTCGTTTGGTTCGCGGAATGGAAGGGAAAGGAAATCAATTCCTTGTCATTTCCTTTCATTTGGGAAACTTTAATTCCTATTGATTTTCCTTTCCGATGTTTGGCAATGCCAAGGAATTTGGAAAGTAAAGTGAATACTTCAATATGGGAAAGTGATTCCTTCCTTGGATGGATGGAATCACTTTCCCCCATAATTTTTCTTCCATTGGGAATCACTTTCCTTTCCTCCTCAATTCCTTGGGCACCCAAACATAGGAAAGTAATCACTTTCCTTTCCCAACCGGGAGATTCCGCGAACCAAACGAGGCCTAAGAGCATCTCCAACCCTATTGTGAGTTTAGAAAAAATGGTTGCCACATAGAAAAAACAAACTTTCATTCCAAAAATTCTTCTCCAATGGAAATGTAGAATAAAACATGAAGTTGACATGGCAAAGAAAATGTGAAGTTGGTTGTCTAGATCTAGACAATGCAATTCACAATGACTTTGTCTCCACATCATCAATTATGAATAGAAATATTTATAAAAAAAGTTGAAGAAGTGGAGGAGTTGCCTTGGAAGTTGGAAAAAAAATACTTTTTATTATCTCATCAATACTTTTGCATTGGAGAGAGTTTTTCTATCTCATTGTCTTTTGAGATATAATTTTGCCACATAAACATGACATTGTCTTGTGGCTCTTGCCACATAGGAGGCACCTAGGGTTGGAGATGCTCTAACATCTCTCTTTTAACCACATCACAACTTCATAGTTCGAGTCGGCCCAACCTCGTCACTAATATCTTGTGTTAGTTCATCTATAAGTTATATTTTGTTTTTTTTAAGGATTCCAGTTATTTGACTGTAACAAGGTTACATGCATACAGATTTTTTTTGTATCAACTTTTGGATTTCTTGTAACCATTTAGGGCTCGTTTGGATCAAGTTTTGGGATTCCTAGGAATAGATTTTCAATTCATTTTTCATGGGAAAGGAATTCAACGTTTGCATACCCATGTTTGGTTAGGTTGGGAATAGGTAGTTCAAAATTTTAAAAAAAAAAATTATTTCATTTTTGGTTCACACATGGATAGGAATCTTAATTTATTTAGTTTTACTTTAATACCTGTAAGACCCATATTTTGTTGTGTTCATTTATTTATTTAATATTGCTTGTTGTCCCTTAACCCAAGTCCATGAGTTTAGCCCATAACTTAAACCCAACCCAAACCCATTTCTTTCCCACTCATCGGTTCTCACTCCCCGATCCTAATTTTGCGCCCACTCCCTTCTCCACCATCTCTACGTAACCCCACAACAAAACTTCTACACCATCAAAGCATCCCAATTCTTTCTTCCACCTTCTTCAAACCTTCACAAATAAATCCATAACTTCCTCCTCCCTCCACCAAATCAAAATCCGAGACCACCGTCGCGTTCGTCTCGTCGTCCTCTCTGAATCCAGACCCCACTCCCCCACCTTCCGAGTCCGTCTCCGGTGCCTCCCATGCACCCTCCGTCCGGCGTCCGTCGACTCCCATGCGCGTGCCCCGTACGTCGCCGCATATTCGTCGTGTGCGTGCACGTGTCGTGCTCGTCGTTCCGAGTCCGAGGCCTCCCCTCGGTACTCCTTTGTGCAACTTTGGGTAATCCCTTCATTTTTCGCTTTCTGTTTGTGATCACAGAAACCCATACGTACCATCCTAGCCCTAGGTTCTGTAGAAATTAATTGGATTCTGTGGTTGATTTATTTTAGCTTCTGTGATGTAATTAGTAAATGTTGTAATAATAATCGTTTTAGGAAACTTCAAATATACTTTATTGGTATTAATTGATTTGTGGATTAACCTTAATAATTTAGTTATAGTTTTAATAATTTTTAATTGTTTAAATATATAGTTAGGATTATCTTTTAAATTTAATGTTAAGTTGTAGAGATTTTTAAACCAAATAAGGATTTAATATTTTGTTTACAAAATATTAGTTAAATAAATATTCGTTTAAAAGTTAATTCATTAAAATATAAGTTTGGTTAAGTAAATAGTATAATAAAAATTAGATTTCGTTAAATGATTATAAATATGGTATGTTTTACCCTTTTAGAGATAAATTTTAATCAAAAGGTTTTTATAAAGAGAATAATATAATAAAAACTAATATTTATTTAAAAAGGTTATTTTGGTAATGGTATTTAATACTAAAATCCGAAAACCTTTTATATTAACTTCAAACCAATATTTTGGTAAGAAAATGTATTTTTGTGCATTTATTACTATCTATGTTTAAAGGTTATTTTCTACATAATTTATGAAATGTCTAAAAGACATATTTTATGAAAATTATTCTGATTAAATAAATTCTATTTTAAAATATTATTTAAATAAAAAAATTATTTTCTTACAAAAATTATTAATTTTGAGAAATTTATTTTAAAGTTTTTTTTCTATTAATTAATTTGTTGTAAGGGCATAAGCCCAGTTTTTTTTTATTTTTCTGTGACCCTGTATTGTGTAGCTTAGATTTTCTATTTCTTTTCTGGGTTGATTATTTGCGTAGCTAGACGTATAAATTATAATTGGGTATTAATTATTTTATACAAAATTAATAAGATTTTCTCATATTAAGTTAATGAATAAAGATTCCTAATAATTTTAAACAACTTCATGTTTTCTCACTTAAAAGACCACTTAGTTTTATATATATTATTAAAAATACAAAGTCTTGCCAATTAAAGTATAATTTGCTATTTTCCCCAATAAATCAATAATCGATTATTCCGTAAATTGGTAACCAATATAGTTTACGACGTTAGACGGATTTCGTTCGATTAATTAAATAACTTAAAACCTGACTATGGTCTGTTTCTAGAAATTGCAACTAGCACACCTAGATTTGGCTCATCAATGTTTCTAAGTCAGGATTCTCAACTGTAGGATTTTGAGGACGTATTTGACTTCCTCCCCAGGTACCGACATCCTATTCCAATCATTAACAAAGGCAAGTTACGGTTATGTTTTCTTGCATTTTATTTAGTAATTGTCAAGTTGCATGTTAAACCACATTGCTACACGGAACCCTCTCCTAGGGTTCAAATATTGATTGATATTGATTGTGGAGATTGGGGGAATAGTGTAACGTTTATGGCCAATACCCCTCATATTGTATGATTGTACGAGCTTATCCCTCTTACACACGGGGATAAGCCGTATCGTGTCGCTAGGACGCTATTGTACAACCCAAGCTGGTCATAGACGTTTACACATTCAAATCACATTGTTTTAAATTGTCAAATTGCTGAAAAATACTGTTTCAACTGTTTAGCCTGCACTTTTCATTATTACTTGAAATGTGAGATACATATTCGTACTTGCTCCCTCCTGACTGGAGACCAACATTTTTAGGTAACATTTAGGATACTGAGCTATTGTACAATAGCTATTATGACCCGGTATTGTACCATATGGTGTTACCAGAGTCCCCCTTGGAGGACGCAGAACCTGAGGCCGATGAGCCGACCGCCTAGCTAGTTATTTTTCTGTTTTCTAGTTTTATTGTATTGGAGTTTGTCAATTTGAAATCAGCACTTTATTTCAGTTCTTTCATTTCCAGTTGTACTTTTCAATTGTTGAATAAAAGTTTCAAAATTTTTATATATTCAAGTTGTGACAAATGTATAGATGTTGTTGTGAATACCTGCATATAGAACAGCTTACTGTCGCCATCTCACAACGGTGCAGGCTGGACATGATCCGGTTCGACCCAATAATTTGGGATCGGGTCGTGACTTGTTTTTAGTGGTGGCCCATGCAGGTCCAAAACAACAACTTAGGTAAACATATCTAGAAACAATTAGTGTCACGCCCCGCTCCCGTAGGAGCGATCGTCCTCGCTAAGGCGTGATGCCGCACGAGCATAGATTGCGCTCGTGCAAGACGGGTTCCATAACGGCCGATTTCAGCGGCTACGACGGGATCGTCGCACATAAGTCCCATGCAGAGACATTGAATAATAGCAACAAAAATTAGAACAAATACAAGTCATTACAAAACACTCTTTTATTGATATTGAAACAAAGGTTACAATGGGGCGCAAGGCCAAGTTACAAGTCTCTCAAGCTCACTCATCTCACATTACAAGTCACTCAGCTCTCTCTCATCTCTCAATACATCTCTTGAGCCAGCGGATGCTTTGGAAGGCGACGTCCATACATTATGTCCCGTATAAGTCTTGACTCCATGCGGCCGTACGCTTCGAATCGCCAAGGAACTCCGTACCTCGACGCATCCAAGCGAGCTCCGTGCCACGAGCTTCTACCTGTGCCTGCACATGTAAACTATGTGGGTGTCAGTACTCAACTGTACTGGTGGAATGAGCTCCTCGCCCACCCATACAAAACCAACACGTTTGATTTACTTTGTGCAACTTAGTCCCCTTTATGATTGTCTTTCTACTCTTTTCTTAAGATCAGATTTAGGACCGACGCCTTGCCTATTTTGTGTCGTTAGACCATCCCGTGCTTGCAACATTCAACGTTAACTCATACTTTGCCTCTAGACCCTTCTCGTGCCAACAACGTTAACCTATCAAGTCGTGTTTGCCTTACGGCCAAAATTAGAGACGCAACTACGCGATGAGGCTCCATTTCCATGTGATCGTGCTAGGAATCCATCGTGCTGTACCTCGCATCTCAGGGTGACTAAACCATATCGCCGCCTTGTGGCCCTTGCTACTTTGATCACCAACTGACCCAGTCAAGACTTGTGAATGTTAGTGTCACTCAACCAACTTTGCCTTGCGGCGGTTTCCTGACTTAAACTCAAATAACTCAACCAACTTATACAACCTATATGTCGGCAACTCAAGACTCGACGCCACATCTCGTGCCGAAGTACGTCGCCTATGTTGTAGCCATTCTTAAGCCCAAACATTTGCATTCTAACTGCACACACATTCAACAACTCAACTCAATCCAAAGGCACACACGCGGATTGCCGCCATGCCGACTCATCTATATGATTTGGTTACTGACTCCCAGAGCCATCGTGGACTCCTCTAGCTTTTGTTAGATGCACTACTAAAATATCATCAAATAGCGACGTAATTTAGCGACGGCAAGAAATGACGTCGCTAGTTATGTAATTTAGCGACAGCTTTATAAACACGTCGCTAAACGTCGCTGCCTAGCGACGTTCCGCGACAAGAGTTTAATACGTAGCTGAATAGCGACGTTCAGCGACATATTATTAGCATATGTCGCCAGTTTTGCGACGTTTAGCGACTTCAACACGTGACGTCGCTAAGTTTTTTTTACTTAGGGCACAGCGTTTCCTTCTTTCCCCCTCACTCTCACTCGAAAATACTCGAAAATTTTAATTTCTACCCCACCCCCCCGGCGACTCCCTCCTCTGTCAGTGCCCTCCCCCCCCCCCGGCGACCCCCTCCCCTCCAGCGACTCCCTCCCCCTCCGGCGAGCTCCTCCTCCTCGAGATCCTCCTCCTCGAGCTCCTCCTCCCCCAATCCGAGCTCCTCCTCCTCTTCCTCAGGTAAACCCTAACCTAACTCCTCTCCTTCCTCCTCCTCCTCTCCTACGGACACACACACACGGACACATGGACACACGTCGTGTCCCCAAAGACTCGTGCCCATTGGATTCGTGTCCAGTTTTGGATGTGTTGAGTTTGGTTTGTTTTTGGACACATTGTGTCGAGTATTTGGACACGAGTTTGGTTTGGGAGACACGTACACACATGACACTTGTATATGCACACTTGACACTATACACTCTCTATCTCTCTAGTATATAAATGCATAAATTGTTGAATGTATATATTGTGTCCCCTTGGTTATAGCCTAGTATATATAAATATCTTAACCTATATATGTATGCCTATATATATATATAGTAAATATATAGGTAGTTGTGTGATTGATGGCTTGTTTAGATGTGGTAGTGTGCTAGTATGGTAGTGTGAGTGTGAGTGAAGAGGGATATTGAGATAAGTGTTAGATTGTGTGTGTGTGTGTGTGTGTGTGTGTGTATGTGTGTGTGTTTGAGAGTGAGAAAGGTGAGAGGGATTTAGATATGTATCCATAAGTTAGTATCCTAAGTTAGATATTTAGGATAGTATCCTAGGCACTAATTTAATATCTTGTTTAGGATGTTAGTATCCTAGAGTTAGATAGGTGAGTTAATATCTTAGGATACTAGAAGTTAGTATCCTAGATAGGTTAGTTAGTGTCTTGGATAGGTTAGTTAGTATCCTATTTATCCTAGATAAGTTAGTATCCTAAGTTAGATATCTTAGGGTAGTTAGGTTATGCTAGTATCTTGAGGGTATCAAGATAATAGGATATTAGGATATGGGCTAGAAGTTAGTACCCTAAGTTAGTATCTTGGCTAGAATTTGGTATCCTAGGATAGTTAGATATCCTAGTATCTTAAGAGTGTCCTATGAGTATTGGTATCGGCGATATCGGTAGTATCGGCGGTATCGTATCGGAGTATCGGACTTTGGTATCGAAAAACAAATAATTATTAATAAATTATTTACATTTAAAAACATATATTTTATACATTTAGGCATAATTTTAAGTATTTCAGCGTTATTTCTTAGTAGTTTTGAAATTATATGAAATAGTAGTCACCCTTACCGATTGGTTTTGTCGAATTGACCGGAACAAAGACCCCCAATGTCGGTATCGGTCAATATTTGGTATCGGTCGGTATCGGATCGGAACATGCCAAACCGTATCGGTATCGGCCGTATCGGATCGGTATCAGCCGATACTTTAAACCATGTATATACCATAGTTTTGCCTTTTAGTTGCAGGAATATGAGAGGGTGACATGGTTGTCACATTAAGGGTCTTTGAGGAGGTGACATGTTGTGAACAGATATATCCTTATAGTTCTCCTACGTAATGTTAAAGAAAATTCGTAGGAGAACTATAAATAAGGATATATCTTTTCGCAATATGTCATCTTGTCAAAGACCCTTAATGTACCAACCATGTTACCGCGGTATTGGTATTTGGATACCAATAGCGATAAGGTAAAGGGTACCAAGTTAAGTTATTGGTATTGGGACACCAATAGCGATAAGGTAAAGGGTACCTTGGTAGGTAATGACTAGAAATATGATATTTGACTTAGATTTGACCTTGTTTGACCAAGGTCGACTATTTTGACTGAAAGTCAAAGTAGAGTCAACATCTGACCTAGATTGGACTAAGAGTTGACAAAGTCAACTATAGGTCAACCCTTGACCTGGTTTGACCTTGTTTGACTTTGTTTGACTTAGCTTGACCTTGTTTGACTTTGTTTGACTTAGTACAACCTAGTTTAACCTAGATTGCATATCATTGTTATTAGTAACTGTCTGCTACTAATGTGTGTCCCATAATAAGACATAATATACGAATTTGTGCCTGTTGGATAATGTGTGTCCATCTTTGCAGAATTATTTCCAAATGGATATGAATTACTACTTGCAGAATCGTTCATGGATGTACAATCATCGTCCTAATGATATGTGTGGTGTGCGGGATGAATACATAGTGGGAGTAGAGCAGTTCCTGTAGTTTGCTAAGGCTTTCCCTCAGTACATGGACGGCACCAAAATTAAGTGTCCGTGTGTGAAATATCATAACGTAAAATATTATCCAGAAGTGGAAGTGACATATCATTTGTACTCGAGGGGTTTCACGCCTAATTACTATCAGTGGACCGCACACGGAGAACTTGTGTCTTTAGCATCAGAGCCGGAGCCTTACGTTGAGCCGTATATGCATGCGGGACCTAATTTTATTTTAGATAATCATGCATATGACGATGGGTGCGTCAACATGGTTTTCGACGCTGCGGGGCCTAGTTTCGTTCATGATGCACCTGAGGAGGCACCGAACGCCGATGATGCACAGTTCATGGAGTTGCTGGAGAATACAAGGACTCCATTGTATCCTAGTTGTGAGGATCATTCACCGTTGGAGGTGGTTACAAGACTGTTGAGCATTAAGTCAGATTTTAACATGTCGCAAGAATGCTACAACCGAGTGTTGGAGTTGATTATAGAGATCTTGTCGGCGGGTGCTAAGTTGCCTAAAGACTTCTACCGGTCTAATAGGATGGTGAGATCGCTCTGGATGGGATATGAGAAAATCGATTCCTGTCGCAACGGGTGCATGCTGTACTACAAAGACGACAAGGACGCAGATGTGTGCAGATTTTGTGATGCTGATCGCTATAAGATAACTAGTACAGGAAGGTATACCGGTGCAAGAAGACCGACCGATTCAATGCACTACTTGTCTTTAACGCCGCGGTTGCAAAGATTATTTATGGTGAAAGAGACGGCCGAAAATATGAGTTGGCACATGCGAGAACAGATTGAAGGAGTGTTGGATCACCCATCCGATGGAGAAGCGTGGAAGCACTTTGATCGAGTGTATCCTGATTTTACTTCAGATCCGCGTAATGTCAGGTTGGGACTATCTTATGACGGTTTTACTCCTTTTGGTCTTTCGGGATCCCAGTATTTGTGCTGGCCTGTGATTGTCACTCCGTATAACCTACCGCCTTGGATGTGCATGAAGACTCAGTACATGTTTCTAACCGTTATAATTCCTGGTCCGAACAATCCCAAGAGGAACATTGACGTGTACTTACAACCTTTGATAGATGAGTTGAATCAGTTATGGGAAGTAGGCGCTAACACGTACGATGTTTCCAGGAAGCAGAATTTTCAGATGAAGGCAACCCTTATGTGGACCATCAACGACTTTTCGGCCTATAGAATGTTATCTGGATGGAGCACTCATGGCCGTCTCTCATGTCCGTATTGCATGGACTGTAGTAAGGATTTCCGCTTGAAATACGGAGGAAAATCGTGCTTCTTTGATTGTCATCGGCAATTTCTGCCAAAAGATCATCCGTTCAGAAGGAAGAAGAATGCAATCCGTGCCGGCGTTGTAGAGAAGGGTGATCCACCGCTAAGGTGGTGCGGAGCCACGATATGGGAGGAGGTTAAAGATTTTCCAAGTGCTATCGAAGATCCTACAACTGGGTACAAGTGCGATGGATTTGGTAGAGATCATAACTGGACAAAGAGGAGCATATTCTGGGATCTGCCATACTGGAGTACCAATCTGATCAGACATAATCTTGATGTCATGCATGTTGAGAAGAATGTGTTTAATAACATAATTAATACTGTGATGGACGTAAAGGAAAAAATGAAAGACAATCCCAAGGCCAGGTTGGACTTAGAAGAAATATGCAAACGTCCTGCGTTGTATTTGATACAGCAGAATGGAAAACAGTTCCTGCCGAAGTCAATTTTCTTGCTGGACAAGGAGGATAAAGTGAGACTTTGTCGGTAGATCCAGGGCCTAAAATTTCTAGACGGATATGTGTCAAATCTGAAAAGATGTGTCGATCCGAAGGAAAATAAATTGACGGGTATGAAGAGCCACGACTGTCACGTATTCATGGAGAGGTTAATTTTAATTACATTTTGGGAATTCTTACCGCAGACAGTTTGGGATCCATTGACGGAGCTTAGCATATTCTTCAGGGATCTTTGTTCTAAGAAATTGCTCGTTGATCGTCTAGAAAAGCATGAGAAGGACATTGCGGTAACACTATGCAAGCTAGAGAGGGTGTTTCCTCCTGGATTCTTCGACTCTATGGAGCATTTACCGATTCATCTATCCTATGAGGCACGTGTTGGTGGACCCGTCGAATATCGATGGATGTACCCGTTCGAGCGACATTTGAATCACCTAAAAAAAAGGTGAAAAATAAGGCACGGGTCGAGGGTTCTATTTGTGAAGACTATGTTCTCGAGGAGATTACAAACTTTTGTTCAATGTATTTCAAGTCTCATGTTGCAACTAATAGAACGAGAGCTTCCAGAAACGACGACGGAGATCATGAAAGTAATGATGCAATACTGAAGGTATTCAATGCTCCAGGAAAGCCATCGGGTAAAATGAAGAAGAGATATCTGAACGATGATGAGCTAAGGGCTGCTCAGGTGTATGTATTACTCAACTGCGACGAGGAGGAAGTAGAGAAACTGGAGGGGTAAGTAAATAATACGTCTACATTATTTTAATAGTGTTGATTATTATACTATTACATTAATTGCACGATGTTGTTTTCAGCATATTTAATGATGATGTGAGGTCAGGTAGGCCACACATAACAGAAGAAGAAATAGAACAAGAAATGAGGCATTATTTTCCATCATGGTTGAGTGCATATGTAAGACTTCAGAACTCTGTAATTACCTTTCTGTATATGCACTTGATTGAGAATGAGCTTAATTGCTTCTTTCGTGGTATTTAGGTCGATCGTCCATACGCAAGACTTGAGAATGAGTCTATTAGAACGCTAGCCAAGGGACCAATTTATGCTGTAAAAATATGGCCAAGCTACTGTGTTAATGGGTTTAGGTTAAAGTCAACAACTTGCCCGATCAGAGACAACTTTGTGGATCTCGACTCCACCAAAAATAGCTGTTTGTGTATCAAATCTTCGAACTACAAAGATGTTGATGCAGACAATAATTTCTATGGCGTGCTACGGGAGATCGTGGAGCTGACATATAGTTATGGAATAGAGCCTGCTAAGATTGTGTTATTCAGGTGTGATTGGTTCGATACGATTGAAGGTCAAGGTTGGAAAGTAGACAAGCACGGTCTTGTTGATATAAACTATCGGCGTCGATATCAAGCCTATGAACCATTTGTCCTATCAAGTCAGGCTCAGCTTGTGTACTTCACAAGTTATCTTAAACGGGAAACAACAAGGTCGGACTGGTGGGCAGTATGCAAGACCAAAGCTAGAAATACCTTTGAGGTTGACAAAATAGCTTATCAACAGGATGAACTACCTCTTGTAACAAATATTATAGAAGTGGACACGACGGAAGTTCCTCATTACACATCTAATTGTGTAGAAGAAGTAGAATTATCTGAAGAGGAAGATGCAGATGAAAGTGAAGATGTAGAGGAGAAAGAAGAAGAAGAAGATGAGCTAAACGAACTAGATAAATTTTCAGAAGAGGATTAAAATCTGTGATGTCCATCATATAAATATGTATTTTTGTAATAATAAATTTGTGACACTTTAGTGACACTTTTATCTGTGACCATGATACTTTTCAAAAATCTGTGATGTCTATCATATAAATATGTATTTTTATTTTATTGCCATATGTTATTATCAGGTATGACTAGACCAGAAGGACGACGCGGAGGATTTTGCATTAGGCAGTCCCGTCAGCCTCGACCTGGGGATGGAGAGGGCAGTTCCATACCCTCATCCTCATCTTCGAGTACGCCGGTGTACCGTTCTGTTCCTGGTCTATTACCGGGACAGGGCAGTTTCAGCAGGTTGCCGACTCCTCCCTCGTCGTCCAGCCTTCCTGATCCCGCGTCCAGCATACCTGATCCCCCGTCCAGCAT
The DNA here is from genome assembly GCA_029216955.1 of Iris pallida. Lineage (NCBI taxonomy): Eukaryota > Viridiplantae > Streptophyta > Magnoliopsida > Asparagales > Iridaceae > Iris > Iris pallida. The sequence goes on from JANAVB010043017.1 coordinate 7,651,743, forward strand.
TCCTCCTGTCGACGGCTCTATGGGGGGAGCCGACGCCGAGCATATGGAGGACGGCGATCAGACTGATCCTGTCCAGGCAGGAGGTGAGAGCGAACCTCCATGCGCTCCCCCGGGCGAGACGCGTATGGAGATTTGGACGGACGGGCCTATGAAGTAAGTTAATTAATTAATATATATTTCTCAAATGATTATATGTACATATATATTGATGAAAAATTATTATTGTATAGATATCGGCCTTCTGTAGTACAGAGACAGCTGGAGGTATTTCTGAGGCAGAACTATGGTGGGCCTTGGATTAAGTACTCAGATGCTCCCGCAGATAGGAAGGCCTTTTGGTTCGCCCACTTCAAGGTAAAAAAATTGTTTATTTTTAAATTTTAATAATCATTTGTGTATATTATACAAATTTTGTATTTTATTTCTTGTAGAGGACCTATTTTTATCTACCACACCGGGCGGCGAGGATCGAGGGCCAATTTTCTGCCGTCGCAGCCAAGCTCATCCGTGATGCGATCCACGACCAGAAGTGTCGTGATCGCTCCGGAGAGCCGATCCATGGTTGGATCATGCCAGATCAGTGGGCTACGATGAAGGCTAGATTCAGCGAGCCCAAGTACCAGGAGCGGTCTGACAAGGCCAAGGTGGCACGGTCGAGCGCCGGTAAGTAGTGTGGTGGCTCCATTCCGATGACGGAGCATTTTCGTCGTCTGGTACATTTCCTATGACGGATATTAATTTATATATAGTTCGATAGAATGTTTAATACTAATAATAGATAATATATTTTAACAGGTAAAAAAGGGTGAGGACCCGAACATGGTGACCGTCTTCCTGGTCACCCATCGGAGGGCTGGAGAGTTCATTGACGAGAGGGCGACGCAGGCATATGTACGTTCTATTCTTTATATTAATTTACTATAATTTAGAAAACAGGAAAATAGATATCAATATAGACTTTAGTAAACACTTACACGTTAGCAAACATGTTCTAGGCCGAGTTTGTTCGGCTACAGGAGGAGGCGACTGTTGCTGCTGCTGCTGCTAGTGCACAAGCAGACGGAGGGGCTGGTACTTCCTTCCAGCCGCCTACAGCTCCATCGCCGGACGAGCTCTGGATGACCGCCGTTGGCGGTCTTCAGAAGGGTACGTACTACGGTACGGGATCCTACGACGCGTATTTGGCTTCGGAGTCATCCCGGGCCCCCTCTGTCAGTGCGCAGTCTCCGGCTTCGCAGGCGTCGTCACGAGCTGAGGATGTTCGTCGTCAGATCGAGGAGCTGCATCGCGAGTTGCAGCAGCAGATTTCTGATGCGATCGAGCGACGATCCGACCCTCCGATCGTCACCGGACGATTTGATGCGGCCGAACGCAGTATACAGGAGCTGATGAGTCTGCATCAGGCTACAGCTGCCAGCTTGCACACGCTCACCGAGTTTACGCAGTGCACAGAGCGTAGACAGGTCGAGCTGGAAGGATCGCAGAGGAGCATGTCTGCCTCACTCACTCAGGTTTCGGCTTCGCTTGAGGCGAGTACTGAGAGGGTGGTGAGTACCCTTGCTGTTTATGGTGAGCGACTGCGAGAGCTAGAGCAGATACGTCCTCCCGGTCCATCGACGGCGCCGACTCCAGACATTGCACTGCCTCCTACTGCCCCTACGGTGTAGCTCACCCAGGAGCAGTATGACTACATTCTATCCCAGTTGTGCGGCAGGGGTCCGCAATGATTTTATTGATTTTTTTAAGACTTGTATGTATTGGCCCTATGGGCAAATTGTTTATTGGTACACTTTTGTTTATACACTTGGTGGGAGACTTTTTATTATCTTCCATTTTTATTCGACTCTATTGGATGTTTGTAAGGATGTGTGTCTGTGATATTTACTTTGCACTGCCTCCTATTTTTATTATGATATTTACTTTGTGATATCTGCGACGGGGATGACAAATATACCTACGTTGGGTTATAAGCGATGATCTGATATACAAAGGAGGTGCTGCCGAAATTTTAAAAAAATATAATGTGTATTTTTGTGATGATGTGTGTTTGTGTTTATAGTGAATGTGAAATGCAGTGTTCGGAACCATCGACAGTTTCGATTACTGTTGTTTGTTTTATCTTGGATAGAAAGAGCAACAGTTCAGGGTGTACTTCTGAGAGCTTCATTTTCACGTCCTTCACTTTCTCGGGACGTCGTAAAGGATCCCGAGAAGGTGAAGGACGTGAAGAGAAAGCTCTGAGAAGTGCACCCTGAACTGTTGCTCTTTCTATCCAAGATAAAACATAGAACAGTAAGCGAAACTGTCGATGGTTCGAACACTGCACTTCACACACACTGTAAACACAGACACACAGAATAACAAAAATACCAATTATATTTTTAAAAAAAATTTTTATTATATCTGCGACGTATAGCGACGTTCGGCGACGTACAACGACGGTACGAACACGTCGCTATACTTCGCTAAATAGTGACGTAACGTCGCTAGCAGTCGCTATACTACTGACGTGGGATATGTCAACCTGAGAGCGGACGTCGCTAAATTTGTCGCTAGGCATCGCTAAAGTGCCCACGTGGCTGCCATGCCATGTCATCATATATAATGTTTACCGCGTCGCAAAGTGGTCGCTCTACGTCGCTATTTTGGCGACGTAAGTTTACGTCGCTATCTGTCGCGAATTTTGCGACGTCTAGCGACAATAAACGTGAGTCGCAAACAGCAACGTTCTGCGACGAAATTGTCATCTGCGACATGCCTATACGCGACATCCGATTTTCGTCGCTAAATACGTCGCAAATAGATTTTAGCGACGGATTTTTCTTATTTAGCGACGTCTGTTGACGTCGCTAAATGGGGTTATTTTAGTAGTGACGGGCGTCCCTTTCAGCGCAAGGTAGCTAGCCCTGCTGCAAGTCCCCGCCTAACCCGTACAAAGCACAGATAATTACTCGTTTCCAATCGACGACCGCAACGGTCCCATGGCCGTCGGGTTGCCGTACGGAGAAACGACCCACCTTGTCGATAAGTTGTCCATGACCATACAAGACTCGACTCAAACTGACGTCTCACACAGTCATGCTACTTCTTTCTTCTGAGACCGCCTCGCTGACCTATAGCCGCGAGGCCTCGCCGACCTGTAGCCGCGAGCATACTTCTTTTCTTCTTAGACCGCCTCGCCGACCTGTAGCCGCGAGCGTTCTTCTTTCTTCTTAGACCGCCTCGCTGACTTGTAGCCGCGAGCGTTCTTCTTTCTTCTTAGACCGCCTCGCCAACCTGTATCCACGAGCGTTCTTTCCATGTTACCATATCATTTTATTCAACTCAATGCCTATTTGATTGTCCTTTCTCCAAAAATCATCGAATCAACCGTGGTTTATGCCTTAAATACTAAGTCCGTGCATCGTGCCTTAAGCCAATCGTGTTCTACGCAACACTACTGCCCGAATCATACTTTATACGATGGGCCTTGAGATCGTGGGACTACTTAACTTCGACAAACCGCGAAAGAGCGGGACGGTGCTTGTAATGCCTTAGGTCGACCGGCATAACTTTGTCTAACTTAACTTCGCACCAACTTAACGAGCAAAGGCTGCGTCAAGCTTTGCCTTAACGGATCGTGCCGTGCACGCATTCGACTTGAACGATCAAGTCACTCGGGTGCCTAGACTTAGGTCACAAGCCGCTCAACGCAACTTAACTCATGGGGCAAGCCAAGGCTATGCCAAGTCTTGGACGATAGGACAGTGCATGCTTTTATGAAGCATTTATGCGGGCGACGCCTATAACTTAGGCTACGTTCATACTTCGCCTAGTCAACCAACTTTCCTTCTCCCAATCCACGGGACGAAGGATCGAGTGTCATTTTCAAAGCACGCCGTGCACCAACTCTAAGCCGACCGTTGGACCTTTCCATATTCTAACTCAATTCGACCCGTCGGGATTATTTTCTTTAGCTATGTGAATTCGTCTCTTTTATTATCAAGCCTACTTGTGCAAGTTGAAAACATGCAATTTATTATGTGAAGGCAAAGATGAGACAAGTTCACTGAAACTATCCCACCTGAGCGAACGGTCGCCTTGACCGAGCGATGTCTCCGAGTAGCCGTTGCAGGGTTAAGTCCGAACGCCGTCGGCATTTTGATTCCTCCGATTGACTGAGCGGGATGGGGCACTACATCATACACCACTCAGAAAAAGTTTCGTCCTCGAAACTAACTGAGTACACTTATCGACTTATTACTCGACTCAACATCCTACGTTTTTCGCACACATTTCTCCTATGCGTTCCCTCAATCCGAGCCACGCTCGTGCTACCCTCAATCTTTTGTTCAGAACTCGCTATCTAGATATCCTCGATACTTTCCCGTTCCTCAAGTCTCACTTGATTCAACGTATCACTTAGTTGGATTGTGCACATATTCTAGGCGTCCCCAAAATACATGCATTTCAGCCAAGCCTCGTGATAGAGAATCCACCATCACCACTCGAGTCGGATCGTGCACATATTCGAGCGTCCCTGATATACGTGCGTGTTAGCCGAGACTCGCGAGTGGTGCCTCTACAATTTCCTACCACTTCATACTCGGACGTCTGCCTAACCGTTAGGCTATGTCTTTTGGCTAAAGTCATTCGTCAGTATTGGAATCATAGTTCCCAAACAACAATATCAATACTGACCCCATCCTAAGGTCAAACCAAGTTGATAGTACGGAGTTTTCTACCCAAGCTCGCATCACTCCGATTTCTAAACATCGAGCATCGATTTCTTACACACATCTCAACATTCGTCATACGAGGTCTGAGTCATTCAGCAAAGCCATCCTATGATAACTCCCACTTCCACCAATTCCTTAACATATCAATCTCACTCGTTCAATAAGCCATTTTGCATAGTCAATTTCTTCGAACACGTTCGACATAATCTGCCTATCACTCCTTTCAAATCAAACACGCTACGACACAATTCATCGCTAAGCCATAATTCACATTTCATACGCCCTAGGACATTTATCCCAATTCACGTAATCGATCACAAGGTCGTCCGACTTAACAATACGTTGTGCCCCGATCTCACGCGAGTCAGATTATCCACGGTGGGCACGAATCACTATGCATGCTCTCGTGGGATAATCATCCTCATCGGGACGTAACTCTTATTTTGCGTCTAGACTCATTCATTCTCGATGCGCGGATTGGACCTACTCAATCCTCAAGTTTTATGCATTCATCAATCGCAAGTCCTAACATCCTTAAATTCTCCTTCGTATCAAACCGACAAGTCGAGACAATCAACGTTGCCGCGTCCTGGTTTTTCGAGTTCGATCATTCCCGCGACATGAATCATCATGTCAGCGCTCCCGCGAAACAATCGCCCCAAATCCGACGCAACACATGCACGAGGCTAGAGTCGCGCTCGCGCAAGACAAGATCGTTGACGCTGTGGTTATCCGCGTAACTATCAAGACACGATCACTTTCATCCAACATTCGTCTCAATCAAAATCCTAAGTATTGCATCCAACCGAACAATAACACTTGCACGATCGTTATTCACCAAGTCAGAGTACCTCCGAGTTATCGTATATCATCTTTAATACGCCTCAATACCATCGACGATATACGTAACCTGACGATCTTCGTTTGCAACAAATTCTGAGTCGTGCGAATGATGCTATCGTCCGACTGGATAATCTCCTCGAATCAATTCACAACATCAATTTCATCCGTCTATCTCAAGTCATCGAACAACTTTTTTTCTCAAATCACATCCTTCTTTGCTAACTCAAATCATCAAGCAATACCCATTCCAATCCTTAGAGTCATTGCGTAACTTCAAAATTCAACTTTTCATGCTCGCTATCTACCTGTCGTACTAATTTTTCATATACAATCCGTATCAATTTTATCGATCAAGTCATCAGTTCGCTACACCTTAGCTTTTCCTCTATTTGATTTATCTACTCAATCATCTTCGCGTTTCATATTTCGCACAATCCTCAATCTTGTGCATGTTCCGTGCGCGTCAATCTCTAGGTTGTTCGAATCCACTTATCAAACTTCATGACAACAACTCACTCAATCTAAGGCTTTGCATATGTACGGCGCTTGCTGATAGACTCATTGATACCCCGAATTCTCAATCGATCAATTGACATTCCTGAGACTATCGCATACACCACTCAGGAATGAAGTCATTTAACAAATCCTCAAAACTATCATTCGAATCAAAATCGACTTCTTCGAATCCCGATCGAACTATTTCTCTAATTCCAAGCACGCTCATCTACATCGCATCGACGATACCGTCGCTCGATACCACCCCTATCGATGGTCATCTCAATTTACTCAATCGAGTTTAACTCATTCTTGCACAATACTACGAATCCCGCACTCGACTTTGCTAAGGTCGACACAATCTTTGGTGTATATGCCCAGCCCGACATAGCCAACCGTGCTTACGCAAACCATCTTTTTTTTGTTTTGATAAAAATTGTTCTTCTATATTTTGCAAAATAGTTAGACTTATTGTATGGACATCCCGTGGAACATTTTAGAGAGAGCGCACCAACGATTTCAACTTTGCGGAAGCAATATTTCAGAGTTTGCGAAAACAACGGAGTTAAAGAATTCAATCGATAGTCCAAGGACGTAAAGCCATGCTCTGATACCATTATGTCACGTCCTGCTCCCGTAGGAGCGATCGTCCTCGCTAAGGCGTGATGCCGCACGAGCCTAGATTGTGCTCGTGCAAGGCGGGTTCCATAACGGCCGATTTTAGCGGCTGCGACGGGGTCGTCGCACAAAAGTCCCATACAGAGACATTGAATAATAGCAGCGAAAATTAGAACAAAATACAAGTCATTACAAAACACTCTTTTATTGATATTGAAACAAAGGTTACAATGGGACGCAAGGCCAAGTTACAAGTCTCTCAAGCTCACTCATCTCATATTACAAGTCACTCAGCTCTCTCTCATCTCTCAATACATGTCTTGAGCCAGTGGATGCTTTGGAAGGCGACGTCCATACATTATGTCCCGTATAAGTCTTGAATCCATACGGCCGCACGCTTCGAATCGCCAAGGAACTCCGTGCCTCGACGCATCCAAACGAGCTTCGTGCCACGAGCTTCTACCTGTGCCTGTACATATAAACTATGTGGGTATCAGTACTCAACTGTACTGATAGAATGAGCTCCTCGCCCACCCATACAAAACCAACACGTTTGATTTACTTTGTGCAACTTAGTCCCCTTTATGATTGTCTTTCTACTCTTTCCTTAAGATCAGTTTTAGGACCGACGCCTTGTCCATTTTGTGTCGTTAGACCATCCCGTGCTTGCAACATTCAACGTTAACTCATACTTTGCCTCTAGACCCTTCTCGTGCCAACAACGTTAACCTATCAAGTCGTGTTTGCCTTACGGCCAAAATCAGAGACGCAACTACGCGATGAGGCTCCATTTCCATGTGATCGTGCTAGGAATCCATCGTGCCGTGCCTCGCATCTCAGGGTGACTAAACCATATCGCCGCCTCGCGGCCCTTGCTACTTTGATCACCAACTGACCCAGTCAAGACTTGTGAATGTTAGTGTCACTCAACCAACTTTGCCTTGCGGCGGTTTTTTCGATTTAAACTCAAACAACTCAACCAACTTATGCAACTTATATGCCGACAACTCAAGACTCGACGCCACATCTCGTGCCGAAGCACGTTGCCTATGTTGTAGCCATTCTTAAGCCCAAACATTTGCATTCTAACTGCACACACATTCAACAACTCAACTCAATCCAAAGGCACACACACGTATTGCCGCCATGCCGACTCATCTATATGATTTGGTCACTAACTTCCAGAGCCATCGTGGACTCCTCTAGCTTTTTTTAGACGGGCGTCCCTTTCAGCGCAAGGTAGCTAGCCCCGCTGCAAGTCTTCGCCTAACCCGTACAAAGCACAGCTAATTACTCGTTTCCAATCGACGGTCGCAACGGTCCCGTGGCCGCCGGGTTGCCGTACGGGGAAACGACCCACCTTGTCGACAAGTTGTCCATGACTATACAAGACTCGACTCAAACTGACATCTCACACAGTCATGCTACTTCTTTCTTCTGAGACCGCCTCGCCGACCTATAGCCGCGAGGCCTCGTCGACCTGTAGCCGCGAGCATACTTCTTTTCTTCTTAGACCGCCTCGTCGACCTGTAGCCGCGAGCGTTCTTCTTTCTTCTTAGACCGTCTCGCCGACCTGTAGCCGCGAGCGTTCTTCTTTCTTCTTAGACCGCCTCGCCGACCTGTAGCCGCGAGCGTTCTTTCTATGTTACCATATCATTTCATTCAACTCAATACCTATTTGATTGTCCTTTCTCTAAAACTCATCGAATCAACCGTGGTTTATACCTTAAACACTAAGTCCGTGCATCGTGCCTTAAGCCAATCGTGTTCTACGCAACACTACTATCCGAATCATACTTTATACGATGGGCCTTGAGATCGTGGGACTACTTAACTTTGACAAACCGCGAAAGAGAGGGACGGTGCTTGTAATGTCTTAGGTCGACCGGCATAACTTTGCCTAACTTAACTTCGTAACAACTTAACGAGCAAAGGCTGCGTCAAGCTTTGCCTTAACGGATCGTGTCGTGCATACATTCGACTTGAACGACCAAGTCACTTGGGTGCCTAGACTTAGGTCACAAGCCGCTCAACACAACTTAACTCATGGGGCAAGCCAAGGATATACCAAGCCTTGGACGATAGGACCGTGCATGCTTTATGAAGCATTTATGCGGGCGACGCCTATAACTTAGGCTACGTTCATACTTTGCCTACTCAACCAACTTTCCTTCTTCCAAGCCACGGGACGAAGGATCGAGTGTCATTTTCAAAGCACGCCGTGCACCAACTCTAAGCCGACCGTTGGACCTTTCCATATTCTAACTCAATTCGATCCGTCGAGATTATTCCCTTTAGCTATGTGAATTCGTCTCTTTTATTATCAAGCCTACTTGTGCAAGTTGAAAACATGCGATTTATTATGTGAAGGCAAAGATGATGCAAGTTCACCGAAACTACCCCACCTGAGCGAGTGGTCGCCTTGACCGAGCGATGTCTCCGAGTAGCCGTTGCAAGGCTAAGTCCGAACGTCGTCGGCGTTTCGATTCCTCCGATTGACTGAGCGGGACGGGGCACTACAATTAGAATACTAGAATATTGATTTGTCACAACATAGGACCGAATTATCTATATATAAGTAACTATTTTTGCTTGCTTATAGAACGGTAGGTTACCTTGTTTACGCTTGTCCCTAAACTGGCCAGACTATGAAGACAACATGACCTATGCCTATCAGCCAGTACTAGCAAGATCTTATTTTCTATGCATGACGTAAGAAAACATGACAAGAGAATCGTAATAATAGATTGAGCAGCGGGAGGCTGCTCGAACCAGACCAGAACCAGAAGAGTTGATGATACCTATAATTATTGGTTAGCACTAGATGATACCCTACCGAAGCATAACATATTACCCTTGATTACACTTTTTCTGGCCAATATCTTTCCCAAAATCATGTCTCCCCTACGATACAATTTTTTAATTGTAATCTTAATGAGAATGTATGTAAGGCGGTATTTCTCAAGAATATATTAGGTGATTAAGAATTGGAAGAATAGAATTTTCGAATACCTAGATATTAGTTGGTACTGATAACAATTAGAAGTGATATAATATACATGGTGAACAAAGAGTCTACTATATTCACCATGTTACAATATAAGGCCGAAATTATTTATTTTAAAATATTTATTTTGGCTTGCTTATAGTTTTATAGGTTACCTTGCTTACGGTTGTACCTAAACCTTATCTAGATTAGGCCGATTATATGATGGTATGTTTTACTGACTATTTTATTTTCTAGATTTTTGGTATATTTTAGTGTCCCATGGCTTTCGGGATTATTTTCTTCCATATCTCATATCTTTATCAGATTCTAGCATACTTTAGGATCCATACTCTCTCGCCATTTTGGATTAAGATTAGATTTTTTTTCTATTTATATCCTTCTTTAGAAAACATATTCCAACTTTTTTATTTGTTGATCAAATCTTACTCCTCTATCTTTATTTGGAATCTACATCCATTCGCTATTTAGAGTTTCAAATTCTTCTATAGTAAACCTAATAAACTCTTATCTACCCAAAGTATTTCTACAGCTAGTATATCCAACCATTTCTCTTGGCCTTATTTCCAATTGACTTTCCAGAACCAATTTTGAACCGAATTCTTTTGGAACCATAAAGCCCCAAGGTTAATTGTTACCAATGAATTGGTTCAACTTAGCTGGTTCACATATCTCCCAATGGGAACTATTTTTTGAAGAAAAAATAATTCCAATATGGATTGACATTTCCTACGTTATTTCAAGTACCGAAAATATTTTTATTTGTTGACTTCCTCCACTCAACTCGAAACCTTACTCTCCCTAGGCAAATTCTTGATCAATTCAAGGCCTAGGAAGCTTTTAAACTCAATGCTTGAGTATCATGAAGCACGAACGGTCAGAGAATCGATTCCATCCTAATATTGAATTTTCTTTAGTCATTGAAAAACTTTTTGAATTGTTGAATTATCCCTTTGAAATTTCCATGGACAAAGTTAAGAAAATATTCAGTGACCTAATATGGCTTCGTACATATGCGTCGCAACCATCTATTTGAATTATGGAAACTGCGAGTATACTGCAGCCAGTTGCGCACTGGCGGGGCATAGACTCTAAGTTGAAGTGATTCAGGTGTTGATAGGTTTTTGGATATTATTGAGACTACGTTCTAAATGCATCAAATTTGTCTTCTATGTTGTTCAGCCAGAAAATGGATAAAGTTGATAGACTACTCGAAAATCTATTACTATTCAAGTTATGGAGCCAAAATTTTACTGCAGTCAGGTGCACTCTGTCGAGGCATGAATTTGAGGCAAAGTGACTTCGAATATATTTGGGTTTTCGAATATTATTAAGACTATATCCATAATATGGTTGTCTTTTCTGCACCATCAAATTATTCTGACTGTTGTCCGATTAAAGGATTTGTATTTCTAGCGGCTTTCCATTTTCAGACATCTCTTATCACAGCCAGAAAAGATAGATTTTCTATAAAATTGTACTTGATTTTTCCTAGAACTTATTAGGACCATATCCATCTCTATTGGCTCAATCTCTTTCCTGTTTCAACCTTAGTACGTTGTATATATATATTTTTTTATTTTTTTATTCATTTATTTATTCAGTATTATTATTATTTTTTTAGTTACATATTTTGGAAGCTGTAGATAGTTGTGGTTAGCTTTATATATTAAATAGTTGATATACATCTTGTGGATGAACATATGTATATAGTTAATAGCTATATGCGGGAGAAACATAGATTGTTACTTATCTCATTCCTTGTAAGGGATCCTTGGGATTAATATTAGATAGCTAAAGGGTAGATAAGGTAGAATAATACCTTGAGTAAGCTAGTCTTGAGAGAGTGGTATATCTTAGCTTGTGACTTATTTGGGTTAGAACCGTCGGTGGTGTTCACTAGTGTATAAACCTCATTCAAACAAATGATGATATTTTACAATTTTGAATTTTATTGAAGATAAAGGAAAACGTAGGTCGAGTTAGCAAGAAAAATCTAGGTTTTTGTAAGATTCTCCCATGGAGGAAGTGAATTTGGATAATATATAAACATGTGAATATAATGATCAAGTAAAGAAACACTTCACGAGGATCAAATTTTATGGTTAGATAACTACTATACCTAGAAGAGACGGATATAGCCATGGAAGGAATAACACGAGCAATGGAATTGTAACTGCCTGTTTTCAAAATTAAGGGTAAAATGGTAATTTTTGCATTTTTAGGAATTTTAAATTTTTTTATTTAATTTTATTGTTATTTGGGGATTTTTAGAGTCCGGTTCAAATTTCAGCTCATTCCGACTTATATCGGAGACCCGGGGTAGCTTAGACTCTGATCGGGACCCAAACTTAAGTTAGATATGGCCCATAAAATCCCACAAATTATTCTGGTACTTTTAGATAATTTTTCTGTGACTTAATCGGCCAATTTGTAGATTTTAACTTGGCCGTTCCGAACCCAAAAAATCCCTAAGTCAAAATTTGGCCTAAAGGAGGCTTGGAGGGCATTTTGGACATTTGCCAAATGCCCCAAGCCCCCCTACATGGCCGGCCAGATTTGGAGGACCTCCCTCTTCATTCTACTTCTTCTCCACTCAAAGTTCTTCCCCAATTTTGAGTTTTCCCCAAACCTAAACCTAGATTTTGAGTTTTGATCTCTCAACCTTCCATTTTTCCCCAAATTTCTTCCATAGAACCTCTCTATATCACCAAGGGAGGGAGCTACCTAAGTTTGGGAGAGAAGTGCAAGGTGGAAGTGTCCATTCTTCGAGAATCTTCGAATCGGAGAGAGTTTCATTAGGATTTACTCCTAATTGGTAATTACCTATTCTCTAATTCAATTTCCTATGAATTTTATTGATTTTGGAACCCATAGGAACCACACCATGGTTGTGTCCATTTGTGAAGAGATTAGAGGCCTATGGGAGACTCCTAGGAGGGTTAGGATTAGTGTTTATGTCCTTGTGTTTGTGTATCTATGTATATATATATGTATTTATATAATTATGTGTGTGTGTGTCCATATATATATATATATATATATATATATATATATATATATATATATATATATATATATATATGTGTGTGTGTGTGTGTGTGTGTGTGTGTCCACATATATGTGTGTCCATGTATGTGAGTGTGTGTGTGTCTATATATGTCACGCCCCAGAACCAGAATACTGGAGAGCGGAGGCAGACATAGCCAGCTACGTATATTGAAATGGATTCCATCTCGCTATACGGTCACGGCTGTCTAGATACATGAGGGTTTATCTACAAGCCAGCAGTCCCTTAAGGTCATGAACAAGCCTATTGTCTCAATCACAAGCAAGTAAGTAAAAGTTACAAGATGTATGATCATTAAATATACAATAATAAGGCGTCCCAAATATTACATATTCAGCTGATCATGAAGCTAGTCGTTACAAAATGTGAGGACTAGCAAGAGTTTAGTCATACGTGATCAACCCTAGGATCTGTCAATCATGTTACAGCCCGTAGGCAGACAGTAAGTAAATACAATCGAGCTAAACAGGCGCTCGTCGGCTAAACGCCTCAAAAGAATATTTTTACAATAAAGTGGGAGAGCAAAAATAAACCCACTCGTTGCCCGGGTTACGTCTAGTCGCCACCATCGGGCTGGATAGTCGGTAGATCCTCTTGAGCTGCTCCGAAATCTGGCCATACAAAACCAGCTGGGTCAGATCCCAGAAAGAGCAAGTGCCACAAAGGAAGCTTCACTTAGGAACTAAAACCAGCAATTATCACAAGAGTATAAATAAGGTAAAAACTGGAAATAAAGAAAATACATCAGGATGATATACGACGAGATAACCATGGAACTATTCAGATAACCAGGTTACAACCCGTAAACCAAACAAGGACCGGGGTTGCAACCCTTCGTCTGAACAGAACTTGGAATTCTCACCATTTATCGGTAAAATAAATACAGGCATTCAGGTCATATAGCAATCTGGAGCAGGATCAGGACAAGACTAGATTGGTTAAACTCCATCCAATCATTCACGACCAAGCAAGAATTAAGGCTTGATACTTTAACTAACTAGGGTTATCACAGGCCTAATTACTAGCAAGATGCAGTGAGATTATTCCACAGCCACAAGCCCTGCAGACCATCCAGGTTACCCAGGACGAAAGATTAGGGTTGAATTCAGGTGGGTACATCGTCCAGGAAACGCATGTACCCTTAAGTAGCTTGAAGGGTGCAACACATGACAGTGTGCTGGAAATGTGCCCTACTCGACGGTAGGCTACAGATCCCAGGTGCGCCCAGGTAACGGGATTGACTGTAGCTGGGTGTAACCCCGCTTTTCCGAATTTTAAAATTTTGTATTTTTCTGGGATTTTATAATTTAGCCATATTTTATTTTATGGTTTGTTTATAAGAATATTTAATTGATTCACCTATTTTTATAATACAATTTTTTAAATGGATATTAATTTAGAGCAATTTGAATTTGGTTTCAAAATTTAGTTTCCCTCCATTTGTAACAACCCATAACAACTTATAGTAAATTTTCTAACTGAATTTTTGGTTTTTTTGTAATTTGTAAAAGAGAGAGGGATTTCTGTGAATATTTTCATTGGATGGAAGGGCCTAGATGACAATATTCCATTTATTTGGGTTTTTCTGTAAAAATTCTATTCTTCTCTAATTTATTTCCTTTACTCTCTCTCTCCTCCTCACAAAACTCTCTGGTTGAGTTTTCGGAGAGCAGAGGCTCTCGAAATCCCTCCTCCCCCAAATTTCCTTTTCCCCTCAAATCTAACCCTAATTTCGTGGCGGAGCCGGCGGCCATGGCGGGGCTCCTCACTCCGGTAGCGCGCGGCCTCTTCTCCGACGGCGACGTTATTCCACTCCGAGCGGTGGATCTCGGGTTCCCGTCGACATTCCTGGCGACGGCGTGGCTTCCTCCGACGGCGACGGCGACCGATCTGCTTCATTCTCCGGCAGCGGCGCCTAGACGCTGTCCTCTCCGACGATCGATCATGGCGGTGGGGTCCCCCTCGCGGTGAGCGACGACTGACGAGTACCATCGATTGCAGCCCAAGTCCTTCCTCGACGAGCGAAGACTGCTGTCCGGCATCAAGTCCGATCAACTTCCAGCGACACTCATCCCCGGCGACTGTTCCTTCTCTCGCCTCGATCATCCTCTTCCTGGCCGAATCGATCGGATTCTCCTTAGCAATCCGCTGTCGAATTTGATCGAATCGGTTGGGCTCCGTAATCGAATCAAGAACACCTCATTTTCCTGTGTTGAAATCGAGTGATCCACCACTGGACAGTGAGGATATTGGTCTAGCAGAATCAATTTTTGTGATCAATTGGTTGGATTCGAGAATTCTCAAATCGTAAGTATCGAATCAATTGTCTTCTTGATTTCTAGAGTTCTTCACAAATTTTGATAGAACTTATTACGTTCTGGCACTGAGAAATTCTTCCTTGTTTCTGCTCTGGGTCCGTTCGACGAATGCTCGAGGTTGCAGCTGGACACGAAGAGTCGTGTCCGAATTCTCGAGATTACGTTTTCATTCCAGATCGAGCCTTACACTCAGGTAACACTCTATTCTACTTAAATATTGTTTCGTAGCTGGGATTAATAGGGAGTTTTGGGCTAGGGATTGTGGTCGAGATACATGAGAAGTTTGGTTTGATGGTGTCAGGAAGCTGGGTTCGTGTCCAATCCTTGAGTGTGTACCAGTATTAGACTCGTGTCCCGATTGTTCCACCTTGGTGTTAAGAGCTTTGTTCTGCAGGAATGCGTTAGCTAAGGGGCAAGTTTTCTATTTGATTTCCATAAGTTAGTTTGATTTTGTTAAATAGTTGTTTTTATATTTTCTCTCTATTTTAAAACCGGATTCGATTTGGTTGTACAAATTTCTGGCATTGTGTTGGACTGGGACTTGAGAGTAGATTGGCTTTTCCCTTGATTTAATTGTATATATTTTGGCTTCTGTATATTTAAGTCCTTGAGATTGAACTGAGCAAGGGGCGGGATCTGTGTTTGTTCTGCATGATTTTTAAATCATTTGTTCTTTTATATTCTGCTGCTGGGCTTGGTTGTAGTAATAATTTTGTTGAAGATTAGGCTTGGGTTTGAATAATAGCTGGGTTGGAATGGTGGGTACAGTGGAAGGCAAATACAGGTGAGTCAAGTCCAGGAAACTGGACTTGAAGCTTTTAGAGCATGAGAGGAATAATATTGTAAATGACTGGGCTAGGCTTCAAGTATGTGGGCCAATATTGGGCTGACCTTGGGTTCCTTGGGTTATAGCGTATCTTGACTTTTAAAATTGTGCTTGGCTATAGCTTTTGGTAGAAGAACTGGTGGGTTCGGAAATGGTAAAGGGAGATAGGTTATACGTTAGTTTTCTGTTAAACTTGTGGGCCGACTTTGGGCTACAATATTAATAGAAATAGAGAGGAGGAAGTTTGTACATATATGTGTGTTTTGGACTGTTAAGTAAGATTTTATTTAACAGCAGTGATACTATTGTTGAGTAGACTGAGAGTAGGAAGGCTGAATTCTAGGCTCTGGTATTAAATCTGATGATTGGGAATAAATTGTGACTATTATAACCTTATGATTTAGGAAGATCCTTTAATGAGTTAGAAACATTTCAATTATTAGTCAAAAGCTACAATGGATTCATGTTAAGATTTGGGCTAACTAGGAATAGTCTATGAGGTTTAATGGGTCTGAGGCCATTGCTAGAAGTTGAGGATTAATTTAATAAAGGTTTATATTAGTAATATTTTGATAGTTATATTTTGAAAAATGTTTTTACTCTAAAATATCTACCAATGTTCCTCATTGTTTAGCTACTTTATATTTGCTAGTATTGAGCATAATTCCTGATAAATGATTTCATAACAAATAAAATTAGAGAGATTGCCAATCTAATTATATATATATTACTCTTGCAAATATTTAGCTAATACCTTACCTAGCAATTATTTCCAAATAAATAGTTTCTAAACTTTACTTTGATAAATCAGTTATTAGGGTAACCTCTCAATAATTTGTAGTATTGCTAAGGTATATAGCCTATTTTGCTATAAAAACCTTTTTCTAATAATTATTAGTATAAATGACTAGTTAGTTATATATATTGAAATAGTTGGTTAGATTGACTATATTGAGCTAAATGATCATTGTTAAACTCTAACAAATTGTAAATACCAGGTGATCTTTCATATTCGAGCACTACTACTCTTTTGCAACCAAAATCAGGCAAGTACACCGGCTCGAACTCTTTACTCTGTATTTTCTGTCTTGCTTCATGTTCTCATGTTGACACGTTGTACACACGATTGTTCATTGTTCATTGTTCACTGTTCATCGTTCATCGTTCATTGTTCATCGTTCATCGTTCATAGTTCATTGTTCTTGTACATTGGGGTGGGGAAATACTACAGATATGTGACCAATCCTATTTTAGCTAGGCATTGACTAATAGCTTAGGTCTCACATCGTGCACGTGAGACTCTAAGCCGTACCATTTTTCACTGTTCACTGTTCACTGTTCACTGTTTACCCAGCCGGTCACATACTCTGATAGTTATTTCAAATGC